>OX463852.1:8978549-9578549 GCA_949825065.1 Odontocerum albicorne | reverse complement strand
ATAATGTGAACAATCTTTTATTTTGTTTTGTCCATGGCGATTTACTCACCTTCAGATAATGTGAACAATCTTTTATTTTGTTTTCAGGAGATAAGGAAACCTTCGATCGATAAAATCAATTAATAAAATTGACCTCGAATAATATGAAACGCATTAAATAATTTAGTCATCTCAACTTACGCAAGTTAACTGTGGTTTAAAAGAAATATATATTTGTTGAAGTGATATTTAGATGTGAGAGCTTTTAAAAATCCCTCAAAGGTCCCTTAATGAACAAGCTTCGTTACAATAAGAAAAAATCATCCTGCGTCATTATTATATATTAAGAAGACCACCGTGGCCTAGTCAGCAATACTCCTGTCTTCCGGCTCGGGAGTTGCGGATTCGATTCCCGTTGGTATCAAGGGTTCTAGTCTGGATGCCCTTAAGGCTTGTTAAACACATTTTTGGTTGGCTGAGAGAGATTGCCACATGGTCAACTAAATTTAAAATAACACAATCAAAGTTCAACATAATAATAATTATCTCATTTATTGATAGGAAAACAAAACAATAGAAGAATAAAAATAAACGTTACAATAGATTTCATACGATTCATATAAGAAACAAAATAAATCATATGCTATCAAAAGGTCTGAGCTTATCTTGTACGACCTCCCCCCACCCCCCTATCAGCCGATCAGGTATCGCCCCAGTGTGAAGAGAACAACCACGATTGGAGTCATCATAGATGTTTTTAGTCAACACCTTCACATTTTACAAAAAGACACGAAGAAAAAAATATTTTCTAGCTATGATTGCCCACACGAATGATCGACGACCTCCGTGGTCTAGTTTATGAGACGCCTGTCTATGAATCCGTGGAGTGTGGGTTTGATTCCCGTTTAAGGATCTTTTTAAAGATGATTCCAATCTGGATTCACTAAAGACTACTTTGACATATTTTAGGTTAGTAGGAACATATTTCTATCAGGTAATAAGTTCGCCAGGTTGTACTGTATACAAAGAATGTATAATATGGTACAATAAATAAATAAATATAGGTTTATTGATAGTAACATAGTATGTACATAATACATTTAAATATACTTCAAGAACACATAAATTGCAGAGAATACATTAAAGGCAGAAGCTATCAAAAGGTCTGGGCTCATCTAATAACATCCCCCCGGCCAATATAGGGCGAGCCCAGCCACGGGGACACCAGATGTTTTTCAGCCCACACCCATGCACATGAAGAATGAGAAGAGAGAAAAAAAGGACAGAAAATAAATAGATGGCAATATGACGAGTTACCGAGGTTATGTGATAACAATTTTTACGCAAATTTAATAATTATTTAACCATTTTCATATTATCTTTCGCAATTTCATTAATTTGGACATGTTTATCCCCCTGACCTAATTTCAAACTTAAATTGCAAATGGATTGTATTATAATTACAGAATGATTTGACACTTAACTATGGAAAAAATCTACACTGTAACTCAAATTAAAATGAGAGATCTGTTGCGCTTTACAAAAAAATATTGTCAAACTGTTTGACAATGTTTTTTTTGTAAAGCGCAACAGATCTCTCACTTTAATTTGAGTTACAGTGTAGATTTTTTCCACATTCAAGTGTCAAATCATTCTGTAATTATAATACAATCCATTTGCAATTTATGTTTGAAATTAGGTCAGGGGATAAACGTGTCCAAATTAATGAAATTGCGAAAGATAATATGAAAATGGTTAAATAATTATTAAATTTGCGTAAGAATTGCTATCACATAACCTCGGTAACTCGTCATACTAAATTATCAACTTCTTTAATACTTGATTAGGGGGTTCGCTCACATCCAACCATCTGTATAAGTATCTAATACATTCTTGAATCTTAAATAAAAACAAAAAGCCGCAATGATGCAATTACAAACAATGATTTCATATTATAAATTAATGATTTCATAATTAAGCTGACTTAAAATGAAAAATACCAAACATTGTTTAACTCGCAAATATGTGCATAATGCAATGAAGTGCCAAAATTAACTAGTTAAATGAAAATACTTTATAAACATATTTTTCGGGTCGATACTCGGAGTATCGGCCCGATTTAAGAACACCTTACTACCTCATCGAATGTTGTGAAACGGACGTGGGATATTTTGGGTAGTGGAGAAAACAATGGTATTACACTAGAGAAAATGTAGCATGGTCCCTGTGACAGTTCACAAATTTGCCCCAATACAACCTTGTAACGACGTTCAGTAATTTTAATTATTTTATCAACTTTAATATAAGCCTCGATTCTAATAAATTAATTAGGTAAATACATTACGTAAAACTAACAATAATGACAAATTAATATATCTTGTTACAAATTAGCAAAAATGTGTCAGTTTGTTAAAATCAAATAATATTTGGTGATGTGTGTCAAGTCACTACCTAGTCTGCATTGGCTAGGGATGGGGTATACGATAATTGGATTTTCGATTTTTTATACCTAAAATTACATGTTCGTAATTAGTATTAATTCATAGTGGATCTTGACCCATTTAAAGATAACATATATACAAATCATACAATACATTAGAAAGCCAGTACAATGAAAATTAGGAATTAAAACGTCAGTTTAGAGAAAAACAATTTTTAGATTTATAAAAAAACGATTCGATTTGTAAAAAAAAAACGATTTTACCCCATCCCTTTGAGACATTACATTTCAAACGTCACATGGACCATGCTACATTTTCTTGAGTATAGTGAGGAAAGGATATAATTTTATACATATATTAATGTTATAAAATACGTATATGTTAAATATTAATATACTTATATTCTTATATGTAACACGCGTTAATATAATATTATACAATATATGTATACACATATGCATGCAGAGAGAAAGGATAGAGATATACACATGAATATAAATATTTTAAATTATAATATACTACGAGATGGGGGCGGAGAAATAACACTGTGGCATAAGATAAATATCTTAAATAGATAAATATGAGGAAATAGATAAATATATGTTATATTTGTGCTCTTGGTACAATTTGACGCCTACCTTTGTGGATAGGGGGTATGAGGGGTGGTATTGTTTCGGCCTGGGGTGAACTAAGTTATAATGTTCGCGTCGTAGTCTGCTAGTGAACTAATTAAAGGGTTGGGGTGGCTTAGAATTGAACTGTAGAGCCTCTCGGTCAGAGATATCGCGAATTCTCGGATGGTGGGTAGCCCTGTCTTCGTGAAGCGAGTTGTAAAGAAATGTCTGCGATAGCTTTATTGCAGGGTATATGAATTTTATCTATGGCTCTATCCCAAATTTTTAATGGGTATGTTTGCATATTACCTACTCATTAAGTGTTGGGAGATTAAGTGACTCCGCACTAGTTTGTAAATATGATATACGAGTACAAATTACTAACATGAAAAAAATAGCAAACGTCTTGTTGATTGACAAACTTTTATTTAAGATACCGGACAATTATTTACACCATCGTGAATTAAGATTGTTTTCAGTATCGTATTCACGAATTGAGCTATTAAGAGCATCACACACGGGTTGAACTTGTTGAATATTTGTTTCGATATTGATATATTTCATATCTCTGAGGAATGAGTTCATTTATAAACATTTTATATATAACTGAGCCACTTCAACCACACAACTTTCACCTCCTCCACATGCATACAGCTCGTCATGCCTAATCTTATATTGTTCATACTGCTCACTTCACCTTATTTCAAAATTTGGTCCATTTGGTCCAGTCACGTTTACATCGGTCCACCTCTTCTACGAACAGCTTGCACTTCTGACTCGTATACTCGCTTAAACATTATTTTATAATTTATTCTCTCCACATGTCCATCTTAAAACTCCTATTTCGTTGACTTAAAACATCCATTTTATTCATGCATTAATTTTATCCATGCATTAATTTTATCCATGCATTAATTTTATCCATGCATTAATTTTATCCATGCATTAATTTTATCCATGCATTCATTTATTATGTCTTTATTCCGCGCTCTTTCATACACTCCACAAATTTTCCTCTTCTCCTCATCTCCATAGCATTAATACTATTCTTAGCATGAATAATCCTCATGAAAATACTAAAACGACAAATTATACAGCGCGATTTAGAGAGCAAATCCTCCTCAGAGGATCATTGTTCCTGAGGTTATTATTTTTGAAACTTTTTTTTCTTTCTATTAGTATGTATTTTAGTATGTACGAGTATGTATATAGCGTCTTTCTGATCATGGAATTGCGCTACACTCAGGCAGAGATTATTTATTGGCCTTTCAAGTTCATCGCTCTTCTTTTTTACGTCGTCCTTTACTGTCCATCCAGTGAGTTTCTGGAACCAGTTACAAACCAATGTTGGACTCGCTCCGTCCTTGGGATGCTTTAAAAATGTTATAGAAAAAACTTTTAATTTTTAGTCAGTAATATAACGTGTTTTATTTCTGATTTTTCTTTTCTCTCCACCATCCTTTCCTTTTCCTTTGATTGATGACAGCTCACTTTTATTTATATATACATACATACATTTCATAAATATGAATAATGTTTCGAATATTTTTTGCGATTATGTAACTTGCTTATTTACTTTTGTCTGGTACTATCATACTAATTGTGTTTATGATTATGAAGCATGTATTAAATGTAAAATATAATGAAAATAAATTCAAGTCTTCTTCTTCTCCCTCTTCCTATAGATCATGATCTGTTTGTTCCGCTTGTTCCCCTTCTTGTGACGTGGATTGCCAGCTGTCACGCCATCTCTTCAGAGGTCTTTCCGGCAATCTTCTTCCGGATGGATTCCCTTGAAGGGCGACACGTGGAAGTCTATCTTGCATTCTGTTTACATGTTCGTTCCAGTATCGCCTTCGTTGTCTTCCCCACCTGACGATGTCTTCCGTACTACACTTTCTCCTTATTTCGGTGTTTCTGATTCTATCTCTTAGTGTGTTTCCGGTTATACATCTCAGTGTTTTCATTTCCGAGGTTCTCAGGAGAGATTTGTTCTAGATGTGTCTACTCTGGTCTCTATTCCGTAGGTGGCTATCGGTCTCACACATGTCTTGTAGATTCTGCCTTTACTTTCTATTCTCATGTGTTTATTATTCCACACCGGTGTTCTTAGGTGTTTATTATTCCCCACCGGTGTTCTTAGGTGTTTATTATTCCACACCGGTGTTCTTAGGTTCAAGTATGAAAATAAATATATTTTTGTTTGGAATAGGCGCAAAGCGTTAAAATCCCTCTAAACTTCTATAAATAAATTGATTATTCCCAATCAATCGAACAATGTGAAATTCTCAGATTTGGTTTTAAATACTTTTTTGTGTGCAAGAAAATGATTTAGTAATGATGGTTTAAATAATATTTGCAAATTATGGTTCGGCACTATTGTATGATATCAGAAGTTCATTTTCCTGAAAGGAATAATTTGCTTTCAGTAAAAAAAAACTGAAAGTTTCCAGACATAGCCGAGCTCCTTCTTATACCCAATATACTGGTCTTTGGTGTGATAAGTTAAGTTAGTAAACCGGGCTGTTGGGGGTTCGAAATAACTACAAAAATAACTGCTCGTGAAAGGGTCAGGGGTAAAGGTGATCTGCACAGATCAAGTCTAAGGACAGAGGACATTAACAAATAGATAATCGTGCAATTACGAATAATGCTGGTATTAATTACAACGCAATACATGATGTATCGCGAAAGTGAAACATAACTACTCGTACATATACTCGTATATTTTACTGATCATCTTCTGATAAATAAATACGTCAGAACGCAGTCATATAAGTGGCCCATAAGTTGCGTTTCATGCTCCAATTCAAGGCATTGTTGATGGATTCAATTCTTGCACCAACTGAACTTTATACGGAAGGAGGTGCAAATCACTTCTTAAGTTCATTAAAGTGAAGTCTGAGACATTCCAAGATGAGCTGAACGTCGTCTGGTTGCTTGCTTGCTCATCAGCAATACTCTCTTGTACCTTTTGAATACTCTCATAAGAGCGGATAATATGCGGTCTTCCGGCTCGAGGCAATTCAACTACAGATTACTTCTGGCTCGAGGCAATCCCTGATGTCGAAAACGTGCAATTAATCTCCTAGTCGTCGATCTTACTGAACAATCCAGTGAGTCAATATATCCATAAGTAAAATGACAAATCAATACGTTACACAGGTAAAATGACGTCGATATACGCGTTGTGTTCGAATAATTGATTGTTTATCTGCGAAATAAAATTGCAGTTGAAATTGTATGAAATATAGTTTTGGGTTAAGGCGTCTGCAAGGACGTGAATGTAGAGTATGAATGTTTCAGTGTTTTAATATTTCCGATAAATATATTTATGATTTAGGAATGAGAGCATTCCATTACAGATATGTAGATCGTCCGATATGTGATAGTAACACATTCGGATTTAGGTGTAGTGTAGTCCATATGTATAATGTTCATACACAATGATACATTTTGATAAGACATTCCAAAAAGGGTTGTATTCAAGTTGTACACGCCACCCAAATTTCTAATACTAAAAGGCAGACAAATCCACGCCACAAGATCAGCAACGGTAAAAGCATGTCAACAAAATCAAGTAACGATGGCTGGAGTAGTACACGAAAAAGTAAACAATGAGAGTGTATTTTAGGTGGGAATTTTAATTTAGAGCATTCTGCCTTTTACGTCACATTTGAAAACTAAGCAATCAAGTAACGATTACTAGAATAGTAAACGAAAAAGTGAACAATGAGGATGTAATTTAGGGGGGAATTTAAATTTAGAACATTCTGCCTTATACGTCATAGTTGAAACCTAGCAAACAAGTAACGATGACTAGAATACTATAGTATAGAAAAAGTAAACAATGAAGGTGTATTTTAGGCGGGAATTTGAATTCAGAACATGCTGCCTTTTACGTCATATTTGAAAACCTAGCAATCGAGTAACGATAACTAGAATAATACACGAAAAAGTAAACAATGAGGGTGTATTTTAGGCGGGAATTTTAATTTATAACATTCTGCCTTTTACGTTATGTTTGAAAACTTTGCGATCGAGTAATGATGATTAGAATAGTACACGAAATGTAATCAATTAAAATGTACCCGTATTATTATTATTGGTCGAATGCACCAAATAACAATCATAAACAAATATTGGATGTAGGGTGATGCCATAACCAAAATAAACGAACGATTCCATTTTAGTGGCGACACAATGCTAACACGACGGAGCCGTCTCGCGTAATACTAGCCCGAGTTTCATCAGCCAGAGTGACATCACTAATCGGTATGATATTTAGATTTTATTGGCAGCTTCCACATCTTATCTCTGGTGACCAATCCGAGTGTCTTTATTAATTCACAGCTGAGCTTTTCTTTTGTCCATATTGTTTCATTTTATTTTATAAGAATTGGGGGTAATGAAGAATCAATATGGACTTAAGGCGTTAAGTATTTTTACATGAAGTTCCATGAAACATTAAAATACTTTACAATAGCATGTTAAGGGTAACTTGCATCAACGATGTATATATCGAGGAAACCTAGGGTTACCCTGTATTGTATTACACTTTAGTTGTATACAGAACAACCTGGCGGGATTATTGCAATGTGACAGTATCTTCCAACCAACTAGAAGGATATCAAAGTGCAAATAAAAGTCAGACAGGAATATTAAAAAAAAAACTGGATTTCAACGGATATCAAACCCGCAAACCCCGGGTTGGGAGACAGGTTTCTTACCAACTACTCATTAGTCACGAAGGTCCACCCTCTAAAAATATAAAAATTATTGCACCATAAAAATTTGCTCCGCTAATCCGGGTTTACGCTTATATGACAGAGCTTTTGCTGGTCCTGTGGCGTGGAATGGTCTGCCTCTTAGTATTAGAGATACGGGTGTCGTGTACAGCTTTAGGAATCAGTTAAAGACAACCCTTTTTGGAATATACTATCTTATCTAAATTTATGATGTCATATGAACACTACACTGAACTAATACTGAATGTGTTACTAAATTCTCTTCTCTTGATAATTTTTTTGCGGTTTTCTTACCAAATATGTTTTTCTGAACAAATGCAGATGCAAGGAAGTACCTTATCTAATGACCGCAACAATTACTTTCCTATCCTTACACATAACTGATATAAGTACGAGTACATTTATTTTGTCATATTTTTAAACTTTCATTAGGTGGTACAAATTTAAAAAGTTTACGATCCCCTGCTCTATGCATATATTCCCTGCTCTATGCATATTATGATAACCAGTGTTGTGGAGTCGGCAAAAACAAATCCAACTCCAGAAATTTTCAATGTTTGACTCCGACTGCAATTATAGTAACCATAAGTACTTAATTACGTGGCGTAATTACTTAAATGTAGGGTATTGCTAACAATGTGTACTTAATTACGTGGCATATTTACTTAAATGTGAGTTTTTTGGAAATCATGTTTAGGGGGATTATTATGATAGTACAAACTATTTGTACTAGATAATATATATTTCATAATGTAATTTATGTAGTTAATTAGTTTTTAAAATATGTAATTAAGAATACACCACGGCTCAGATTCCGACTTCACGACTTCGACTTCTGGCTGACTCCGACACTACAGCTCTGATAGTAACGCCTAAATAAGGTATTCCAAGTTATATAAGGTATTTCAAATCTAGCGGTTTTTTTAATTCTTGGATAAAACACAGATGGTGTTCGCAAATTTGCCTGGGACTTGTGACATTTGAGAAGTGTAATGTATGGCATTTATAAAAATTGAGTCGTATACAATACAACAACACGTTTAAATTGTTGAATTATTTTATGTATTGCAATCTCTGGAAACGGTGATGTTAATTGGCCACCAAGATCATGTGATCTGACACCGTTGGACTATTTTCTCTGGGGTTTCATGAAAAACGAGGTCTATAAGAATGGCCCTCGATCAATTCCTGAGCTGAAGAACGAAATTATTCGTGTTATTGGTGAGTTAGAACCGCAATTATGCCAAAATGTCATCGAAAATGTTGACAAAAGAGTGGACATCTGTGGAGCGGAAAGAGGTGGACATTTGGCGGATATTGTTTTTATGTGTTTAAATGTCATACATTATACTTCAATGACCAATAAAAAGTTTTTTGAAATCAAAGCAAATTGTATGTTTTATTCAAGAATAAAAAATAAAAAATAAAAAAAACCGCCCAATTTGAAAGACCCTATATATACGAGTTCATATATATTCTTTCAAATAGAGGAAAAAGATCATGCTGGTGTTCTCCGATCGCCTCACTCGGTGTGCCATCGGATCCAGTACATCGGTGTGGCTGGTGAGTTTGCTGGCATGCAACAACTTACTCAAATGGGAGAAAAAAGGAAGAGAAGAAAACCCCATGGCACACCTTCGCTTTCCAACTGAATTGATGTTGGCACTGCGAAAGAAACGAACGATCGATTCAGCAGAATGACGATGAAATCTTTCTTTCTTTCATAACGGTACTCAGACAACAAAAATAATTAACAGAAATAGAAAACTACTTATTTCGGAATGATCACAATGCCTTTTGGTAAAACCAGCGAGGTTTTGAATCGGCTAAGTTGTTCTCAGTGCTCATTAAAAATGAATTAGTCAAAATAGAACATTTTCATATCTAAACGTCAGGATTATTTTCACTCCTTAAAATAAAACAAAACTAATCTTTCCAAAAGGGAAATTTGGAACCCTACTTTATATTTCTGAACCGAGGAACCCTAATTCATAGTCAGGTACAAAATATATCTCCCTTCTTTATCTTCGAGAGGTTTTGTATCTCAATCCATTAATGGTTTTCCTATTAGATGAATCATTGTCAAGTGCGAAATATTTTCAATAAGTAACGAATTTATTTGATCGTTAGCAATAAATAATATTCATTAGGCTGAAGGATCTCTCGACTTCTGCTGAACTAACATCGATTACTTACATTATTGACGAACTCCGTGGCCTGGTGGTAAGACACTTGTCTGCCGATCCGGAGGTTGCGGGTTCGATCCCCGCTGGAACCCAGATTTTTTAAAATAGGATTCCAGTATGGTTTTCACTTAGGGCCTATACAACATATTTCTGGTTGGTTGGAAGAGATTGCCACATGGCAATAAACTCACCAGGTTAAACACTCACCAGGTTAAAAAAAAATTCTAGCTTTGTTTGATATATTTTTAATTTTGTATGAAATAACTTTATACGAAATTACATTTAAGTATTGTTAATTTATAAAGCACTAGTAATTTATTTTAAAATTAAAATAAGAAGCTACCTATATTTCACAAAGGTAATAGAAAAGCACATGATTATGGTATGGTATCGATGGTATTTACGATCTTTTTAATTTTATCAAATATTTTAAGCCACTAAAAATAAAATAAAAACTTCACTTTGTACCGAGTGTGATGGACTTTTTTACAAAGTTGTCGATATAATTAATTTTAAAGTTTAAACAACCGGTTCGGCGAACCATGTCAGAATTTAACATTCGGTTCGAGAGAACCGGTGCGGATCGGATAAATAACACCAAATGAGTGGAAATAATTCGATTACACCAACATATTCTCAAAATACATTAATTTTGTATCGAATAGACGATAATCAATAACGTGTAATACAAAAAAAAACAGTATTTCCTTGAGAGGTTATCCCTCAGCATTTTATTTGTTCTAAGTCGATTGTATGCTAATGATTTTTAATATCATTCGATTTTGTACGAAATATTCGATTTCAAGCACAATTGGTAGCAGAAATAATTCGATTACACCGACATACATTTAAAATACATCAATTTCGCATCGAACAGATGATAATCTATAACATGCAATACAAAAACCGGTATTTCCTTGAGAGGTTATCTATCGGCAGCAGTTATGTCAAATGAATTTATCTAAATTAACAAAAATACGATTATTGCTGAATGTTTATTTTATTAAACTTTTCTCTCCGTATTTATTTCAAGATGACGTAACATAAACAATAATAAATGAAAATAAACCACTTTTTATTTCACATACGCATTTCGGAGAAACGTCACGAGTGTGTATTATTAGATAAAACAATTAATTACAAAATCAAATACTATATTGGGTGTTAACATAAGTTGTGTCCGTTTTTTCCAAATTAAAAAATGAGCACTATAAGTAAAACAAAATGGTAAAGGTTATACGTCATTTGAAAGAAAATTTTCTGCTCTATAAGAAATTGTGTTTGCTTTTACGTTACATATAGTATTTTATTTGATTACAAGCCTTCAAAATGGAATGACAAGTAGACGAAAGTGAGCATTTTCGACACCTCCATCTGTTCGCGTTCAATCGAGGGAATAAAGTTGCTCGCGATATTTGCGAAGTGTACGGTGAAGATGCTATGAATGAAAGGACAGCTCATCGATGGTTTTTGCGTTTCAAAGACGGTAATTTCGACCTGAAAGCCATGGAGCGTTCCGGACGAGTGGACTTCGGTGAGGACCGCTTAAACCATATTTTATTCATGAAGATCCCCTTCAAACCACCGTAGAATTGGCTGAGCAGATGAATTGTAGTCACATGACCGCGCGAGCAAACCAGCAGAAATTGTCGAACGTTGATTTTTGTTGTTTTCACTCAAAACATGTCAAACCCAAGCGCCGAACTCCTGGACTTTTCCCATTGATTTAAGATGGCGGTATACAGTCATGTGACTACTTCATGAATAATATAGGATCTTCATGAATAATATGGTTTAAGCGGCCTTCATCGAAGTCCACTGGTCGTCCGGAACGCTCCATGTCTTATTTGTTGCTTTTATTTGTTGCTTTCACATAACATTTATTTGTTGCTTTCAAATGTCGGAAAAGCATATACAATTTTTTTTAATAAAAAATATGAAGGCACTGAAATAGGCATTTTATGGTTAAATATCGTCTATTTTTTTGTTCCATCTAAACTCATACGAGGCATTTTTTAAATATTTTTTCAAAATTCTACGGTACAGCATCTTCGCAAAACTTTATTCTATGGTATCATCGAATCTCCATTATTTGTCTGAAGTTAGATCGTGCTTTAACTTAAAAACAATATTTCAGGCAACGGAAGGAATATTTCAATGATACCTCATATAGTTGAAGAATTGAAAGGGTGGCTACCTTGCGAGCTTAAGTCTAGTTATCAGCCTTCAGATAAGGTCGGGGTTGTATGTACGAGTAGTAGTTTGGCTTACGCCAAACTAATACACGACTGGGAAAGGAAATGGTACTTACAGGTTTAGTGGTGATAGCGCGGAAGTCGTTTCGAGCTAAACGGTTGACGTATGTACACCACACTTATTTTATCACAATGTTTGGGTTGATCCTATAAGCACTGGGTACTGGCCCACATATAGTAAATTTCAACTGCACGTAACACACGCGTTTGTAATATGAGTACATAAATACACCAATTCGAGTCACGTGAGAAATCGTCACCTTTAATTTGCACTGTACATTCGTCCGGGTCGATGACACCCCCGACACGCCTGGAGGGCGACTCACTCGCTCGGGGATGACACACGCCGGCGCGCGTGGACGGCCATCTGGTCTATCCCCACATCACGGTCACGTTCCGCCCGCGTGGATCTGAGCTGATTTTACGTCACGCCGGTTTTGGCGTGAACATCCTGGGGGGCCGGGAGGACCTCCAACGGGAACCGGGCTAGCTTTGAAACCGGCCTTCTCAAGTGTCCACTGGTTGTATCCAGATCCACAACACGTGGCACTCCATCTTTGCCGGGTATGGTGCGGGTGATGCGTCCAAGTCGCCATTTCAGTGCCGGCAAGTTGTCCTCCTTTATTAGGACGAGCTCTCCGATTTGAGGAGGGGAGGATGGTGAAAGCCATTTAGAGCGGGTTTGAAGGGTGTGGAGATAGGATTGAGCGCTGAGAAATAAATGAAGTGTGGGCTGAGTGACAAATGGATTGTGGGCTGAGTGACAAATGGATTGTGGGCTGAGTGACAAATGGGTTGCGGGCTGAGAGACAAATGGACTGCGTTTGAGAGACAAATGAATTGTGTTTTGAGAGATAAATGAGTTTTGTTTGAGATATAAATGAGCTGCGTCTGAGAGACAAATGAATTGCATTTGAGAGACAAATGAATTGTGTTTGAGAGATAAATGAGTTGTGTTTGAGATACACATGAGCTGCGTTTGAGAGACAAATGAACCGCGCTTGAGAGACAAATGAATCGTGTTTGAGAGATAAATGAGTTTTGTTTGAGATACACATGAGCTGCGTTTGAGAGACAAATGAACCGCGCTTGGCTGAGCTGAGTTTGAGTGGCGTATGAGCCGAGTTTGGGCTGAGTTGAGCCCCAGTGGCGCCGATACCCTCTGATAGGGCTGAGGGTATGCGCCGAGCTTGGGCTGAGTTGAGTTTGAGTGGCGTATGAGCCGAGTTTGGGCTGAGTTTGGCCTCAGTGGCGCCGATACCCTCTGATAGGGCTGAAGGTATGCGCCGAGCTTGGGCTGAGTTGAGTTTGAGTGGCGTATGAGCCGAGTTTGGGCTGAGTTTGGCCCCAGTGGCGCCGATACCCTCTGATAGGGCTGAAGGTATGCGCCGAGCTTGGGCTGAGTTGAGTTTGAGTGGCGTATGAGCCGAGTTTGGGCTGAGTTGAGCCCCAGTGACGCCGATACCCTCTGATAGGGCTGAAGGTATGCGCCGAGCTTGGGCTGAGTTGAGTTTGAGTGGCGTATGAGCCGAGTTTGGGCTGAGTTTGGCCCCAGTGGCGCCGATACCCTCTGATAGGGCTGAAGGTATGCGCCGAGCTTGGGCTGAGTTGAGTTTGAGTGGCGTCTATCATTCTTGGGCTCTATCATTCCTGAGCTCTATCATTCCTGAGCTCTATCATTCCTGGGCTCTATCATTCTTGGGCTCTATCATTCTTGGGCTCTATCATTCCTGAGCTCTATCATTCTTGGGCTCTATCATTCCTGGGCTCTATCATTCTTGGGCTCTATCATTCCTGAGCTCTATCATTCTTGGGCTCTATCATTCCTGAGCTCTATCATTCTTGGGCTCTATCATTCCTGAGCTCTATCATTCCTGGGCTCTATCATTCTTGGGCATTATCATTTGAGCTGAGTTGAGTTTGACTGATACCCTCTGATAGGGCTGAGGGTATTAGCCGAGTTTGGGCTGAGTTGAGTTTGAGCTGAAGCATGAGTTTGAGCTGAAACGCATGAGCTGAGAGGGCTGAGAGTATGAGCTGAGTTTGAGCTGAGCTGCATTTGAGCTAAACTTATGGGCTGATCCCAGCCGAGGGGGCTGAGGGTATGAGCTGATCCCAGCCGAGAGGGCTGAGGGTATGGGTTGAGTGTATGAGCTGATTTGAGCTGAGCTGCATTTGAGCTGAGCTTATGGGCTGATCCCAGCCGAGGGGGCTGAGGGTATGAGCTGATCCCAGCCGAGAGGGCTGAGGGTATGTGTTGAGTGTATGAGCTGATTTGAGCTGAGCTACATTTGAGCTGAGCTTATGGGCTGATCCCAGCCGAGGGGGCTGAGGGTATGAGCTGATCTCAGCCGAGAGGGCTGAGGGTATGGGTTGAGTGTATGAGCTGATTTGAGCTGAGCTACATTTGAGCTGAGCTTATGGGCTGATCCCAGCCGAGGGGGCTGAGGGTATGAGCTGATCTCAGCCGAGAGGGCTGAGGGTATGTGTTGAGTGTATGAGCTGATTTGAGCTGAGCTACATTTGAGCTGAGCTTATGGGCTGATCCCAGCCGAGGGGGCTGAGGGTATGAGCTGATCTCAGCCGAGAGGGCTGAGGGTATGGGTTGAGTGTATGAGCTGATTTGAGCTGAGCTTATGGGCTGATCCCAGCCGAGGGGGCTGAGGGTATGAGCTGATCTCAGCCGAGAGGGCTGAGGGTATGGGTTGAGTGTATGAGCTGATTTGAGCTGAGCTGCATTTGAGCTAAGCTTATGGGCTGATCCCAGCCGAGGGGGCTGAGGGTATGAGCTGATTGCAGTGCAGGTTTGAGCAACGCAAAGTCACCAGACCGTGCCGGAGGCTATAGGCCTGCCGGGCCCCAAAGAGACCCTACCACTTTCCAAAACCCGGCCAAGAACATTAGAGCTGAGCAAAAGGCGACGCAAACGCAAATGGGACAAACCTAAGAAGAAGAAGAAGAAAAGGCAGATAATATTATGGGCAAGATGAGAAAGAACGTGGTTAGAGTTTGAGATTTTAAAATTTGAATTTGAAAAAAATAAATTTTTGTAATAAAGAAGAAAACTAGCAAAGATAAAAATCTAAGAAGAAGAAGAAGAAAAGGCAGACAGAATTATGAGCAAGATGAGAAAGCATGTGGTTAGAGTTTGAGATTTAAAATTAATAGCAATTTGAAAAAAATACTAATCGAAAGGGAAACCTTATTTTAAAAATTATATTACAATCAATTCTTAAAATTATTTTACATTTATTTTATAATTTATAATTATAAATAATTCCTTGTTCAAACACTGTGAACTTCCCCCCAAAGACATTTAGAACAAATCGCTATTTGCAAGTGTTATCATGTTATTTGTATATGTTAATATTAGAAACTGCTCTTGAGAATTATATATTATTTTTTTTTTTGAAATATTTTTGTTCGCTCTGTGATAATACAAACTTTAAGGAATTTATCTTTTTGAAAGGAGAAATGTTTTTGATTTAAAAATTATGAAGCGGCTGTATTTGATTCGGATTATCTACGATTTTACATGGGCTGTGTAGATGTGAAAGTTTTGATTGGAGAATTTTTTGTGAAATGTTTTTGAATCGAAAAATTTTTTAAAGCGGCTGTATTTGATAACGGTTTGTGATAGATTTAGTGGACTGTATTCATGGGTTGGTTACGGATCGTAGGACCATATAGTTTGGCTTACGCCAAACTAATACACGACTGGGAAAGGAAATGGTACTTACAGGTTTAGTGGTGATAGCGCGGAAGTCGTTTCGAGCTAAACGGTTGACGTATGTACACCACACTTATTTTATCACAATGTTTGGGTTGATCCTATAAGCACTGGGTACTGGCCCACATATAGTAAATTTCAACTGCACGTAACACACGCGTTTGTAATATGAGTACATAAATACACCAATTCGAGTCACGTGAGAAATCGTCACCTTTAATTTGCACTGTACATTCGTCCGGGTCGATGACACCCCCGACACGCCTGGAGGGCGACTCACTCGCTCGGGGATGACACACGCCGGCGCGCGTGGACGGCCATCTGGTCTATCCCCACATCACGGTCACGTTCCGCCCGCGTGGATCTGAGCTGATTTTACGTCACGCCGGTTTTGGCGTGAACAAGTAGTTATATCTGTACCGCCTCGAACTGGAACCTTATCGCACGCCACCCCGTCATTTTCAATATTGCGTTTAATTCATTTCCCCATCAATATCATGATTGGACGTATTATACATATATATATAAAAAGGACTCAACACACATTCTAACTGCTATGAGGAATGAATGTAGTTCAAGACAGAGTTTTGCTCTATATGTCTGTTTTGTTAGTATTTAAGCATGTGAAACATTGCACAACACGTGTATATCTGTTTTGTTAGTCTTTAAGCATGTGAAACATTGCACAATACGTGTATATCTGTTTTGTCAGTCTTTCGTCATTCATTCGTTCCACATGTTTGGGCATATAAAACTAATACATTATGAAATACTGATAAAACAGGTATATAGGGCAAATGTGAATGACATGCGTGTGAGAGGTAGACCGACGAAAATATGATTGGATCAAGCGAATTATATTTTGAAAGAAACTTCAAACGTAAGAGAAATCGCAGAAGTTGTATGAGAAGGTGTATGTTTGTAGAAGAGGCTAATTATGTATGGCGAGATATGAAAGTTTGGCCTCCACGACCTCTGTGGCCTGGTGGTAAGACACTTGTCTGCCGATCCGGAGGTTGCGGGTTCGATCCCCGCTGGAACCCAGATTTTTTAAATAGGATTCCAATCTGGTTAACACTTAGGGCCTATGAAAACATCTTTCTGGTTGGTTGGAAGAGATTGCCACATGGCAATAAACACGCCAGGTAAAAAAAAAAAAAAAAGTTTGGCGCTTTATCCTGTCTGCCTACCTCGACAGGGAAATGGCGTAATGATGGACGTATGTATGTATATTTTGGCATACAAATGACAGTTATGCTCATACGATATTTCAAATTAATCACAAAAAATATTTTGTGGATTTGATTCCGTTTTGTATACACTCGTATAGTCCAATTATAATATTGGTCGCACAAGCTATCTATACCGTAGTATTGCTGGTAGCGTTCCGATACAGGGAACGTCAATTATAATATTGGTCGCACAAGCTATCTATACCGTAGTATTGCTGGTAACCTTCCGATACAGGGAACGTCAAGGTTTAAAAAAATCCAAAATAACGATTGAAAAGTGTGAAAGGAAAAATAAATGCGATATTTGTGTGGGAAACTAACGGGGGCTGACAGAGAGCTGCCAATGAAGTTTAAGCGCAAGATCTTTCAACAGCTTTTTCCATTTCACCATCAAAAGTGATGGTGAAATGGAAAGAGCTGTTGAATGGCGAGTTGCGAAGGAAATAAAGTCAATGCGGTACTCAAATACATATAAACGTTTATTTACAAAATAATACCTAATACACATTTTACGTACTCAGAGACATCGAGGAAACATGCCGTTTTGTATGAGCTTGTATGAAACATTTTTAATAGAAAATTTCTTAACCATGAAACATGCATTTTACTGGCTTGATACTAGCTCATTTAGGATTGATTTATAGGTTTTGGATATTTCGGATAAAATAAAAAATAGCTTGGTTAGTGAATTGGGTCCGTTTTGCATATTGATCAGACCAATGTCATCAATTTGAGCCTAACTTGCTAACGTGGTGATACAAAAAAAATTCAAGAACACCTCATTGTCGACATTAGGCATAGTATAACAGGCAGCCAGTATTCCGATGACTTACGCGGGCTAGTTGACAGGGCGCCAATTTATCAGAATAGATTCCCGTTTATTCACATGTTTTAAAATAGGTTTTCTGTCTGGTTTTCACTTAAGGTTTGTTTAAACACCTTTCTAGTCGGTTGGAAGAGATTGCCACATGTATACAATGAAAATTTAATACAATATATTATAATATTTTACACCCCTTCTTATTCTTCTTCCTGGCACTGTCCCAACTAATTGCCTAGGTAGGCTGTTGGGGTCGGCTCTTCTCGTTCTCAGGCTGTATGTTCTTCGGTTCTGGGTGTCGCTTTCATCTAGGCCGTTTCTCTGCAGGATTTTGGAGCATTGAGTTATCAAGAAGTTCTTTGGTCTTCCTCTGGGCGGCTGTCGAGGAAGATCCATAGACATTGCCTGATTTACCGTATGGTCTGGTGGTCTCCGTCTTATGTGTCCGTACCATCTCAGCTGTCGCTCTTCCAGCTTACTGTTTATGTCAGTGACCCCCAGGCTACCACGAATGCGTGAGCTCTTAATTTTATCTTTTAGTGATACTCCTGCCGACCACCTAAGCATTCGCATTTCTGCTGTTTCAAGTTGCCTAGAGTAGGAGCTGTACATAGTCCAGCATTCTGAGCCATACATAATTGCGGGTCTAACGATAGTCTGGTATACCTTTCCTTTCAGTTTTATAGGCATTTTTGGGTCACACAAGACTCCTGTTACCGATCTGAATTTCATATAATATTTAACACCCCTGTTAATGTAAAATATTGACATAATGAGTATATATCATAATTACGCCATGTCGGCATGTACAAAGTCCTGTATTTCGGAATTAAAATGCGTATATTATAATAAAATATGTCGTTTGTTTGTTAGCAAACAACCTTAAGGTCTATTTGTAATGATTTCTCAACAATTAATGACAAACTGTATAAAAACACTTCATCATATATTATATATATGTTCAACAATGGTCTAATTTGGAACTTGCTAGAATCGGATAGTTATTAAGACAACGCAGACATTTTTGTGTTTATTGCAGAACTACTCACCATATTAAAAGTAATTGGAGTAAAAAACGTTTAAATTTATTGTAGGAATATTCACAACTCTTCGCAGACAGTGGGATGGGATGGAGCCAGGGAGGAAAAGAAGAAGAAGCAGGAATACTCACAACATTCAAGAAATTTTTTAGAGTAAAAAATATTCCAAATTTATTTCAGGAAACCTCACAATATTCAAAGTAATTTGTTAGAGTCAAAAATACTCAAAACTTATTGCAGGAAACCTCAAATATTAAAAGTAATTGTTTGGAGTCAAAAATATTTAAAATGCATTGCAGCAACACAAACAACATTTAAAGCAATTGTTTGGAATGAAAAAGGCTTCAAATTGTGATAAATGCACAGGTGTATTCGTATAAAAATGTTAAAAAATAATACATATATAAATACCATCACACAATTTCCCTGTCCCCCTGTTTCCCTGTAGGCAGAGATGAGAGAGCGCCAGACTTTCCTATCTCGACACACATCCTTCGCCTCTACTACATCCATACACCTTCTCAAAGATTTCTCTGACTTTTTACATTCCCATCTTTCAACATATCTTCACTAGAACCAACCATACTCTCCTTGGTCTTCCTCTACCGCGCCTTCCACTCCCATTATAAACCATATTAGAGTACTCTTCTTCATCTTCTTCAACACATAAACGCAGAATACGCTTCTCATTTTATTAAAAGCCGCACGAGATATTTCAATTCTGCACCTGACATCGATTTCTGAGTCGAGGTATTTAAATGTTTCCACTCTCTATATCAGCACCGTTCAATGTAAGACGTGCTCCTGCGTGATCCTGCCGGCCAAACACCATGAACTTAGTTTTACTCACGTTCACGTTCATGTTCAGCCCCAGCCTCACACCGGCTCCATTAATTCTATCTATAAGCGTTTGAAGGTCGTCACTACTATATAAACATAAATTATGTATTCGTATATACACATAAACTATGTTATCTAATAAAATAAAATTAAATACACTTTTATTTATTTAGAATATGTTTGAAACCCAACCAAGTTAGAGGGAATCCCATTAAAAAATCTCCGGGTTGTTACCTGCAGCGCCCTTTCTCCGTAATATTTTGTTAAGTCTTTTTATGATTTGAATTCATTTGTTTATTTTTTACATGACTAAGAAATATTAAATAATAACAAAGTAACAGTATAAAGACATACATTTTAACAATCATATCAAGATAACTTATTCCCCTTACACCAACAAGCTTAATTTCTAAGCTCAGGTATAGTACACCTGCTGGCTGACTAATTAGGAATTCCTGTTTTAGGTCAACCGGCTTATCACATTGTAAATGAAATACACTCATCACTGAAAAGAACATTAAAAAAACAAAATCTAGATATAAGTGAGATTTACACGTTTATAATTTAAGAAAAAAAAAACAAAAGCGAGATACGACAAACAATAATAACCACACTCAAATATATACCATATATGATGTGCAAAAACTAAGAATTCTGCATTTCAACTCCACTTATGGAAAATAAGATCTCTATATTCTCAATCTACTACAACATTCTTGAAGATTCAGCAATGCCCTGATAAAGGAGTCATTCCGTTAGTATACCATATGTACATATAAGCTTTCATTCATACATTCAAAAGACAATTTTATACAACGCCGATTAGAGAACAAACTCTCCTCATGGGCGATTCAACTCGGGACTCGAACCCACCACTATTATTAACATTTCCCTTCCTATGCTAAAATAATCCGCGCGTTCCGGTGCTGTGTATTCAATACACATCAATACACATGTAAAAATGAGCGATTTTAAATCGAAAAAATAAGAATATTCATAGCCAATCGCTTAAATTAATTAAATTTGAAGTCAAAATTGATAATAATTGAAATTTAATTGCTGAAAACATGAAAAAAAAAACATCGGCCGACGTTCACAAAACAGGCGAAGCGACCACCCTAAACGAATACCCGCGAGCTACTAAAGCGAGAGAAGCGAACGAACTGAGATTCTATTTCTTGCGTTCCCATATACCGAAGTAGAGTGAGATTGAGACGTGAATAGCGTCGCTTCCTCACCCATAGCGGTTTTTTAGAATGAATATACCTACGTCACACACTGGCACGCGTTTGATTGTATTGGTGAATTTATTCCCGATTTTCACAAAATATATCTGACGTAGCCGATAAGTGCTAGTAATTAGTTAACAAGGTTTTTGTAACAAGAGTGAAAATTACCATTTTAGGTCAATTTTTGTATGCTGATAACGAATATGAACTTGAAAATGTTCCATCACGTACCTTTTAAGAGAAAAACCTGAAATTAGTTTTTGACTGAAACTGAAACTTTAGAAAGATGAAAAGTTCGAAAAAAAAAATCTGTTTTTTTTATTTTCCTATGTAACAACATTGTATTCTGTGTCTAAATTTAGTATTTCAGGAATGTATTTATTTTCATTGTTGTAATTACGACTTTTGAAATGCGTAAAAACGTACTTATTTTATTAAAACACTCCCCCTTCTGTTACACAAAAATGTTACGTGTTAAAAACTTTACACTGCGATTTTCGTAATCAGCAGGGTCGATTTAGTAAGAATCAGCTAATTTAATATCTGTTACAGACAAAAAGTTAAAATTTGTTACCTAGTGAATTATTATTAATATTATTTTTTTCATTCAATGCGTAAATGTATTATGGATGAATACCTAAAATCTGAACCCAGTATTTATTCTATTTATAGAGATATTCAAGTTTTTAGAAGCAATGTGTACTAGTTACACATCACAGGACAAGAAGGGTTAAACAAATCACGTTTGGCAGCTATAACAGCACCCGAGCGAATCGTATACATAAATGTTTAACACTTTCTTTGTACACAGTAGATAAAGAAATATGCTTATGAGGCCTTAAGTGAAAATCAGACTGAAAACTTTTTTTTAAACTGGTTTGCAGCGGGAATCGAGGTCTGAACCAACTAAGTCACGGATGTCGTCAAAGGTTAATACTCGTACATTGTAGGATTTTTTTAAATATGAGGTCTTCGGCCTAAAGAACTGTCCGTTCTATTACCGCTTATATTTCCTCTATTATTATTGGTTAGATAAATGTATCAATCGTCCTATGAACTCCAGAGTAGAGAAATTTTCCTGGTAGCTACTGAGCTACTCACTACAGAGATCTTATGATCCTCACGATAGTAGTGTTCCAATACTGTATGACATTAGTGTAGATCATTTACAGATCTTTAATGCCAAAAAAACTAATTTTCGTGCACTCCTTAGCTACAAACTACAAACCATAAAAAATCTACAGGGTAAGGTAGAATTTTGTTTAAATTGTGCTGTTTTCTTCTTTTGGCAATCTTTGTTGCCTGGTTGGTATGCACTTATCTTCTAGCCCGGGGGTGCGGGATTCCCGTCCGATCCCAGATTTTTTTAAAAAGATTGCCAACTGGTTTTAACTTAAGGTCTTTTAAATATCTTATTGCATGACTGAAAGAGATTTCATTCTCTGCTCATTCCGATTCTGGACTATGCGGACGTCTGTTATTTGGATGTTACAGAGGAACAGCTGGACAAATTACAGCGTCTTCAAAATGTTTGTCTAAGATTTATTTTCAACTTAGGAAAGTATGAACACATAACTGCATACCAGAAGGCATTGAACTGGTTGAATGTTAGAAATAGACGCCAAATTCATATACTGTGGCTCTTATCTCGCCGAAAATTTTCAGCGTATCTCCAATCATGGATTAGCGCTGCACTCAAACATATATTGTTTATTGGCCTTTCCAGTTCACCACTCCTCTTTTTTACGTTGTCCTTGACTGCCCATGCAGTGAGACTTTGGAATCAGTTACAAACCAATATAAGACTCGCTTCGTCCTTGGCATGCTTTAAGAAACGACTGAAAAAAACTCTTAATTTCTAGTCAGTAAAATAACGTGTTTCATTCCCGATTTTTCTTTTCCTTTCCTCTCCACCATCCCATCCTTTTCTTTTGATTGATGATATCTCACTTTATTTACACTTTCAAATAATGTTCGGGTGATTGTCCGTCTTTGTGGGGTTCGTGGGCATATGCTCACGTATGTGTTTATGGATTTCGTGGAGATGGATAGTCATTTGAATGATTTATGCAACCATGTAACTTGCTTCATTTATTTTTGTCTGGTTGGTTGGAAAAGATTGCTGCCTGGCAATAAGCCCGCCAGATTGAATTTGCAATAAAAGTGTCAAATAAATAAAGAGATTTCCATATGGTAATAAGGTCATCAGGTTGAATTGTGGAATAACATCATAGTATAAATAGGCCAAAACCCATCCGATGGTTGTCGTCAAAGAAAGAATTCGAGAATTGAATTTTAAATACAAGAGAGCGAGAGACAAATACTTAGATTCTCTGCGAAAGTAATTCGAAATTTGAATCTCGGTGGGTCCGTGATAACTGAACGAATTTGAAATACCTAGCTAACAATTTTTGAACCGGTGTAAAAGGGGACGATGTATAAATGATATATGTAAACAAATTCTATATTTATGAATACATATTTTCATAAATGTAGAATTTGTTTTACTTTCGTGAATATTTCACGGGTTGCAACTAGTTAATCATTAATCGTATGACTAATAAAAAAAATACATTTTATTTAAATAATCAAAATATATTAAAATATTTGAGATCCATTTGAAAAGTGTGAGTAAATGTATTGGGTACTGCGCATATTGGAAATTATCTCAAAATAAATAAACCTTTGGAGGTGTTGTCGTCACAAATGGTGCATCAGGTCACAGAAAAACTAGATTTTATCGAGCGTGATGCCGCCTTTAGGATGCATATTGCAGTGAGTGTTGACTTTTAGCGCTAAACATAAACAAAACCAGTATGTCTGTAGGTGATGTCAAATATAATAGAAGAACAAACTACCAAATGGTAGTGACATTGATATTACAATATATTACTATCAAAACAAGGAGTGACCAAGAGACAGCACTTTGAATGAAACAGACGCTGGAGAAAGTCGTAAGAAAATAAACACATATGGGTGGTATATTTTCAAAACCTCACGGTGATTCAAAACTCGTGGTGATATAATAGTGTGAAAGGAAAATTAAATACGGTATTTAATTTATTTATTTAACACTTCATTATTCTGTGATTTTTTTTATATCCCCTTTGCACGGATTTCTCCTGGTACATAAAGAGGATCTGCTTCTAGCGTTAGCTTATTCGTTAGGAAGAATATCATCCAGGATTCTTTTCATACTGCTAGACGGTACCGAGAATATATCAACAGTATCATTCAGTTGGTTCAATATCTCTATACCACGCGTGACTGAGAGTTTAACCATGATATTCGTCATGTAAGTTGGTATGTAGAACAGAGGGTGATTTCTGCACGGCTATATTTATTGGGAACATACGAGTATAAACATAGCGCTTCTAGAATCGCGGAACAGTTAAAGCAACCTTGGAAAACCTTAAGTAGGAATATCGCAATGGATTCTTGCCTTCTTGTTTCGAGGCTTCTACTATATAGTTACACACCGTGAGAAGTTCGGCATGGTGAGCATATTTTAGGTAATCACCCTTTGTTCTGTACCATAGATATCTGAGGATTTTTTTTGTATTTGTTCTATATTGTTTTTATATTTGAGCTGATGAGGAGCCCAAACCGTAGATGCATATTCTAATTTGGTTCTAATTAGATAATTATATAAGTCTCGGAGGATATCGGTGCTGTTAAATTCTCTTGATATTCTCATTATAAAACCGAGTAGTTTGTAACAGTCCGATATCAAATGTGAGACATGGTTAACGAACGTGAGTCCGACATCAAAGGTTACGCCCAAATTTTTGAATTCAGAAACTCTATTTAATGACACTCCCTGTATAGTATACTGATGGTGGATTGATGAAAACGATCGACTATAAGATACACAGACACATTTATTAATGTTGAACGTGATGATAATCTAAACTTGAAACTTCGACAACGGTTAGTCAAATGCTACGTTTGGTCAGTATTATTATATGGAGTGGAATCATGGACCCTTAAAGTTGGTAGTTTAGCGGATGTCCTTGTTGGACGTGCTGATGATTTTGATTGTTTGGTATTTAAATAAAATACGTCAATTAGCAATGCGGAAGCAGAGAGTGAATGAATCAATGAATAATAGATAGCGATTAATGATGCTTTATTTATCGGTAAGTAGGTATTAATACATTTCAGAATGGGCGCGGGAGTGCGCCCACAATATATTTTTATCTCGCTTCTGTGCGTGCAGAGATGGTCGATTGAAATATTGCAGACATCGCAAATAATATTATGGGTAGACAATTTGTTGGCGAAAACGGCGAGACAGCGCGATGCGTTCTCTTTCTACTGTGGAATGTATCGTAAATAGTATTTGTGGGTAAACAATTTCAATGTTTTGGTATGCGACCTTTGGACATATCCAAAGGTCGTTTCGTCGGTCGTTGACCGTGTATGTTGACAATATTTCAGCGACGACAGTAGTTCCTACAGTAGTATGAACCGACTGGAAGCATTCGAAATGTGGATACACCGAAGAATGTTACGGATACCCTGGACGGATATGGTCAGCAACACAAGGGTTCTTCAAAGAGCCAAAATTGATAGAGAGCTGCTGACTAATATTAAAATCCGAAAGGTGTCCTATTTGGGTCATGTACTTAGAGGAGAAAAGTACAAATTATTGCACCTTATCATCCAAGGCAAAATAGAGGGCCGAAGAGGTGTTGGCAAGAGGCAAATCTCCTGGCTCCGCAATATACGTGATTGGACAGGTATAAGGAGCGTTGCGGATCTTTTTCGGGCTGCCGGTGACAAAGATGCTTACTCTCAGGTGATAGTCAACGTTGGGGGATCTGACATGACACTAGGAAGAAGAACACTTCATTGTGAAAACAATCTGGCGGGCTTATTGACGGCAATCTCTTCCAATCAACCAGACAAAAGTGAATAAAGGAAATTACATGGCCATAAAAAATATTTAAATGATTATACATCTTTATGAAATTTATGAACATATACATAATAAAAAAGAGATATCATCAATCAAAGGAAAATGAAGGTATGGTGGAGAGGAAAGAAAAATCAGGAATGAAACACGTTATATATTATTGATTAGAAATTAAGAGTTTTTTCAGTCGCTTTTTAACCCTTGCCTTACTGTGCTAAAAAATTCCGCCAGCCACTGTGCTGGACGCTAAGCGTCCAGTGAAAAATGTATATTTTAAATTAAAATTATGCAAAATCTGCTAGATTATTTTTTGTAATTAGCTATAAAAATAATTTTATTATGTATTAAAACGTCAAATAATCAAATAAAATATAAGTCCTGGTCACTCACTATCCATCACAGGGTGGCAAGTTAATATATGCCAAAGATAACAGAGCAATAGGGACTCATTTACAAAATGTTATTCAAATTGGTTTTTGACTTTAGATATCGAGAACTTTTAATAAATGTTATGTTTTTTTCTTTCTTATGTATGGTGATCAAATTAGTGTTTTCGGACATATTTAAGAGCGTGGTCGTATGTCATGGGACCCAGTAAACGAGCCTTCGGATTTAGAATCTATGAAGTAGGCACGGAACTCGCGATTCATCATTAAACGTATTGGCAACACCGATCGGCGCATCTGAGTATTGTTAACAGACTAACTTTTTTTTATCAGACTGGCATACATTTTTGGCTACAATCGGGAATCGAACACGAAACTCCCGGCTTACCAATAAGCTATGGAGGTCGTCTAACGGTAAGATTCTTGACTTCCGTTTAATAAATGTTTGTGTTTACGTTTAATAAACGTTTTTGTTTACGTTTAATAAATGTTTGTGTTTACGTTTAATAAATGTTTGTGTTTACATGTTATTAAACGTAAACACTTCAATTTAATGTTTGTGAAATCGGCACTTCAATTTCTAAGGAAAAAACTCAAACCTACATTTCCTGCTTTCAAAATAGCATTCACTTAAATCATCCATACACACATTTATACACATTCTCATATAATTTCTCCAACTTTCTAGATTTCTTTCTTTCAAAATATCATTCCCTTTTCCAAACTACATTTTCCTTGGTCATATTCTACCACGCCTTCCATTCACATTTGTACAGTACCCGGCGGTAAGTAATACACATCGGGCTTAAGAAAGAGACTGTCGGCCATAATCGGCTTACTTTGGCTTTGTAGAGCGTAGTCTCTGTCGCATGATGCGCTAACAGTCCGGTATCTAGAAAGAGCTGTTAGGTAGAAAGACTGACAAATCGCGACAGAACACGTGTATGAATGAGTTACCGATTTGTATTACTTACCACCGGGTAGTGTACTATGTATTTTTATTACTTTTTATTCATTCATTCATTCTACATGGCTAAATCATTTCAGAGTGTTCTTCTTCATGTTAACCTGTACACCGCGTTAAAAATCAAATTCCACGAATCCTGTGCGCGGCACAATTTCGGCGGTTTTTAATTTCTAAGTTTAAACGCATATTTTGTTTAGAACCACTGATATATGATTACAACACCAATTAAACATGACATTCAAGTAATTTTCTGATAATAAATAATAGCCATTACTCTTAAGGAGACTCATTAAATAAAGGAGATAAACTAAACATTACGTAAAATACTCAAAGGAATGCTACAGATCAGATCACAGGCGTTTGTGCTTCCCGCGAGGAACACGTTAATCAGCCTTATGTTCACATTCATCCCGAATCACTTCATGTCATATTCTGTAATACAATTTATAAAATAACCTTAACAAATATTGGAATAGGCCATTTTTGGAACAATTGAGTTAGTTTAGATTGATAAATAATCTTTGTCTCATTGGAAAGTCAGGGTCAACAAACTCCAGATGAGCCATTAAAGATTCTGCTACAAACAGAGGCGCAAATCCAACTTCTTCCTTCAGCAATCAAGTTCATCTGGTGTCAATATCATTATTGATATACGCGTAACAAAATGTACGAGGTTAATAATCTCAAGATACAAATAAATTACAATAATGTTGATTTAAATTCGTGTGTCCAATCAAGTATGTTTAAACTCCAAGTTAGAACCCCTTTGAGGTCTGCTCTCTAAATAGTGCTATACAAATTGTTATTTTATTATTTAAATAATTTCCTCTTGTGTTTTGGTCGAGGTGTTCACATTGTTATACGAAAGAATTTCTATTTATCTCTTTCTGAAGGACTAGAGTGGATCGACTTGGTTACTTCAAAATCAATGACTTCTTTAAGCTACCTAAGTATACGACTACGAGAGAAAACCACACAATATAATAATAATGCAAAAAGATGAGAAAGAATAGAAGTATGAAAAAACTTACCCAGTAGTGGATCCAGTCTATCCCGAAAACTCTTGGCCCTGGAGATAGTTGCCAACCGGAGGGGAGCCTCTTCCACTATGGGAGTGATGGACCTTTCTCTAGCTGTAGAGCTATCGTCATCATCCTGATATGACAGAAAAATAATCATTTTAATTTTTCTGTTTGAAATAAACTATTCCATAAAACAAATGGACGTAAATACCCAATCTATTGTACATTTAATCTGTTTTGATATAGTTAAGGAAATATCTCACCACAAATATTAACACCTATGTACAGTCCTTCCGTGGTTGCAGTCCTAAGACTGGTTTGCAGCAATTTGAACTCTTCTCCTCCATTCCCCCCTGTCCTGTGCGGCTCTCTTTAAGTCTGTATATGTTGAGCAGCGCACGTCCACCAACAGGTCCTCCAGGTACTCTCGGCGTGGGCGTCCCCTAGAGTTTGTCCCCTCGGTCATACCCTCCATTATGGCATGCAAGAGGCCCTCTTGTCGTATTATATGACCGATCCATCTTGCACGCCTTTTGGACAGGATCCTGAGCAGGTGCCTTCCTCCTTCGATTCGTTGTACCCGGCGGTAAGTAATTCATATCGGGCTTAAGAAAGAGACTCTCGACCATAATCGGCTAACTTTGACTTTGTAGAGCGTCGTCTCTGTCGCTTGACAATAACTGATAAATCGTGACGGAACACGTGTATGAATGACAGAGACGACGCTCCACAAAGCCGAAGTTAGCCGATTATGGCTGACAGTCTCTTTCTTAAGCCCGATGTGTATTACTTACCGTCGGGTACTGTAACTAGTTTGTTATTTTGGTACAGATAGGATTAATCTTTGCTTCTTTAATATATCAAATAAACCAAAAATATATCTTGTATAAATTGCGTTTCCATTGGCATATATACATGTTAAGTCTATATTTATAATATACGAGTATATATATGTAACAATTCAAAATAAGTAAATGGAAGGTTTGACTTATAATGCCAACCCTTCGAAAACATTGCAGTTTACGTCATAAAGACTTGTTCATAGAATAGTTCGCCATAAGTAAATGGAAGGTTTGACTTATAATGCCAACCCTTCGAAAACGTTGCAGTTTACGTCATAAAGACTTGTTCATAGTATACTTCGCCATAAGTAAATGGAAGGTTTGACTTAGAATGCCAACCCTTCGAAAACGTTGCAGTTTATGTCATAAAGCCTTGTTCATAGTATACTTCGCTATAAGTAAATGCGCACTAAGGCGAAGACTAAATGAAAATTAACAATAACTTCAATATTTGTCGAAGCCGCAAGCACTTGTTCTACCATAGTGGGATGACGCCACGCGTTCACATTACAGTCGCAAACCGGGACAGACCCATGCGCTCACATTGTGGTTGAGACAGTGCTATAGGCCAACAGTACTTGGCACGCATCCATTTATTGCAAAGTTGACTACAAACAAGCCCTAAAGATGAAAACTACAAAGATTTAAAAATGTCGGAATTATAAGCCAAACCACATGGTGAAACATTCCAAAATTCTTTATCCAACTATAGTTCGGAAATTCTAGGATGAGTCCTGTGACAGCTCACAAATTTGCCCCAATACAACCTTGTGTAATGTATTTACCTAAATAACTTGCTATTTATTAGAATTGAGGCTTATATTAAAGTTGATAAAATAATTAAAATTACTGAACATCGTTATAAGGTTGTATTGGGGCAAATTTGTGAGCTGTCACAGGACTCATCCTAGAATTTCCGAACTATAACACAATATGATTTCACAGCTTACCTGTGATAAAATATAAAATGTGATTTAATAATTATATTTGTGAAAATACAGTAGCAAGAGTTATCTCAAAGAGTAAGGATGTGGTTTTCCTAAGCTGTAGGTGCTTTAAATCAATTTGAAACCGCAAACCTGTTGTACGGAGAATTTTGAAGATTAAATATATATAGATTATTAAAAGATGTGGATAAGAAGCGCATATTAATCATATCAGTAACATTTTAATTATTCCCATTATATATTTTAAATTTACACCATTTTGACGGAGAGGCAAACTATAGTATATTGCTATTAAAGATAAATGTTTTCCACGTCAGGGGTAAGGGGTATGATAGGGGATATAATTTATTATTAGTTTTAAATATTGAAGAGACTAGACTTACCGGGTCATAAGGAAGTGACTGTAGGGATATAGGTTCATCGCTGGAATGATGCGGAGGCAGGAGAGTGTCCCAATGAGAACAGTCCCAGGGTTCGCTGAACACTGTACCATCATCGCTTGCCTGTTACAGATAACATCATAGAAATTATTCAAATGCATAGACTTCAATAAGGGTAAAGGTAGGAAAACCATTTAGACAGTCGATCGGAGCGTGGTTGTTATTGCGACAGGATTTTGAGTACTTGGGCTTTCAGGATGAATGATGAGTGGAAAGGATTTATGTGAGCTCGTGAGTGTGGGTTTCTTCCTGTTGTTTTAATTTTGGTTGTTTTTGTATTTGTGTTTCTGTGTATTTTTTTGTTTTTTTTTTTTGTTTTTTTTTTTTGTTTTGATTTTAATTTTTATTCTTATGGTTGTGTGCGGTATATTGTGGGATGAATATTTTTGGTCTTTCTGGAGTGATGATATGTGAGGAGTTGTATTTCGCAAGATGTTTCCAGTTGTAGTTGAGTGTCACTGTTTGTCAGGTTGATGAGAGCGTGCAACGGGGTTTTGTTTTTTGTGTAACCAAAAATCGGAAAGAAGTATCGTTTTATTTTTTCATGCTAAATATCCTCAGTGAGACACAGGCAAAAGCCTAGTTTACTGGGGATACGACAAATGAAAGGCAACAAACCCAGATCCATTAAAATTGTATGTCCAAATCAAATTACCTGTTGTTTTTTCGCAAATTGTGTATATTTCTTATCATGTGTAATAATAAAAATAAAAATAAAAAAATAGACAAACTGAAAAAAAATTATAAGTAAGTCATATGGTATATAGCTTGAATTACTTTAGCTACAAATAACTAAGATTACACAAGCTGATTAAGCTTCATTACAAGATGATTAAGCTTCAAAAATTTAACAATCAATCTTGTGACACGAGTTTGAATACTTGGGCTTACAAGAGGAAAGACTTGTAGCAAAGGTTTATGTGAGCTCTTGAGTGTGGTATTTTTTGTGATTTTTTTTATGATTATGTACGGCATATTGTAGTATGAACGTTTTGGTCTGTCTGGAGTGATGAAGTGTGAGGGGTTTGATTCGCGTGATGTATACATTGTTTTATTAGTCTTTCTTTATTCAATTGTTCTATATGCCCAAACCAATTCAGTGCTCTCCTTTATCTTATTTAATACATTAGCCTCAAGTGTACCTTCATCCCTAATCAATTCATTTTGTATTCTGTCATACATTGTCACCCTATGTATTTTTCTCAGTGCACACATTTCTATAGTATTTATTCGGTTCCTTTCAGTCTGCAACACTGTTGTTAACTACATTAGCCAATATATTTTTATATAAAACATCTAAGTAATTAGAAATAGGCATACTTGTGAGCTGACAACGGCCAGCCTGGACTCCACATTGTCATAACTGGACATCCTGCAGCTCTTGCTCTCCTCCGGTTGCTCCTGGTGCGAGGACTCCACTTCTCCCGTGGGCTTCAGCAGGGTGGGGTATGGGGAGAGATTCAGTTCCGGAAATCTAATGAGAGGATGTTTATCATACTAAAGTTCTCAAATATTTATAGTAGCAAGTGGATTAGAAACATGGAAAGAATCTAATAAAATTAATATAATAATACATACTTGGCATTTAAAAAAATTATTCAATTTTAATAATGTAAACCAAAGATTCCCAAAATGGTCTTTATGGACTCCCAAGGGTTGATTTCGACTTGCAGGGGGTCTATGTCAGCGAGAAATGAAAATGGGGGTGCACGAGATGTAAATGGGGGTCCACGTGAGCGGATCCCATTTAGGCAGATCCCATCATCAATATTTAGGCGTTCCGTAAATGTCTCATTAAACCTAACACAGATTGTGTGTACATAATACTTATATTAGACATAGAAAACACTTATATAAAGAAATCGAACGCAAATCACTGAACGTGGAGATTTAAGACTATACCTCCCTAATTTGAAGCCAAATATTGAACCATTGCTACCAAATCATCAGGTTCATCCCTCTCATTAACAGTATTATTTGTGTATTAATTTTATGTAAGAATTTTACTAAGTTTTTATTTGTTTCGTTCCAAAGTCAAATATTTACTTGCGTTTTGTGTCTTTTCAATAAAGGTATAAATAAAAATTGTGCATGTTTTTCTTTTTTCCAATTGTCCACTCTACAAAACACCTTATCAAGGTGAAAAGCATTGTGTCTGCTGTCAAAAACACATTTGAAGTTAAAAAGTTTAGGAAAATTCAATATTAGGCAGGCAGGGGGTCTACGGAAAACAAAAAAATGGGCAAGTGGTCTACGGGGTGAAAAAGTTTGGGAAACTATGATGTAAACTAACATGTGATTACTTAGAAGGGTCCATGAATTATAGTATTTTTATGACCTAAAATAGAGTGAAACATCACAGATATTATAAAAAGAGTCATTATAATGAAAGATTTCAGTTGGGTGACTCCATAAACCTTTTAGTTGCTCTACAAGACATATGTGAGACCTTTGCTAGAATTTGGTTACCGAATTTTAACTCCTTATTTTATAAAAGATTTTGAATCTCTAGAAAGGATTTTAAGATGAGAAAAAATATCCAAGATGTCTAACTAATCTGACTCCTGAAGATAGACTGCATGTATTGATGTTACCTATTCTACAAAAAAAACCAAGATGTCTAACTAATCTGACTCCTGAAGATAGACTGCATTAATTGATGTTACCTATTCTACAACAAAATCCAAGATGTCTAACTAATCTGACTCCTGAAGATAGACTGCATTTATTGATGTTACCTATTCTACAACAAAAACAAAATTGTAGATTTGATTGATTGTTGAACAATCATTATGATTGTGTAGACTCAGCCAAAATTATTATTTTTGCTAAAACATACATTTGAGAGGACATCAAGAGAAAATTTTCAAAACTAAATTTCACAAAGATCCAGAACATTGATTGCTTACCGAGCTGTAGAATCAAACAATAGTGTATTGAGTGCTTTAACCTAAATTAATGGGGTTAAAGATAATACTGTCTCCCAGTCATGCTCTTTAATATGTCCGTATCATTTATTTGGATATGTTGAAGAGTATACTACAAACAAATGAATACATTTTTGAGTTCATTTTGTAGATTTGACTATTTAGCTTCAATCTTGTACCCTCGTCCTGTCATAATTTTTGCGGCCATCTGGATCAATCCGCAGATGACATTTTGAAGCACTACGATGATAATTGAGTCAATAATTTCTGAAGAGATCTCTACTCAGCCTTATATAGGTTCATCTTCGAATCAATTGGTTATTCCGATCTATTGGTGCATTCGAAGTTTTCTTTGAAAATACTAGCAACTTGCTAGGCTGTTTGAATTCCAGATCTTAAACTGCTTCAAAAGTATATTTACTGTGCTGCAAGTTATTTTCCTTCTCCCCTGATGTTGGAACACTTTCTAGAGACTCAAGAGTCTGTTACTGCAGGATTGTCCTCCTGTGATGCTGAGCTCCAGCTATCTCTCCATCATTTCGGGGGTCTCCCTGGTGGACGCCGTCTATCCGGTACCCCGTGCAGAGCTACGTATGGAATTTTTGTGGAATTCATTCTCTGTACATGCTGGTACCAGTATCGTCGATGCTGTCGTCCCCATCTGACCACATCTTGGACCTCAAAGACCTCTCGGATTGTGGTGTTCTTTACGCGATCACGCAAAGTCTTCCCAGCAATAGTAAGTAGAGTTCTCATTTCCGTTATCTTTAGCATACTTTTTGTCCTGACAGTGTCCGCCCTCGCTTCGATGTCATATGTGAGGATAGGTCGCACACAGGTCTTATAAATGCGTACCTTGCTATCCGTTCTCATATCTTTATTCCTCCATATGACATCTCTCAGGCAGCCCGCCACAACTGCAGCTTTATCAACCTGAGACCTTACTTCTTTGGGGAGGTCATGAGAGCTGAGCAGTTCACTGCCAAGATATCTGAACTGGGTTGTTTGTTCAATTTACTCGTCACGTACTAAAATTCTGCACTCTAGTGGGTCTTTGGAGAATGTCAACCTTAAGTCTGTTGTCGCTATTATCATTTTCACACCCAGGTGAGTCGTCACCGGAGGAGTTCCTTTGGGCAGTTCCTTTTTCGTCACTACGTGACGAAGAAGATTTTGATCTTCGAGTGTAGATAGTGCTGGATGGGACTTATTTTGTCCCCGATAACAGCGTAGGTGAAAGAGGGATCGAACCGAATTTAACTGAAATACTATTATAGCAAGAATAGTCTTGACAGATCAACATAAGGTTTCTGGCAATGTGAGGGATAGATAGGTTCAACCTGTTGTGAACTAAAAATCATGTACAATGTGTTAACCCAAAAAACTGTAAAAGCTGTATTTTTTGTAAAGATATGAAAAAAAATTATGATTGTAAAGTCTTATTATACCTTTGAGCTAGGACTTGGTGTATAGTGAGGGTGTCCCCGCTGGGAGGTGAAGACTCCAGCCTGGATTGTTGCTCAGCCAGGGAGGGGAAGGCGCCCCCGGTGGCACTTCCACAGCTGCGGATGGCTCCCTCCTTGCACACACTCTCTGCCACTGGGGTCAGCTCGCTTTGTTTGCCTATCAAACAAACGGTGATGGTTTGAAAACATGTGAGGGATTTTACAAAGAGATCTGCATGAGACCTTACCTTTTAAAGAGCTAAGTTATAGTAAATTAGTATATATATTATCCTTTCATTGTATGCAGTACAATCCAGCAGGTTTATTGTCATGTGACAATCTCTTACAATCAACCAGAAAGATGTTTAAGAGGCCTGAAATGAAAACCCTTTGAAAAAAATGTATACAAATGGGAATCGAACCCTTGACTTCCGGGTCAGAAGACAAACTTAACAATTAGGTTATGGAGGTGGTCGTTAGTCAATAGTTACGAAAAATTAATGTGATGTGAGAATAATTTGATTAATGTCCGTAAATTGGCTTTCATAAAAAAAAACTTACTTTATTTCAAAGCATAGCATTAGTGCCATCTATTATATTTTCATAACAACTTCTATAATAAAAATTAAAAAATCTTGCAACATTAGTTGTCAAGACTGGCATGTTTGTAAATTTATTTTGCTGTTTTGTGATCGATATTATTGGAAAATCTTATTATTGTACAGATTTTAAGATTAAGTGTGGTAAAGTTTAAGTAGTTTCTGTTTAATTCTAAAATGGCAACAAATGATACTTCGCCATAAATTTAGACATGAATATATTTTTATTTAGTTACTTAACACTGTCATGCAAATACATCTTAAAAGATAATTCTCAAGGAAAATAGGGATTAGTATAGGAATTATATGGGAGTTAAGGAAGAGGAAGAGTACGGTATACAATGAAAATGTAATGTAATATACTATAAAAGGGACATGATGTGATGCTATACTTGTAGATACTTCCTATTAGATGGCACAATAACGTGTAAATTATTTTCTTCAAATATTCAAGTCTTAGCCCCGTTCAAATAATATGATGATGTACAATTATTTTGTTTCTATTTACTTGAGATAAAATGAAACCTTCTATAATACTTTATAAAGCTTTTGTAATTTGTTTTATCAAACACTGTTTATTCCACATTTTGTAACGATATAACTCGACCGTTTTTAAGGCTTTCACCTCATCTTCAGCGGAGCACAAACAAGACTGAATTTTGTTCGAACTGGTACCGATATGTGCTGATTGTGATAATTTCTATACTTTTATGTGTTGACTGTGATAATTTCTATACAGGAAAAGCAGGAAGATCCTTTAAAAAGAGATTTCGTGAATACAAATCTGCCTTAACAAATCCTTTAATTTATTCTGAAATAGCTAATCATTGTCACCGTGAAAACCATAATTTTTCTATCGATGATACCAAATTCTTACATATTAGTAGTAACGGAAATAAATTGGACAGATTAGAGGCTTTAGAAATTTCTATGTCAGTACATCGAGGCGAACATCTGGCAAACACATATATACAAAGAATCTCTCCGCTGCTCGCTGAGGTTGTCCCATGCCTCCCTCAGCCCTCAGTCCCTAACCTGAATGTCCCCAACCGTTATAAGCGTGTATATTGGCACCAGTTTGAACAGAATTCAGTATTTTTTGTGCTCCCCTGAAGATGAGGTGAAAGCCTTGAAACCGGTAGGGTTATACCGTTACAAAAAGTGGAATAAAGAGTGTTTGATAAAACAAATTACAATGTCTTTAAGTCTCCACAACGTTAATGCCTTAACTATAAACAATATATTTATAAAGCTTAGGTAAAAATAGAACATACTGATAAATTCCCAACTAGAGTCCACCGTCCAGGTCTGGTCCTGCTTGACAGGAGTGGGCTTAATCCTGGGTGGCTGCACTGCCTTGCCCCGAGGTCTGCCAGACTTAAGCACTGATAGATTATCCACCGAGGTTGAGGTGTTAGGGGAAGAAGCTGAAAATATATAGTCAAATGAAATCCAGTGTTGCATAAAATATATTTAAGTTAAAATTATCTTAAATGAATTTGTAAAAAATACAAAAAAACAGTTATTACCTCACATTCATCTTTAATAATTATATTTATTATTCTGTCATATATCAAAACATCACATAATCTTCACAATGGATATGTTACCATTTCATTTACTTGCCTTCTTTTATTCATTTTTCACATCCACATTTTATTCTCATACATTAATATTAGCACTAATATGTATCATTTTAGCAGATCTTGATATTAGTTGGTTTAACATATTGTCTTTTAGTGATCCATTGACTTTGTATCCTATGGCAATTTGCTGTTCTGTATCTTCCACCATCACCTTTCTATCCTTACACTTAGCATATTTTTAATCTGTTAACAGTGGGTTTGAATCCAAAGTCAGAGTGCTCGAAGGGAGTATATTCTCTAAACAACGCCATTTAAACTGTCCTTTTATTATTATTATGAATAGCTCAGTTCACCTTTCAGTCTTCTGAGAATAAACTTTCAAAATAGAAATTTTCAATTTGTTAAAATCTTTCATTATTCACCCAAATATGTATCGCATTTACTTTTCCTTCCTCGTTTTTCAATTAACATGACTAGAGATAGTAAGTTATACTTGAGAAAATGTAAGATGGTTTCTGTGACATTTGAAATGTCATGTCTCAAAGGGATGGGGTAAAATCGTTTTTTTTTTACAAATCAAATAGTTTTTTTATAAATCGAAAAAGTGTTTTCTCTAAACTGACGTTTTAATTCCTAATTTTCATTATATTGACTTTCTAATGTATTGTATGATTTGTATCTATCTTTAAATAGGCCAAGATCCACTATGAATTAATACTAATTACGAACATTTAATTTTAGGGATAAAAAAAATCGAAGTTCCAATTATCGAATACCCCATCCCTAGCCAATGTAGACAGCGTAGTGACTATTGACACATGTTACCAAATATTATTTGATTTTAACAAACTGCCACATTTTTGCTAATTTGTAACAAGATGTACTAATATGTCATTATCGCTAGTTTTATGTAATGTATTTACCTAAATAACTTGCTATTTATTAGAATCGAGGCTTATATTAAAGTTGATAAAATAATTAAAATTATTGAACGTCGTTACAAAGTTGTATTGGGGCAAATTTGTGAACTGTCACAGGGAACATGCTACGATTTTTCAAGTATAGCAATATTTTAATGTTGTGAAAGAAAATAGTTACGTGAAAGTTCCTCGATGCTGTGCATATCCCTGAGGGGGAGGTAAGGATGTCCGTGGGTGGGAGGTTCGGAATACCTGTGTGCAGGGCCCACCCCTGCCACTCCTCTGCACACCCTTCTTCTCTGTACCAATGGAGCCACTGCCTAGAAGTACATCATAAGTTTTCATTTAGTAAATGTTTGAAAATCAATATACAAATTGGTTATCTTTAAAGTTTTAAAGAAACATATGTTTCAAGAATTAGAACTCATTAAAAAAAATCAAAAGAGATTGGTCAAAAATTAATCGATCCAAAAAATTAATTTGCTTTACAATGATAACAGGTTGTATATAAAGATAATTCAAATGTTAAATAAGGTGTTCTGCCGTCATAAGCAAAAACGCAGCTAACGGGAATTTTTTTTAGAATTTTAACTAAGTATGAGGAAAAATTTCATATCAAATTCTGAATCATAATCTATAAAAAAAATAAAGAAAACCATTTATTTCAACACAAAAATTGACATAATGTTTTTTTTAATTTTACAAAATACTATGTTAGGTTTTTCTAAGCAAAAAAATAATAGAATGTGATTCATAAGCAAAGACAGCAAGTGCCTATGCATTTGCTGCGTTTTTGTTTATGAATCACATTTCACTGCTTTTTTGTTTATGAATCACGACATTTTTAAGCAGCAATGAAAAACATAAAAGTGCAGTTTTCTTAAAACTTAATTTTTTGCCATTAGCTGTGTTTTTGCTTATGAGGGCAGTATTAGGTTACATAGTTGCTAGATTTTTGAGTTAAAGTTATAAGTTCAAAACCCACACAGATCAACTTTCAAATCATCATCATCATTAACTTATACATTCCATTTGGAACATAGTGAAAAGCATACTGGAATAGTTTTTGAAAAAAAACTGTGTTGGAATAATTGCTGGGAATGGAACTCGGAACTGCCAGGTTGGAAAACAGGTATCTTCAACAAGATTATGGAGGCCGTAATAGAACAAATAGAGATATTTTTGGGTAACTACAAAAAGCTCAGAGAAAAAGACTTCTTCTTTCCAGTGTCATGTCAGGTCCCCCCAACGTTGAATATCACTTGAGAGTAGATATCTTTGTCCCCGGCAACCCGAAAAAGATCTCCAATGCCCCTTATGCCAGTCCAATCACGTATATTGCGGAGCCAGGAGATTTGCTTCCTGCCAACACCTCTTCGGCTTTCTATTTTGCCTTGGATGATCAGGTGAAGTAATTTGTACTTTGCTTCTCTGAATACATGACCCAAGTAGGACACGTTTCGGATTTTAATATTAGTCAGCAACTTTCTATCAACTTTGGCTCTTTGAAAAACCCTTGCGTTGCTGACCATATCCGTTCAGGGTATCCGTAGCATTCTCCGGTGCATCCACATTTCAAATGCCTCCAGTCGGTTCATACTACTAACCTTGAGGGAGAAAAAGACTACTGAGTTTAAAAAAATAGATGTTCTCATTCGATTGTGGGTGTGCACCGTGTATAAGGGAAAATATTTTTTAGTGAAAATTTGAATTAATGCCACGTAAAGTAGTGACTGTAACCCTATTTTGAAAATGCAACAAAATACTAAAGAAACAAGTCATTTAAGCACGTTTGCTGTGTTTTTAAAATTAGTTAAGTATAAAAAGTTATACGGTGTGGTATTTCTTTACGACAAACAATGGTGACGACCTCTATGGGCTAGGTGTTAAGATGATCAAGATTCTCGATAAAACCCAGATTTTTTAATCAATTATTCTAGTTTGATTTGCCACGGTCGCGATGACAAAAGTATACTAACCTCTTTGATTGCATCAACAGGATCTGAATAAAATGGACTGCTCTGCTTGTCCGATTGTAATTCATCATCAACACTATTGCAGAAGTCACTAGTGAGGAGAAGGCATTCATCGTTGTTCAAGCTCTTCTTATGGTTTTCCTGTTCTATCTCTTCATCAGTCCTACCCAGCAGTCCCATCTCCTTCTGTTTGAGTCTTTCATTAGTTTCAAGAGTCATCTGTTCGTTTGCATTCTTCAGAAGGTTTAATTTATCAGGTCTTTTTGGCACCGTCTCTCCTTTGCTGTTTGTCGTGGCTATGATCATGTTGACTTGGTCTGATGATCCCCGAGAGTTCTGCAGGCACTGCTTTTGTTGAGCGGCCAGTTTTGATGCCATAAACTGGTGGTGTTCTTTGTCGGAATCGTTATCTGTTGTTGTTGGTGAACTGGGACTTAAAACGTTGCTGTTTAAAGATAATACTTTAGCTGAAAGAAACATAAATATATACTGTTTTAATTGCACGGTGAAAATATAATTAAACAAATTTTACATCATCAAAGAATGAGGAATCACACCAAATTATTCTTATATTAAAATAATGGAAGCGCAAACAAGTCTTGTTTGTTCTCCCCTGAAGATGAGGTGAAAGCCTTGAAACCGGTAGGGTTATACCGTCACAAAAAAGTGGAACAAACAGTGTTTGATAAAAATAATTTACAATGTCTTTAAACCTCCACAACGTTAATGCCTTAACTATAAACAACAAAATTAGTTTTTATAGCTTCCGTTTCAAAGAAACTTCCGTAGTGATAATACAACACTTGAAGGTGGTGTCAGCTCTAGAACGCAGATTTCCACTTATAAAAATTTAAGTAAGGCTTTGATCAAGACTAATCAGCATTCTACAACATGAGAGAGTGCTGAGATACCGAAAATATTGAAAATCACAAATCCACGAGCATTTGATACAATTTTTGTGTTTGAATTTGACTTAAAAATACATAATTATTTTTCAGACAACCTACTTCCTCTACAAGTCTCGTAGAGGAAGAAGTAACGTTATGATTAACAAGTCAGTGGTTAGTAGAGGCAAGGAGTTGTATGGTACTCGTACTATACCCAAGGAGCTCAATGATAAGGATAAAGTGGATTTGATTTACTGTATGTGGTACGATTCCAGGTGTATGTTCATTTTCTATAAATGGACCATCAGGTGTAGCTGCTAATAAAAGTGTTGTCTATGGTACTGTTCCAGTTCATTGTTTCCTTCGCAATCCTAATCATACAAACTATATCGATGGTGATTCAACTGATAAGGCTTTTGGAATCCATAATTGGAGCAATGGCTTATCAAACTCTGCAATTCATCCTCATTCTTCACTTACACTTGAGGAGCCTTTGAGGAGAGTCTGCTCTCTAAATGGCACTATATAAATTGTTTTTTTTTATATTATTATGATTAACACTATCATGTCATCAGCATACAGCAATTTGCATATTTTCCCGTTTGATGATAAATAAAATTGAACTTAAAGAAACTATTTGAAACTTATTAAAGATAGCACATTTTCAATATGAAAAATATTTTTTTCTTTATTGGATAAAAAGAAGGTAAAAGCTTTTATTTAAACCACATAAAAATCAATCAATTCAAATATGTCAATTTTAGGATTGAGAACTTATGTTACTCAGAGTGTATGGTAAGTTAGACATATGTCTCTACACTAGACAGAAATCCCAAAATGAGGATACAAGTGTAGTAGTATTGTGTTTGCAAATATGTTTCTCTTTCTCTCTTGGTTATGTTAAAAAAATAGGCAATTAATGAGAGCACTATACTAGAGAAAATGTAGGATGGTCCCTGTGACGTTTGAAATGTCATGTCTCAAAGGGATGGGATAAAATAGTTATTTTTTAACAAATCGAATCGTTTTTTTATAAATGGAAAAATTGTTTTTCTCTAAACTGACGTTTTAATTCCTAATTTTCATTATACTGACTTTCTAATGTATTGTATGATTTGTATCTATCTTTAAATAGGCCAAGATCTACTATGAATTAATACTAATTACGAACATTTAACTTTAGGTATAAAAAAATTGAAAATCCAATTATCGAATACCCCATCCCTAGCCAATGCAGACTAACGTAGTGACTTTTGACAAACGTCACCAAACATTATTTGATTTTAACAAACTGTCACATTTTTGCTAATTTGTAACAAGATTTATTAATTTGTCATTATTATTAGTTTTATGTAATGTATTTACCTAAATAACTTGTTATTTATTAGAATCGAGGCTTATATTAAAGTTGATAAAATAATTAAAATTACTGAACGTCGTTACAAGGTTGTATTGGGGCAAATTTGTGAACTGTTACAGGGACCATGCTACATTTTCTCTAGTAAAGTTCCTGTTTTTGTATCCTTTGTGAGATAAAATACAGCATGTAAAGGTGCAAATTCACTGGGAGAGTGACTGAACAAAATAAGAAATAAATTGTCTATTAGTAGGATATTTAAACACCATTAACTTTCTTGTGCAGTAAATAAGTTGCACAAAGTATATTAAATGATAAATTCTTACAATAATATATAATAATTGACAGATTCCTCAGATTGAGAACAGAAAAGAATAATGATAGAATTCCTAGATTTGAATGAATTATCTTTTACATATATTTGTAATTTACTTACGCAAAGTATCTGGCAACAGATCTGGCCTCTTACTGATGAGCATCCCGCTACCCAGAGCTTCCTTATTGGGCTTGAAGGTGGATCGTCCACTGCTGCTGGTATGTGTGTTTCCAGGCTGGCCGTTTGACCCATGTTCGGGGCCCCAAATATCTTCATAGTCAGACACCTTGTCGCCCAAGCTGCTTCGGTAGTACACTCCAGGAGATTCCAAAATATCACTTTCCTAGAAAAAAGTTATGGAAAATTATTTTTAAAAGAAACAAAACTCTTGAAATACGGAATAATATGATCAAATACGTTTTTAACTAGTAGAAAACAGCTCTTTAACTAGTAGAAAACATCAGGGCTGTTTTCCACTAGTTAAAAACGTTTTTTGAAGTGATGGTATATGTTTTATAAATATCTAAACAACATCAAAAAAGATAACGGAAGGCACCTTAAACCTGCATGGCTTCCGATTTTGGAAAGATACAGGCAACGACATAGGTAAATTTGAAATTGTTGTGTTAGGGTATGCCTTCAATGGTTCTTGTGCTAGTTGACACAAACGTGATTATGTTGCAGCCTGAAAATGGATAGCCGAGCATACCAAACACGTCATCACATTGTAGGACGTGAGTACTGGTGACTAGGTGGATGCCTCTTGCATGCTTATCATATTCGGTAATGGTTGTAGCATTACTCAGAGGATTAAGGCTGGAATGCTTTCGAAACATCAGCCAACATTTAAGCCAATACAACACAGCAACAACTAAACATATTTGAAACTAGATTACTATGTTATTTAAAAATATTTTGAGGCTATGAATGCTCTTAAATATATAAAGTATTATAGAAATATTTTTCCACATAAGAATATAAATTTGATTTGACAAGGTCAAATGTTAGTATTTTTAGAAGAAAGACGGAACGACATTCAACTTAATACCTTACAAGAAAAAATCGTGACTTATCGTAAACACATATTGTAATGTAATCCATTTGATACTTATCGGTTTAATAAGGTCTTAAGATTTTGTCAGAATCAGGCTGAGTTAAAAGATAAGGCAACATTTTATTTAGTAAACAAGATAAATAATGCCATGATGGTCGCCAACCTTCAATAGGAGACAGCAACTTGAGAAGAATTATTCGGGTACATATTGGTCGGGTCTGTGTTACCATGAAAATGGCACAACACAAAGCAATACAGGGGATATTTCCAAAGGCGACAATAAACAGATTCAGTAAATAGTCATAAGAATATCATTAGTGGTGAAGAAGCTTCTGAAGAGCCTAAAAAGCAGGACAAGACAATTACACTGTTGGGATGTCACATGGATGTTGGATTTCATTTCACATGGATGGTCAGTTTTGTCTTGATGTATGTACATAAATTTTAATTGATGTGGCATTTAATAAATAAACAAATTACTTATGCACATTTTCATCACAAATAAAATGGAGATAATTTCGAATTTACTATTGAAAAAAAATGTTGATCACATATACAAAGTAAATAACAAAAAAGTTTATATAAAAAATAAATAAAGATATAATAAGATTAAATACTTCAAGCAGGATTATTTAGAAACGAGCAAAGATTATTTCCTTTTTTTTTTGTTAAAATATGCTTAATATTAATTATGAACAAATTTTTAACCTCAAAGGTTTTAATAAATATGAGTAGAATTTATTAGTTGAAGAATGTTCAATTCCAAGTGTTGCATGTAAAATAGGTAAAAATTGCATTCGACCAGTGTTGATTGTCAAAGCTACTAATCTAAAGTAGCGTGCTATTTAAACAGCAATGGAAAAGTAGTAATGTCACTACTTTACTGCTACTCTAATACAAAGTGTGCTATTTGTACCATTATAACATGTTGGAAGATCTACACAGTTTTTTTTTGTAGTTTATTAAAATATTTTTTTCCAAACGTATACAGACATGGAGAAGTAATTAATTAAAGTATAATGACCGTAGTTATCTGTCTAGTTCAATATGAGTGGATTTGATACCTAAGTTGGAGAACGTCTTTGAGAATAATGTAATATCTAAACGGCGCTACATGAATGATTCTTTTATTATTATTCTACCTGTAATGTAAATATATATTATGAGTAACAGACGAACAACTAAGATTAAAATGAGAAACCAACCTGGTAGTGCCTAGATTCCTTTCTTTGGGAATGTTTACTTCGTCGAGATCTTCCGGAGTGGGTAGTGCTAACCGTATTGGTGCTAGGAGAAAGAATCCTTTCAGGATCTTTACCCATGAGAGGGGAATTGAAGGCGGAATTAGTTGCAAAGCTATTCTGGTTTGAGACTGGAGAAAATACTGAACTCTTTCCTGAAATAGGAGAGCTCCTACTTAAAGGAGAAAATAGTTCACTTTTGTTCAGTGCTGGGCTCGTTACTTGGCTAACAGGAGAAAATAACCCACTTTTTGATGACATAGTGGCATTTGAAAGAGGAGAGTTAATTTGACTAGGAGAGAATATGCCACTGGTGACAGAAATGGATCCATTTGGTGAGCCAATTTGATTTGTTGGTGAGAATACTCCTCCTTTCCCGGTGAAGTTATTGATTATGGGTTCCGGTGAGAATGTGCTGTTGGGGGCAGTGGGTGAGACTATTCCAGTTTCTTGTTGGTTTTGTCTTCTCCGAAGACTTCCTTGGAAAGATGAAGGTGTGTTGATAATGCATTCTCCTTCGGGAGACAGTCTCTTTGGTGTTGTCTGAAAATGTTTTATTAATTACAATCACACAATGCAGGAACACATTTATTAAAATAGTTGTTAGATAAACCATAGTTGAAACCTAATTGTCTGGACATATATTTCAAAGATATTTGTTTATATGATACAGATCACAAAAGATATATATTTATGTTATGTACTTTATATAAAAAAAAAGGGAATTTGATTATCATTTTGTTTCAATGATTGTAGATTTGGTAAAAACTTTCAACCATTGAAAATTAATAATTTTTTTTATGATTTCACGAAATCAAGCAACTCAAAACAAATTTTTAAAAAGCTGATTTGAACCATAGCTGACTATTTTACTGTTTTTTTTTTAATTAGTAATGTTAACATGTTTCATATTAAAATTGCATGCCAGAGCATAGATTACTAATGAAACAAAAAAAGCATTTTAAATTTTTGTCTATGATTTATGAATTAAGATTATTTACGTGCCTGTGTTGTCCAAATCTTAGGTTTCTGTTATATATTAATAATTTGGTCGACACAAGATTAGTTATTAAAATGTTAATGATAAATAACATTGAAACAAGAATTATAAAATGAAAAACGTGCAACAGAGAAATTACTATGAAATAAGGTATTAGCAGACTACAGATAAATAGTTTTTAATACATATTAGATGTGAAATGGTACGAAATTGTCTCGAACATCAAACTTATTGTATCTCAGTAGGTTTTTCTATGAAATAAATAATTTTAACGCTATCAAACCAAAAAGTAGTGAAAATGCACCGTGATTGACTCACAGCATTGTGATGTCATAATACTGATCAAGTCATTTGGCGGCAAACAGTGTTTTTTGTGAGAAAGTTTGTGAGGATGACCGGCAGCCGGTTACGAGGTGCGCTGGCGCGCCGAATCGGAGAAACAATTCGCAATATAGAGAAATAGTCTCATGGTTTACTGTATGTCTTTGTCTGCCCTATATGAATATGCGTTTCCGTCCGGTGCATATTCGAGATCGCTCCAGTATGAATTGGCAAACTTGACCGGTCAATTTGAAAAGAATATTTAATTTAACTTGAAATTTTTTTAAAATTTTCACTTAAATAAAAATACTCGTATTATTTGTCAGATCTTATACATATTTCATCTATACAAATATTTAACATTTTTGGAAGTCATGTTTTTGAATATATAATTTAATTATTGCGAATAATTTCTCTGGCTCAGCGCACTAACGCACTAACATACTAGCCGCCGCTGATGACAGATAATCTATTCTTTCTCTTTCTTACAAACCCAATAATTTCTCTGGCTCAACGCACTAACACACTAGCTGCCGCTGATGACAGATAATCTATTCTTTCTCTTTCTTACAAACCCAATAATTTCTCTGGCTCAACGCACTAACGCACTAACACACTAGCCGCCGCTGATGACAGATAATCTATTCTTTCTCTTTCTTACAAACCCAATAATTTCTCTGGCTCAGCGCACTAACGCACTAACATACTAGCCGTCGCTGATGACAGATAATCTGTTCTTTCTCTTTCTTACAAACCCAATAATTTCTCTGGCTCAGCGCACTAACGCACTAACATACTAGCCGCTGCTGATGACAGATAATCTATTCTTTCTCTTTCTTACAAACCCAATAATTTCTCTGGCTCGACGCACTAACGCACTAACACACTAGCCGCCGCTGATGACAGATAATCTATTCTTTCTCTTTCTTACAAACCCAATAATTTCTCTGGCTCAGCGCACTAACGCACTAACATACTAGCCGTCGCTGATGACAGATAATCTGTTCTTTCTTTTTCTTACAAACCCAATAATTTTGTTGATTTATATATATTTTTTTCAACATTATCATTTAATACGTAAATAAATATTTTCTTTGGTGTAGAATTTGTACATTAGGGTTCTATACAGTATTTATAATGCAATCCTTTTAATAAAAACAGATGAGAAACTTCAAAAATTTACAATCACGCCATTTTCCTGTCGGGGTAGGTAGATAAGACATCTCAAGTGCTCTTCGTCTCGCTCAACACATCAGCCTTAAGTTCACATTCAGTCTGTATTCTGTCATACATTGTAACTCCGTGTATTCATCTCAATGCACGCATCTCTACAGCATTTATTCTACTCTTCTCAGTCTTGTTCCATGTCTACATTAATTTCACCCTCATACATCAAAGCTGTTACCAAAATACTGTTGAAGATTATCATTTTAGCTGGTTTTGACAATGTTCCGTTAAAGTTTGTATGTTTTAGTACCCCATTGACTTTCTAATTGCTACATGTCCCTCATTCGATGTCCCTCACATAGAGAATTAAAAAATATTTTTTGTCCCTCTACTATTTTGTAGTCATTGGACACTTAAAGAAAACCTGTAAATAAACTCACTGTACATTAAGATATTCATTAAGATGTTAATTAATATTAAGTGTGTTAGATAAAAATAAATAAAAAACAAAAACAAAAGCACTCTTGTTAAAAAAACAAAAAAACAGAAAGGTATGGTAGTCACCTGACAGAAATTGCTAGACATGTTATTTCCATCGTCAAAGCTGTTATTATTGTTAGTGGAGCCGTCACTTTTAAGGCTGTCATTATTTGGAGACAACAACTCTTCCAGCTGCTGGTGACAGCCCTGCTGGTTGTGTACACTGAATGTGACCGTGGTTGTTACCGTGATATTGGCACTGCCGGTCATCGGACCTTTGTTGCCGCTCATTGGATTGAATGTTTGGACATCCGAAGGAGTGTTGCCATTGTTACAGAACGGTGGCTTTGCCCACCTGGGTGGGGGCGGAGGAGGAAGATTTTTGCCGATTTGAGAAGAGAAGGATGGAGTCTGGTTGGGAAGGGTTGGGCTATGTTGGTGTGTTATATGGGCCTGTAAGTAAAAAAGCATATTATGTTAGATAGGTTAATGACATTATACAATAATAAAATAAATAATGCAAATCATATTCAGATGATTAAATAAATATAAATGCATTTTTTTCAGTAATAGTGCATTAGTAAAGAATTTTTCAATCATATTGATTTTGAAGGATATGTATTTGGTTCAAAGATTCGTTTTAATATGAATATTTAACAAGATTACTTTGCTATTCCACCTGTTACTTTTTATCACTGCAACACATGCTTCTACTTATTATCCCGAGGTTATCTATAAAAAATATTTTCACATTCAGACTGAGCCATAATTAGAAAGAAAGAATTATAATTAAATTAGATAAATCCTGCCCCCTAATGACACTGGGATGGCATAAAATGCCTTCATCTAGGTTGATCTGTAGCCTGGAGTTTCATACATTTCAAAGAAGTATTTGAAACAATTCCGAAGCAATCTATGGCTGTTTATTTTAAGAGCATTGGGGGATTAACCCAATGACTCCGAGATATAGGAAAATCCCTAATCATAATCCATATTAGAATCTCATTAGTGAATTGTTACAGCCTCTTACAGACTACAGAAAAAGACTATCTAAAAAGGTTATCATTGTATATTAAATTGTATTGTATTACATTTTTGTTGTATACAGTACAACCTGGTAGGCATTTTGACATGTGGAAACCTCTTCTAACCAACAAAAATATGTTAAAGAAACCTTAAGTGAAAACTAGCCTGGACATATTTAAAAAGAGAATGTGTTAAATGGGAATCGAACCAGTAACCCTTAGTTGAAAGACAGGTGTCTTAGCAACTAGACGAAGGATCTTGTCAAAGATAAAAGTCATATACTTCTTGCCCTGCGACCTCATGGGGAGATAGTTATAAAATAATACTTTTTTGAAAAACTTATTTAATCAAAATATTTATGAGATATAAAAGAATAAATATTAGAAATAACTACAAATATCAATGTAAATAAATAATAATAATGCAAATATGTAATAATTTATAAGCATAAGCAAATAACTAAATATTATTTACGTAAATAATGAACTCTAAGAGAGAATATTTTTATTTATGTATGATTTCCCTTTGTTTTGATTTCATCAATGATTTTGTTCAGATAAAATTAAGAAATTTAACTCAAAACAGAATATTGATTATGCTCCTAAATTTAAAAAAATATATACTGCTTTTATTTTTAACATTTAGTATGTTAGACAATCTTTAACAATAATAAAACAACATTCAAGTTATTATGAAAATGTTAATTATAATGAATATAACTTTGAAAAAAATGTGCCAAATATTAATGAAACTAACTATATACAGGTAATTATTGTGTTATTATTTAATAAGTATTATTTACATTTGAACATTTGAATGTAATATAAAATATTAAAGAAAAACAAAGCAACAAATATTAGAAATACAAAAAATTATATTTTGAAAGTGTAATTTCATATATTATTTATAGTTAAGGCATTAACATTGTGGAGATTTAAAGACATTGTAATTTGTTTTATCAAACACTGTTTATTCCACTTTTTGTAACGGTGTAACACTACCGGTTTCAAGGTTTTCCCCTCATCTTCAGGGGAGCACAAACAAGACTGAATTATGTTCGAACTGGTACCAATATACACGCTTATAACGGTTGGGGACATTCGGGTTAGGGACTGAGGCATGGGACGACCTCAGCGAGCAGCGGAGAGATTCTTTGTATATATGTGTTTACCAGATGTTCGCCTCAACTTAGAAATTTCTAGAGCCTCTAATCTGTCCAATTTATTTCCGTTACTACTGATATGTAAGAATTTGGTATCATCGATAGAAAAAGTATGGTTTTCACGGTGACAATTATTAGCCATTTCAGAATAAATTAGAGGATTTGTTAAAGAAAAGAAAGAAAAAATTATATTTTGAAAGTGTAATTTCATCTATTATTTATAGTTAAGGCATTGTGGAGGTTTAAAGACATTGTAATTTGTTTTATTAAACACTGTTTATTCCACTTTTTGTAACGGTATAACCCTACCGGTTTCAAGGCTTTCACCTCATCTTCAGGGGAGCACAGTTTGTTTGTCAATTAATTTATTAATTCGTATGGTAACCGTCAAAATATCTGAAGCATCAGATCAGAGTATCCTTAATATTGGAAAGGTAGTGATAGTCAAACAATTTATGTATCTCAGTAGAATTTTAACTGACGAATTAGACCCGAAAATAGAATTAGAATTGAAGCAATAAGATTCGTTTTTTAGAGTATGATATGATTCCTCTGCAACGATGATTCTAATTTAAAATTGAGACAGAGAATGGTCAAGTATGACTATCATATATGGTCAATTCTACACTATGGTCTACATTGAATATATTAGAGGTATTTGAAATATTCAAACATTGAAAGATGAAAAAATACAAGCATCTCGGGCAGACTCGGTGAGAATCTAATATCCACATTAGAGGGGTGGAACTTAAAGTTGCACAGTAAAAGTAATGTTCGAAAAAGTGTAATATTTATGTCATGTTTTACATAATAAGTAATAAAAAAAGCCAATAATCGAAATGGATAAAAAATTTATGATTATTTCAGGATAGTTATCATCAATGGAGTGTCAATGTATGAAAGAAGGTGGAACGAAGGCATCAGAAATGAATGCATGGATAAAATGGTTGTTTTATAGTAAGTAATATAAAGCAATGGATGTTTTAATCCTTTAAGGGGCAATTTTTTTTTTGAGATATTGAGTTTTTTGTTGAATAAATCATTATTATGTGTATCAAATTAACTTTAATTCTTCAAAAATGTGTTATAAAATATTTTTTTTGGAAATGAGGCGGTCACATATGAGACCTATGCCCATTTCAGGGGTCATGTCAGTGGGAGCAAAAGTGACCAATGAATGTTTAGGTAATAATTTTTAAATTTAGGTTGTATTAGAAAATAAAATTCTTATATGAGATATAATGAATGGTGATTTACTTATAATACCTATTTACATTTTTGACAATGAATTAACGGGATGTTTAGATCGTTGCTACTGAACATGCAGCTAACTTCACGACGATCCGTCTTAAATAAGACCTCTGCCCGTCCACTACATTTGCCAATTTGACGTTTGTGTTACTTAAAAATGTTTCATTAAGAAAATGAATCCTTATAAGTATAACCATAAGAGAGGTCGCATATGCGACCGATTTCTGCTTATGCCTGTTAAAGGGTTAAGTACCATAATATGAAATTTAAGATGGTTTGGACATGTGGAGAGAATGAATGACTAAGCGAGTATACAAGTCAGAAGTGCTGCAAGGTGTACATGAAAGATATAAACTGAGGAAAACATGGCTGAATCAAATAGACCAGATTTTGAAAGAATGTAAAGTATGAATAATAAAAGATTGTGCACGACGAGATGTATGAATTTGGAGGAGGTGAAAGTAATGTGCTTGAATAGAAAAGCTTACAGATCTGTTCTTTCTGCCTACCCAGCAAGGAACACAGTGTGACGATGATATATAGTAACTATCAACACTATATTATCATAGACTCACTTTCATCAAGAGGCCCATATGGAAGACTTTTGAAAGGAAATGAGTTGCTGTTGCAAAGAAATGGTGCTTCAAAGAAGATGTTTCATGTGAGTGTGGCACCACCCAAACCTTGGAGATTTGCTGATTTGCCCACAACTCATAAAAGCCTAATTGAAGAACGACCACTGTAGGCACGGAAAGCTGTGTAAAATTGGGTAGATAAAATTTAATGAACAACAAATTTATCTAAAGTTTTAGTTTATATTTGTTGTTTAACTAAAATTTGTGTATTATTCATGATTATTGTCTTAAAGAGAGGACACAATCATGCATGCATTGTAAGAAGTATGGTGTCCTACATCTCATCATCAAGGAAAATGTTGAGGGTTGAAGAGGTGTCAGAATGTCTAATGATAACAGCAAAATATCAAAACTGATTTGAAGCTGTCTAAATAAGAAAGCCAGTGCTGTCTAAATAAGGAAGTCAGTCAGAATATGGTCAGGGAAAAGTATTAATGTATTATGAAAAGCATTAAGCTACGAATGTGGGATAAACAAGTGTTCTTACCGTGCTTGACATGAGATTCAAAGTGTTAGGGGGAGTGGGCCTCGGTGCTCTGATGAAACCTTCAGAGTTAAGTCCAGTCATCCTGGCCAGTGCCAAGTTGGGCGATGAAGAGTTCCCTTTGAAGGTGGACATGGAGCAGCCTCCAGGTCCTGTGGACTGTCCACTGCAAGAATTCTCCATCGGAGTCAGGTTGAGAACAATGTTTGCTTCGCCTGATTCCATGTTGGATGTTGGATATGCTTTTTGATTACCTATAAAGATAAGAAATTCGTTATTTTTTATTGTTAAAGCTAAGATCTACCTTTGAATTGAAGATTATATACAAAAAATGTAACATTCCTAGTCACTTATAGATGCGTTTTATAGATGCACTTATAGATGCGTTTTAGTTTTTCAGTCTTATTTATATTCTGGTTTAAAAAATTCCCAAAAGTGAATTAGGACATTATGTATTTTAGTTAATAAAATCTAGTTTTTAGATGACTATATAGGACACAAAAAGAATTGACTACTTCTATTGCATAATATTTCTGTCTTCAAGCATGGGGGTTGCAGATTCGATTCCTATTGGAACCAAAATTTTAAAAAATAAATTGATTCTGGTTTATTTATTGGTTGACTGAATATTTTTTCAAATGAATAAATCTTACCAAAATCATAATCAAACCTTCTACTGTAACATTTGACCATGCATTTGATGTCTTTATTAAAATGATGGCATATGTGGTTTGATTTCCCCCAGACTATTTTTTTTATTATACAAGATAGTTAATAGGCAATCGCCTGTGTCATATTGGCCATCCTTATATCAATATTTTTATTTCAGTATACGCGGTTGTGGTTAATATTATAATGCATTTTTTATTTTACATAGATTTTTTTGTTAAATTCAATAAATATGGTGAAAAATACCAAACACTGGTTACAGTTTCAAACAATGTCTCGTTCATGATTTCCCTACGCTGAAACTTGGTAATTTCTATATTTTATGTATTTCAGTAAAAAATTATTAACCCTGAGAGCGCTACGAGAAAAAAATATAATTATCTATCTAGTGCTGAGATATATTTACGATTCGGACGTTCGTGATAAATATTTATTTTAAACAACAAAAAAAAACTATTTTTAAAACATAAATATATTTTGCGCCGATCTCTCAGGGTTAAGGATACGGAAATATTATTTAATTTAATATATTTTTAATTATGAAATCAAGGTTTTATTCAATTTATTCTTAACTCTCCAGATTGCTTTCTTTCCCATCTACTCCTCCCATCTGAGGATGGTGATCTTCATAGAATAGCAATTTATCCATGCAGAAAGCAATGGTAAATCAACACGTTATTTGTTTTGTAAAACATCTTATCAACTGGATCATGGAACTCATTTTATATATTATATAAAAAGAGCCTGAACTATATTTTATCTGTTGTAAGATAATTGAGAAAACATCATGACGTTTTTTATATGTTTGTACATACACATATGTTATGCCATCAAACATATTTAAGATGTAATTTCGCTATGAAATATCCATTTAAATGGTTCGACATTTGGCACATATAACAAAAAAATATGTTTTGCATACATACGTCTAATTATAAAATCTTTTTGCTTTCACCCTCACAACTTGATTCATTGATATTAAATTTTCTTAGATAAAAACTCAGAGATTATTATTACATACTGATTAAATGATTCCAAGAGCAAAGAATATAAATATAATAATTAAGAGATATAATTGAAGATCAGAAAAGATATAGAAAATAAAAGAAATACTGAAGGTTTACTGAACTTCCAAAACCAATCTTGTTCACTGATATTGAAAGCTACGGTGCTTCAACACCATATTGGAGAGATAAGATTAGATTTGATTGTCATGGATACATTGGATTGATTCCATGAAACTATGTAGAGCAATTTAGAAAGCAAATTCTCCTCAAGGACCCTCCAACTCGAAACTCGAAGCCGCTATTATTGACAGATACATAAATATTACTTACTTTCCCGTATCTGTATAAGTTCTAAAAAACATAGAAAAATTACCAAGGGGAGACGAACTACAAAGAAACCATTGTAGATCTTCTGATGTGTGATAGTAACAGAGTGTAGTGTATGTGTGTAGTGTTCATATATAATCATAAATTTTGATAGAGCCTCAAGGGGTACCTTCAAGTGATTTCTACAACTGCACATTCCACCCAACATTTAACACTTTAGAGGCAGACCATCCATGCCACAGGATCAGTAATGGCAAAAGCCTTGTTATAACGCCCATCCCTATTATATCGATTTGGAACAATCGATGATAATGAAATTGGCTTCAAAGTTCTATTCCTTTCTGAAGGAAAATCTTTCAGACACAAATTTGAAATAAAGAATGAAAACATCCCATTAAACAGTGAAATTGAAGCTGTCAAATATAAATTGTTTGAAATATAGCATCATGTCTAGCGGATATAGCAATAAGAATTATTATTAGAAAAGTTATTTTTATTTTCAGTTATACAATTAATATAACTGTATTAAATTGAGTTATTTATAAATAAATTATAAAGTGTGATGCTGCTTAGAAAGTTAGGAATAGACAATCTCCAATTAAATTGCACAATGTAAAATTAAGTAACATAAGGATATAATAACTCATAGCATGAGATTTATTTCCAAATAGCTCAACCTACCAGCACTATTACTAAAGCTGCTGAAACTGGAGCTGGTGTCGGATGGAGTCTGGCTCATGGGAGTAGGGGGCGGTAGGTGCAGTGTCCCCTTGGAGGGGTGACCAGGAGGCTCTAGTCCGGGGCGCGGGCTTGCCATGGGGTAGCGCCAGAACTCCTGTCCCAGCAGGGCCAGCGAGGACAGCTGCTGTCTGTTCTTGGCTTCGCGCAGCGCTCGTGGTAACACTAGCTGCACTGGCAGCTCATCACTGCAATAGGAAATGAAACATTTACATAATAATCTAATTATTTTTAGTGGTTAATTAAATGATTACTTTTTTTTAGCTTAAGATGGTATGGTGACATGACGAGAAGGGAGGATAATCACATAGAAGAGTCTTGCTAAGAAATGTATATTGGTAGAACCTGAAGACCAAGCTACGTGACTATTTATTTATTTAACACTTTTATTGTAAATACAATCTGGCGGGCTTATTGTCAGTCGACAATATCCTCCAACCAACCAGAAACAAATGAAACGATATAACTAACATATACAGGACTCATTTATTAATTTGCTGGTACACTTCAACAAATCCGAATTGGCGATGCAGACATATTGAAGAAGGTTATCAAGAGACAATATATTATAGTATTTGGGCCCATTAATCAAGCCTTCAGATTAAGAATAGAGAGTAGGCACATAACTCGCAGTTTGTCATCGTATGAGTTGAAAAAACTATAGCATGCAGCACGGAACATCATCATCATCCCTTCACAGTTGAATGTTGAAATGACAGGAAATAGACTCACCAGCACTGCGAGTAATGCGCCACCAGGTCAGGGATGTTGTCGAACTTGTTCTGCGAAGTCTCCAGCCCGATATGACCAGCCTGTGCATGGATTAGGTAGTGCTCGATGTAGGGGCCCGCTCGTACTGGTAGCCGCACACTCAGCGCCATTGTGTCTGTCTGACTCGATTGCCGCACCACAAAGTTCTGTAACACCATAAAAAAAACACTTGTTACATACCATACAACCACAGTACAAGAGAAGAGATAGCGATGTACGAGTGAATAATAGCAAGCGAGAAGACAGACTTGTTGAAGCATAGTAAAAGCATCATCGTTACCATAACATCATGCCCTTATTGGGGTAGGCAGGGAGAATAGATCTTCACTTATTCTATCCAGGCACACAACTTTCGCTTAAAGCATGACAAGGACCGAGTGAGTCTAGCATTGGTTTGTAACTGATTCCAGAGTCTCGCTGCATGAACAGTCAAGGACGACGTAAAAAAAGTAGAGCGGTGAGCTAGAAAGGCAAATAAACGATCTTTGTTTGAGCGTAGCGCTAGTTCATGATCGGAAAGACGCTGAAAATTTTCGGTGAGATAAGAGGGGGCGGCGGGACAGTTGAGGATATTATACAATAGAGACAGTATGTGAATTTGACATCTATTTCTAATGTTCAACCAGTTGAGTGCCTTCTGGTATGAAGTGATATGATCACTTACCATCTCTTCCCAGTCTACTAAGATCCTGCTGCACATTATAACATATAAAGCTTCTGTTTCAGTCTGCTAAGTGGCCTTTTTACGTGTCATTGGGCTTGTATAATGATCATTGTTGAACATGTCAAGTGATATCAGATTACATGGCATACCCATGTCAACCTTCACGACCTTATGTCCTTGGTAATTAGTGGTTTCTGACCAATTTTTGAGTTTCTTCATTAGATCTCAGTGTGCATTCTCTTGCTACCTGTTTTGGGTCAAGTATCCTTTCACAGTAGTCAAAGGATACTTGACTCAAAGTTTCAAAGTATTCTTTCACATCGAGTTGTGCATTATCTGTTTGGTGTTCCGGGATACAGCATTAGAGGTCTGCAGTTTGTGAAGTGCTATGTCTGTCTTAACATTGGTGATCTTTTTAAAATTAAAGCTCATATAAAATCGAATTTGTAATGGTGACATTATTAAGCTCAATTAAAATCCATTCGATGCTGGTGATATTTTATTGACAAGATCAAGAAAATTTGACTTAACATTGGTGACATTAACAAGCTTAACTAAAATCCACTCGATATTGGCGATCTTTTTATTGATGAACTAACATACTCGTAAAGTCGACTTTACATTGGTGACATTAACAAGCTTAACTGAAATCCACTCGATATTGGCGATCTTTATATTACTGAACTAACATACTCGTAAAGACGACTTTACATTGGTGACATTAACAAGCGTAACTAAAATTCACTTGATATTGGCGATCTTTTTATTGATGAACTAACATACTCGTAAAGTCGACTTTACATTGGTGACATTAACAAGCTTAACTAAAATCCACTCGATATTGGCGATATTTTTATTGATGAACTAACATACTCGTAAAGTCGACTTTACATTGGTGACATTAACAAGCTTAACTAAAATCCACTCGACATTGGCGAATCTTTTTATTGATGAACTAACATACTCGTAAAGTCGACTTTACATTGGTGACATTAACAAGCTTAACTAAAATCCACTCGATATTGGCGATATTTTTATTGATGAACTAACATACTCGTAAAGTCGACTTTACATTGGTGACATTAACAAGCTTAACTAAAATCCACTCGACATTGGCGAATCTTTTTATTGATGAACTAACATACTCGTAAAGTCGACTTTACATTGGTGACATTAACAAGCTTAACTAAAATCCACTCGATATTGGCGATATTTTTATTGATGAACTAACATACTCGTAAAGTCGACTTTACATTGGTGACATTAACAAGCTTAACTAAAATCCACTCGATATTGGCGATATTTTTATTGATGAACTAACATACTCGTAAAGTCGACTTTACATTGGTGACATTAACAAGCTTAACTAAAATCCACTCGACATTGGCGAATCTTTTTATTGATGAACTAACATACTCGTAAAGTCGACTTTACATTGGTGACATTAACAAGCTTAACTAAAATCCACTCGATATTGGCGATATTTTTATTGATGAACTAACATACTCGTAAAGTCGACTTTACATTGGTGACATTAACAAGCTTAACTAAAATCCACTCGACATTGGCGAATCTTTTTATTGATGAACTAACATACTCGTAAAGTCGACTTTACATTGGTGACATTAACAAGCTTAACTAAAATCCACTCGATATTGGCGATATTTTTATTGATGAACTAACATACTCGTAAAGTCGAGTTTACATTGGTGACATTAACAAGCTTAACTAAAATCCACTCGATATTGGCGATATTTTTATTGATGAACTAACATACTCGTAAAGTCGACTTTACATTGGTGACATTAACAAGCTTAACTAAAATCCACTCGATATTGGCGATATTTTTATTGATGAACTAACATACTCGTAAAGTCGACTTTACATTGGTGACATTAACAAGCTTAACTAAAATCCACTCGACATTGGCGAATCTTTTTATTGATGAACTGACATACTCGTAAAGTCGACTTTACATTGGTGACATTAACAAGCTTAACTAAAATCCACTCGACATTGGCGAATCTTTTTATTGATGAACTGACATACTCGTAAAGTCGACTTTACATTGGTGACATTAACAAGCTTAACTAAAATCCACTCGACATTGGCGAATCTTTTTATTGATGAACTGACATACTCGTAAAGTCGACTTTACATTGGTGACATTAACAAGCTTAACTAAAATCCACTCGACATTGGCGAATCTTTTTATTGATGAACTGACATACTCGTAAAGTCGACTTTACATTGGTGACATTAACAAGCTTAACTAAAATCCACTCGACATTGGCGAATCTTTTTATTGATGAACTGACATACTCGTAAAGTCGACTTTACATTGGTGACATTAACAAGCTTAACTAAAATCCACTCGACATTGGCGAATCTTTTTATTGATGAACTGACATACTCGTAAAGTCGACTTTACATTGGTGACATTAACAAGCTTAACTAAAATCCACTCGACATTGGCGAATCTTTTTATTGATGAACTGACATACTCGTAAAGTCGACTTTACATTGGTGACATTAACAAGCTTAACTAAAATCTACTCGATATTGGCGATCTTTTTATTGACAAGCTCGTTAATTTTTTATAAGTGGTTTGTTTATTAACAAGCTCAATTAAAGTCATAGTATTATTAGTGATCTTTTTACTGAAAGTTCACAGGAAGTCAGTAAATGGTGCCTAATAACAATAATTTTATTCTATGTCATAAACATCGATATATTCCACTGTCTTATAATATTGTTCTCTGTTTTATAATGATTCAATCTTTCAACACAGGCTTGGCCAATCCAAATTGTCGCACGGACCGCATTGACGAACTAAAATTTTCCAAGGACCGCACATAAATAAGAATACTTGCAAATTTTGTTCAAATTTTTTTTTTCGTTATCTGGCTTTACAACGAAATTCGTGCTTATTTTTTTTTTTTGTAAATTATTGATTTGGATGCAGAGGTACACAGAAAGTGTTCAATCAATTCAAACGACACTACAACTAGATATGAAGAGAAAACATGTATTGAACAGACAACAAAATGTATTTGTACGATAATATAATGACTTTAATACTATGTTAATAATTCTTAAATGTATTTGTATGGTAAATACATTACATAAAACTAACAATAATGACAAATTAACACATCTTGTTAGAAATTAGCAAAAATACGTCAGTTTGTTAAAATCAAATAATATTTGGCGACGTTCGTCAAAAGTCACTACGTTAGACTGCATTGGCTAGGGATGGGGTATACGATAATTGAATTTTCGTTTTTTTTATACAATACATAAAATTAAATGTTCGTAATTAATATTCATTCATAGTGGATCTTGGCCTATTTAAAGATATATATCATACAAATCATACAATACATTAGAAAGTCAGTATAATGAAAATTAGGAATTAAAACGTCAGTTTAAAGAAAAACAATTTTTCGTTTTATAAAAAAAACGATTCGATTTGTAAAAAAAAACGATTTTACCTCACCCCTTTGAGACATGACATTTTAAACGTCACAGGGACCATGCTACATTTTTTGAGTATAGTATATTACAAACATATTCCGAGGCCACATACAGATGACAGTACAATCCAGATATAACGAGTAGTACTCACCCCCTCTTCCTTTCCCTGCAGAAGGTGGAAGGCCCCGGCGCGCTGGATGCCGGGCAGGAACCAAACAGGATGCGTGCGGAGCAGCCGTTCTAGTAGGCCAATATCACAGGGTGCATGCCCCGCTGAGCCCGAGCCGGACCCTCCGGAGCCCGAGCCGCTGCTACCACACTCGCAGTCGCCGTCCGCGTCGCTACCGCCACCTCCGCCGCTGCACCGGGATGAGAGGCTCTCGCGACTCTACAGAAAAAAGAAGAAAATTTTAATAAGAGAATATCTGATCACATATTAAAAAAACAGAACTTTTCTGAGAATGATTATCTCATTTATTTGATTATCATTTGGTGTAATAGTAGGGGTTTTCAAATTGAGCGGTTTTTTAAATTCTTGGATAAAACACAGATGGCGTCGCGGACTTGCCTGGGTCTTATGACATTTGAGAAGTGTAATGTATGGCATTTATAAAAATAGAGTCGTATACAATATAACAACGCGTTCAAATTGTTTTTTTCATAAGGTCCATGTTAAAGAAAACCGTATTGCAATATTTTGTGTACACGTGTAATATGAGGTAGTTTTGTTTGTATACAATATTTAGAGTTAGTTTGCTGACCTATAAGGAGTGCCTAAAAAGTCACTTCCGAATGTCCAAGCCTTGAAGTGGGATCCCGCGTGTTTTTAGAGTACTTTTGAACTGCTTTTTAATTGATTATTGTGTTTTTTTTTACTATTTTATGAATTTTTACCCGTGCTTTTTGAGGATTTGTGATGTTGTACCTGTCTAATTACGTCTTTTATATTCTATTTTCAATTTGTATTTTGTCTTTGATTTGTTTTTCACTGATTTATCTATTTCGTATGTATTTTATTCGCAGTGCAGGCTGTGTGCCTACGGAAGGCCCCGTATTGTGACGTGTGGTAACTAGTAATTTATGATTTGATACCTGTTTCATTCTAAATATTTTTGTTGTAATTGTATAAAATTATTTTGTATTACTCTGTCAAACTTAATGTGTTGAGCACTCACTACTGGCTCTTTCATATTTTTTTTGTTATTTTTGTTGTAAGGTAGGCACATCGTACTGTTTACTTATAAATAAATAAATTGACACTCCGTGAATTTTTCTCAGTGGACGTATTTCTATAGTATTAATTTGTCCATTTCATTTTTTTCCACGTCCATCATTAGAGCGTAACATGAATGAATAATTTCAAAACATGTCACCTAAAACATTTATACTTTTCAATTTAGTAACTAAACGAACGTACAGATGTCGTGATATCCAAATATAGATCAAAACAAAAACAATGTTACCGACTCAGTCACAGCGCCAGCGCCAGAATGCAGATCAAAAACGCAAAAATATCCCAAACATAATACTCGTTCGTCATTATGCAATCCAGGAATGGGAACAGTGGAAGACTAAAAGGGAATACAATACAAAAAAAACAAACTCACGTGAAGGCAACACTTTGAAAACATAACATTTGGACGTGGCGCGGTATGGACGGTGTTAGAGAGAGGATGGAAAGACTGAAAGTTGGTGTTCAAATGTCTATTTACAGAATCCTAATATTAAATGCGGACAATAGGGCGCCACGAGCCAAAATATTGAAAACAAACTGGCGGGAAATTAACTTTCTTGGCCGTGTGTAGGCGTTAGTTATTAATTTTAATTACTTATTGTGACAAAAATATAGTATACAAAAAAATATAAGTACATGGCAACAAAAATTACAATGAGGGCCTATAAAAAAATATGTTAGACCTGTAATTAGGGTTGCCATATTTTGAAACGACAGACTAGGATAATGTGATTAGAAAATTGGAATTGGCGAGGCTTCGTTCAAAGATTGGATAAGGCCCGGATTCCCTGTATAGTTACTCCATATGAGGCGGACCACCAGGCAGACTCCTGGTGAGAGGTAGTCTACATACCAGATTAAGAGTCTATTGCAAAAAGAAGAAGACAATTTATAAATTTAATTGAAAAGATATATCACATACATCACGAAAGGACAGAGCGCCATAATTACCCATATCGATACAAATCCGTACACCTTTTGAAACAATTCAACAATATTAGTCTTAACCACTTAACAGTTGGATTTTTAAAACGCGACGTAACACAATGACGAACTGTGAATGAATAAATTCTATACGAAAATATATTCTGTTCGGAGAAAACAAGTTGAAACAAGATCTGCCCAAACGACGCTCGGGAGAAACACTCCCAACAAGTCGACACAAGATTTGCCCGAACGAAGCTCGGGCTCGTTAGTATAAAAATAAATTTTGTGTCCGAGTCACGCTCGGGCAAAACTGTCAAGTGGTTAAGTTCACATTCATCCCTAATCACTTCATTCGGTATTCTGTCATAAATTGTCACCTAGTGTATTCTTCTCAGTACATGCATTTTTATGGCTTTTAGTTTAGCATTGACTATTTAGAACCAACGGTCTCAGGTTTGGAAATCTCTTATGAATTACAAAAGTTCTAGATATAAAGTATTCTAACCCTATTCAAACTTGATTGAGAAAAGAAACGAAAGTTTTCTGCACAAATAAGGAAAAGAAAGTACACGTTAAATTTTTAGAAAAGGCGTAGAACGGAAAACAAATGGAAACTAGAAAGAAATGAGAGAGAAGAAGTATGGGAAGGAAGCGTTAGGAGGTAGGAACCAGTTGATTTTGAGCGGAAGTGCGCCGCTTGGAGAATGTTTAAATCAGCATGGCTCGGGGCTAAAATCTTAAACTATGTAGCTTCTAAAATGTTACCCCACTAGGGTGACCAACGCAAGGAGAAAAAACTGTTTGCTATAATATATGAATTAATTTTAATATGAAATACTTAAGGCCTCTAACAAAATAAATTGTACCAATATCATAATCAGCATTTGAGTAAAATTTATTTAAAAAAAAATTATAAATTTTGGTGAAAATTTATATTTTAAAGTTTCCGGCCTGAACAAGTTCGAGCGTATATAAACATTTACCACTCCAACGACGCCCATCGCATGTTCAGGATGTTCCGCAATTTACGATTTTTCTTTTTTTTTCTTTGGTACCAACTATAACGACATTGTTTCTTATCAAGAAATTGTGTATGATTTTTGTTTCGGATTTACGAAAGGGTTCCATTCATGTTGACCAGCTCATCCCCTTTTTTACGACAAGATACATATAACGATAACATCTTGAATTTGATTTTTTTTTTTCAATTTTTTTTGTGCATTCCCAAATCACCAATAAACAAACTGTAAAAATGTATAGGAATTATTTTTTTGTTTTTTTTATTTAGTCTGGAAAAACGCCCGAAATTCACGCCGCTAGAGTAGAATACGTTTAAGTCGTTTACCCCCTTAAGTCGTTTTATAAGTATATTTATTGTGAGTCATTTTCCTTCTCCCGTGACTTTGGACCTTAAGTCCGTCGTCGCTACTATTCTTTTTACACTCAGGTGTGTCGACACTAGGATGGGATCGAGCTGAACTGAACTCTTGTACTCTCTGATATATTGGAATCAGTTTCAACTTTTAAATATAAATATTTCAGAAACAGTAAAATGTAGGTTACTAATTTGTGCTAGAAACCCGACGATGTGTTAAAATTTTATAATTAAACATATAAATAAAATAATTTGTTTCCATAAAAAAATATACAATTGTAGTAAAGCATGGTGACCCCGACTACCCCTATCCGATGTAAATAATGCCTCTTGGCGTATGGGAGGGATGAAAAAAACTTTTCCAATAAGCAGTGGAGCAGCGGTTGCCTTTTCATTTATTCAAATGTCATCTCTCTCCGACCCGCCACTGTGCACTGTCGGGAAACCGAGACTGCGATCTCTGGGATGTATAAAGAATGTCTTTGCTCTCGCAGTACCAGGATGATTGTCTCTGTTCTTCTGGCAGACGATTGAAATTAGTTGTAATGAGGCTATCATCTGGAGAATTCATATACAGGAGAATAATTATTATTTTTATATTTCTTCGAATGAAATGCGATTTTCCGAACTGAACTAATGGACTCACATCTATACCACCACGCCATTTGCCTGTTTGGGTAGATAAATATTTAATAATAATAATAATAATAAAATAACATTTTTACACAGCGCCGTTTTGAGAGCAGATTCTCCTCAAGTGCGCTTTAACTCTAGATTCGAACGCACTATCATTGACAGATTAAAAATTAATGTCAATTATAGGAATGCCCAATTTAAAGTTAACAAGTCTCACTGCACTTATTATACTGCACCCGTTCAACCGAACATCGGAATACAATAGTAAGGATACCAAACAGTTGCAGTTGGAATAAAAATAGTTTTATACTATTTTTATTCCAGTTCCATCTACAAGGTGCGTAAATATTTTATTCTTAATACAACTGAAGTATATATGGAAGGGATTGGAGTCATATGGCAGAATGCAAATAGGCTGGTGAATATTATGTAAATGGCTGGGTGGACCGTCAATATCGAGATGGAGGGAAGGGAAGAGAAACAGGGGATGGTCTTATTCAGTACGTGTGCAAATCGAGGGTCTAAATCAATATCATCAACATGTAAATCCAAGGAATTCGCTATATTAGCTAGGGGATTATGAAATATACATGCCATCACGCCCTGTTCCTTTTGGGGTAGGCATAAAAGGCAGTTTTCCACACTTTCCTATCTACAAAACAGTTTTTGCCTTGTCTTTGTTTCTCATACATCTCACTTTTCTATTAGATAAAATATCTTCAATATCACCTTCCGATCTTTCATAATTTTTTTTTATTTATTTTACACATAATTTGCGAAAATACAACAGGTACATAATTTAATTTGAACATAATTTTAACGGATCTGGGTTTGTTGCCTTTGATTTGCCGTTTCCCCAGTAAACTAGGCTTTTGCCTGTATCTCACTGAGGACATTTAGCATGAAAAAATAAATCGATACGTCTTTCCGATATTCGATAACACAAAAACCAAACCCCGTTGCACATTCTCATCAACCTGACAAACAGTGAAACTCAATTACAACTGGAAACATCATGCGAAATCAAACTCCTCACACTTCACCACTGACAGACCAAAAACGTTCTTCCCACAATATACCGCACACAATCATAAAAATAAAAACAAAAATATACAGAAATACAAATATAAAACAACAAAAATTAAAACAACAAAAAAACCACACTCAACAGCCCACACAAACCTTTTCCACAAGGCATTCATCCTGCAAGTACTCAAACTCCTGTCGCAATAACAACAACGCTCCGATCGGCTGCCTAAATTGTTTTCCTCCCTTTTATTAATATAATAACATATAACGAAGAGTTCTACACACTTTATGGCGAAGCTAGTATAGCAAAAGTTATAATATAAAAAATGCTCGGCACTTATACCGCATGCAGTAGAAGTATTACTTAGACATTTATAAATGATTGGGCAAATGCTCATTACCCGTGACGAGAATAATAAAAGGTACAATCAAAAGTGGGGGATCAGGATATTTAAGGTTGATGCCATCGAGATTACTGTATGAATCAATTTATGATAGTATTGTATATCCTGTTGTAGAGCTAGGAACTTCAGTACTTGCATACACGATACAGCCCCTGCAAGGAAGGTACTCAGCAATGTGTTGATGCGCAGCAAAGTGGGATAACCAAAGTTGAGGTGGCTGGATGGTGGGACAGAAAACTGACGCCATAACCGCTAACACCAATTGGAGGAGGTACCTACTGAGAGAGATATGTAGCAGAAATCCTAGAAAGACTCACTTGAGTTGATTTATCTATTCATCTTCAACTTGTCCTAACCACCACTTAATTCTTTCACAATTGTACTCATAATACCCATCTCTAGCAAATAGTTGCCCATAATCCATAAGAACGAATTTTAAATACCTAGCTAACAATTTTTGAAACGGTGTAAAAGGGGACGATGTATAAATGATATACGAGTATATAAATAAATTCTATATTTATGAATATATATTTTCATAAATGGAGAATTTGTTTTACTTCCGTGAATATTTCACGGGTTGCAACTAGTTAATAATAATAGCCAATTCGGTATGGCACCGGTCTTTCGATTCTCGGGTTTGGAGTTCGATTATCAATGGTACGAAAAAAATAAAATAAAAAGGTAAACCCAGTCTAGTTGTCCACTTAAGGATTTTTAATACTATATATTTACCATATATCAGGTCAGAACAATAAGCCCGTCAAGTTGTAAAATATACCATACATATAATATGTAATACTATAAAATAATGTATTGTATTTTATAGTGTTTAAGCTTGAAAATGTCTAGAATTTGAACACTGATAATAAATCAGTGTTTGAACACTTCATCGATATAAAGAAAAAGTTAGACGATTTTACACCATTTTCTTGTTAGATTTAATCGTTGTGTAAAATACGTTGTTATTTATGTCAATTTCGACAGATAATTACCGTTACCGTAGAAAAGTGATATTATTGCGTACGTGTCGTAGTAAGGTTGGCCATACATTAGGGATAATGGCGAGCAATAGCAAATCACGCGGGAAAGTAATATCGCATTTCGCGTGACGGCCGGGAATTAGTGAGGCGCTTATGGCAACAATTTCGCTAATGTCACTTTTGATTGGCGCCCAAATGAGCAATTTTAAATTATTTACGGAGAAGGTTCCTTTTTTGAGAGGAAATTTATTTGACCTCTATGTTTAAGACACGTTCACACTTACAGTTGGAAATAATGAAAAATTTGTTTATTTTTATTGTTTCGCCATTTAAAAAAGGATTAAATGTTTTTACTGACACTTTTTGTTTAGTCTTATGATTTTTTATTGGAGCCTGAGAGAATGGTCGTGAAAAATTAAAAGTGGGAAACTGGAAATTTTAATTGACAATTATTGCTTGTTTTATATATTTGTTAGGTAGCATTGAACAGTTCCCTAAATTATAGTATGTTTTAAGAATAAATATAATCTTAATAATTTTAACATTTCTAAAATATTTTACGAATTTGGTGTATTTTACCAAAATAAAAAAAATGCTTAATTTTTATATTACAATACATATGTATATCATCACGTCGTTTCTTTGTTGGAGTAGGCAGAGAGGACAGAGTTCTAAGCTTTTTCTATCGCTTTTAACGTATACTTCTCACACAGCTGCTTCAGTCTTGTGACTTCAAATAATCCCTCGTTGTAAGATTTCATTACTCGGTCCAACCATGCTCGTCTCGATATTTCTATCATATTTCCTACTCACGTTCGCTTCTCTCTACCTGCCCCGACAGAGAAATAGCGTCAATAAATATGCATGCTAGTAAAAATATTTTTTTGAAAATCCAACATAAATTCAATAATATTTTTGTGGAGTTTTTTTTAAACAGCGCTTTAAAAATATAAAGACTTAAATAAATATTGAAAAGAGCAAAATATTCGAAGGGAAAAAAATATTTTAACCATATCAAATGCAAAAAACCAAAATTTATATATCGACCACATAACGTCCAATATGTGAACCGTTTATTATGGCAAGATTGGCAATGAAACGGACATTAAAAGTGATGCATTGCCAACTTAATTGCGCGGTCGCCGAAAGGGCGGGAAAACATGTTGCCATAAATAAAAAAAAGGAAAAAAAATCGCAGACAGGCTGCTGAGTTTCATTTGTTCACGATCAGTCGTAATTAAAAAGAAAACGCTCGGGCACCTACCCATCAAACGATCCAACCCTGTGGGGAAATCGGGGAATGGGATAACATTTCTCTGCCAATAAAAACGCCCTAGTCGCAAAGACAATATGTAACTCTTAATTGATATTTCTTGGGTAGACACTCCCTTGGGATTAGATATGGGAAATTTAATTCTTTACTACTTATCTTCGATTTGTTATTCAACCTAAACCACTTTGAAAAACTAGATGAATGCTCTTTTTGTTGAGCTTTTCTGAACTTAGAATTTGAAAAATTATTAATTAACTTGTATTATTTTTTTAGATTCATCTGGTATATTATGTAATTGTGTATATCGTAGTCTAACGGTTAATATTTACGCTAAGCTAATAGGCGTCTCAGGTTCGATTATTGGCGGATTCATTTCCGAACTAAATGTACTCTTAGACCATTAAGCATATGAATGTATATTTTTCTATAGCTTATATGATGCAAATCATACATTTTTATAATGTTTTTAAGAAACACAAAATAGCTCTGTATGCTACAAAAGATTAAACCTGCCAATAAATAGCCTTAGAAGTTTGATCCCTTGCTATCGGCACTTTGAGTTTGATCTGTAAATACTGTATGCTTGCTGAAATGCAACAACTTGCACACAATAAACCAATACATGCATAAGCGTGCTCCATCCATAGGATGGCTGACAATTATATGGATTAGCTTTGTTATTGTGTTACGTTCATCTTACGCTGTTTTTTTTTCTTCTGTTGTATAACACTACTAAATGTCAATGGAGACTTCCGTGGCCTAATTAGTAAGACACCTCTCCTCTAAGACGGAGGTTGCAGGTTTGATACCCGCTGGAACTCAATTTATTTTTAAAATGGTTTCCAGTCTGGTTTTTACTTAAGGCCTCATAAATATCTTTCTAGTCGGTTGGAAGAGTTTGTTACATGGAAATATTTCCACAAGATTGTACTGTATACTATGAGGCGCATTACCGCGCGGTTACACATTGGACTTCCATGCAGAAGGTCACCGGTTTGAGCTATGCTACTCCCCTCGAGTGACAAAGGAATTTTTTCACCTAGTGTTGGGGGGTATAACCTTTGACTTTGGTCATATCTATTCTTTCAAAAAAAGTTTGAAAAAAACATGCGGGTGTACTCCGATCGTCTCACTTCGATGTACCATCGGATCCAGTACAGCGGTGTGGCTGGTGAGTTTGCTGGTGTGAAACGGCTCACTCTTCTTTTCAACTGAATTGACATTGGAATGGCGAGGAAATCTTCGACTTCAAGGCTCAGCTACGACGACGATGTTTACTTCTCAGTGCAAGTATTTCTAAAGCATTTATTCCCTTTTTTAGTATTTTTTCCATGTCCACGTTTTACTACCATACATCAAAGTTGGTATTGTACTGTTGTGGCATTATCTTAGCAGATTTGGCTTCGGCTATCAGGCCCAGTAACGACGACGACTGTATACAACGAAAGTGTAATATATGATTCGCTCGGGTGTTGCTATAGCTGCCAGGCATGATTTGTTTAATAAAAGTGGGTTCTACTCCCGATTTAGAGCTCCCTTGGGGTGATTTTTTTGACTCTAAACGGCACTTTATAAAATTGTCTTGTAAATTAAATTGAATTTTTTTTACTATCGAAAAAATCATACCATTGTTGTAATAAAATAAAATACAACTAGAAATGTAATAAAATACGCAATGATAAAAGACGCAAACATAAATCACAATTGACTACCCTGTCGGTATTTAACGCAATTAAGTTTGGGCCACGTCGACACTCGTCTGGGCGGGAGGCGGGGCAGCGCGATGACTAATTTCCACCATTGTTCACGACAATTCGCACCGTAAATGCATTTGAAACACAATAAATTTGCATCAGATAAAATCAAAATCGACAAAAATGATCAAATGACAATTTACTGCATGTAGTTATTCACGAATCACGGGTGAAATATTTTAGGAAAAGCTGATATAATGCATTTCTATACAGAACTGTTATATTATAATTTTGACAACGCACTGATTTATTGCCATTATTATGACGTTATTTCAAAAGCGATTTAATTTGAATTTGTTTTATGAAACAGACATTTAATACTTATTTTGTCAATGTGCTTCTATGCAAAATACAATGTTATTATAAAAATAATTACCCAGATCTATCCGGAACGCTCTAAACGTCGCAGAAGTTGGAAAAAAAAACTTAAAATAGATGTCACCAAATAACATATTATATTATAGACAATAATAATTAAAACACTTTTAATTTGTAATAATAGATGTCACATAATATTTTTTCCACTTTTGTAAATAAAATGAGGTGCGCACTGTAACAACTTAATTATAAAAATTAAATCATATATTTTTATTCGCGTCCTAGTGTAGTGTTGAATAAATAATAGTCGCGAGTGAAGATTTTATAGTTTTGACATTCAGTTGATGTGTCGGGGCGGTATTGTTGTGTTTAACGCGGTCTTCCGGAAGCAAACATTTTTCGAACTTATTTTCGTTTTTGTGTTATTAACAACAGATTATTAATGGACACTCATTCACAATGTGACTCGACAGTGTGGACCATTTCACATGAGCACAATGAGGATTAATCCAACCCCACCTATGCAAGGCATGTGCACTGCAGCCATGGCTACATCTATGAGTAGAACACACTTAGAGAAACATGTACGGATTACTCGCAAGGTGAAGATTTCCGAGCGAAGACAAATTTAATAGTTAAAGGGAATTACGATCGACATATCACATACTCGCACGAGCAGAAAGAGCACGCTGAGATGGTTTGGGCATGTAGAACGAATGAAAGTGTGTTGCGTGTGAGAAGAAGACCAAGGGAAGTATGTTTGGATCAAGTGAATGATATTTTTGAAAGAAAGCAACGTAGAAAGTCAGAGTAATCGTAGAAGTTGTATGAAGAGATGTATGGGTGTGGAGGAGGTTAAGGACGCTTTTCGAGATGGAACATTTTTGGCGCTCTGTATTCTCTACCTACTCCAACAGGGAGATGGCGTGATGGTATGTACGTATATTACATACATACCAATTCTTGTCAGTGCACGCATTTCTACAGCATTTATTTGACTCCGTTCAGTTTATTTTCACCTATCTATTTTTTATTATTATAGTGACAAAACTTTTCAGCAGCTCTAGTATGTATTTTAATTATTTTAATATTATACATATTTCATCTTTACATCATAAAAAACTATTTTAAATGGCGCTTTCACAATAAAAAAGAAAAAAATTGGTTCAATAAAGATAAACCTTCCGCAATTATTGCCACTTTTTTCAGTCCATTGACATCGCATTGTATGCAAACAATGGAAAATCCAATATGGCGTCAATTGCCATCCAGCCATAGAGAATTTCCTAGCAATATGTCACAACGCTTAAGCAATAAAAATACTTTGTATCTTTTACGTTTTATTTTGTGTTTCCTGCACTGTCGTTTCGATATGTTGCAAATTGCGTTCCGTCTGCGGTCGTATCGCAATAACTCTGCTTTAGAATAATATAACTTTAAACCAAAATTAGCAAAGAGCGGGAATAAAAATGAATTATTTCCCGCCAACACGGCCTGTTGAGGTTATGTTTTATTCAAGGCGTGTAGTTGAAAACGTGAGGAGTGCTACATTACTTCCCGAAGCGTTTTGACGTTATGCGATTGTAAAACATTTTGCAAGCTCCCACAAGCCGGAGCTTAGTAAATCTTAGTCGGAAAGTGCACAGAGTTGGTGACGTGACACCACGAATCGAAACTTTTCGAAAGAAAAAATATATATTGGTGAGAGCTTTCAACGGCTTGTAAAAGGACTTCTTAGAATTCTTGATGTTGTTTGAAAAAATTTAAAAATATTGTTAAAGTGAAATGGTTTTGATGCCTAATTTTGTATTTATAAGAAGTATTGCATAAAAATAACTATTTTTATAACATTGTATTAGTAATGCTTTTATGTTTCACTGTATAATAAATTAAAAATGTTTTTAATAAATCCATAACAGTATTTTAGTACCAACTTTGATCTACAGGAGTGAAACGTGGACGTGAAAAAAAAACTAAAAAGATCTGAATAAACGCTGTACAAACGTGGGGTATCAATGTATGACAGAATACGGAATGAAGTGATCGGGGATGAATGTAAACTTAAGAATGATGTGTTGGGTAAGATGACGAATAACACAGAGTTGGTTTGGGCATTTACAACAAGTAAAGAAAGAAATATTAAGAAAACAAATACATAGTGTAAATATAAGTGAAAGGTGCGAGAGGTAGACCAAAAAAAGTATGATTGGATCAAGTGAATTATATTTTGAAAGAAGGAAGGTTAAACAAATCGTAGGTGTTGTATGAGAAGGTGTTTCGATGAAGAAGAGACGAAATATGTGTGTCGAGATAAGAAAGTTTGGCACTCTGTCCTCTCTGTCGAACCCGACAGGGAAATGACGTGTTGGTATGTATCTAATACGAGTATAAAGGATCTTTCAAATTGAAAGTTTTTTTAAATTCATTTTTTTAAATTCTTGAATAAAATTTTTTTTGTTGGTTATTGAAGAATAATGTATGACATTTAAACACAATAAAACAATATCCGCCAAATGTCCACCTCTTGCAGCTCTACATAAAATAATTCTTTAATTCTGAGATTACAATACATAAAATAATTGTCAATTTGAACGCGTTGTATTGTATACGACTCCATTTTTATAAATGTCATACATTACACTTCTCAAATGTCATAAGACCCATGCAAGTTCACGACGCCATCTGTGTTTTATTCAAGAATTTAAAAAAAAAACGCTCAATTTGAAAGATCATTTACATACCATACATACATACCTACGGGTAATTTTCCTGTCAGTCAAATACAAGTAAATGCTGTAGGAATGCGTGCACTGAGATACAAGGAGTGACTATGTATTATATGTACGAGGCATATCCAGAAAGTAAGTGTACTGAATTTTTGTAGGATACAATTTTTTTTATTTAAACAAAAAAATTACGTGGTTACCGTAGTACATATGTAAGTTATTTTTCGACATAGTCGCCATTCCTCTCAATGCAGGTGGTAAAGCGGGGTATCAACTTTTTGATGCCTTTCTCGAAGTAGTTTCCCGCCAACCCCTCCGTCCACTTCTCCACCTCCTCCTTTACTTCCTCGTCGGTTGAAAACCTTTTTCCACCCATGTGCAGCTTCAGGAAGGTAAAAAGATAGTAATCTGAAGGTGCTAGGTCAGGGGAATGCGCGGGATGGTTCAGGACATTCCATTTAAACGAGGCGAGCAGTTCCTTTGTGGCATTGGCCGTGTGTGGTCTGGCATTGTCGTGCAGCAGGCCTCTCCTCTTGTTCTGAATCGCCCTCCGCAATTTTTTTAGGGTCTCACAGTATCTTGCAGAGTTCATGGTCTCCCCTTGAGGCATATATTCAATTAAAATTATGCCTTGACAGTCCCAAAACACGGATGCCATGATTTTCTTGGCTGAAATTGTGGTTTTGAACTTTTTGGCGGAGGGGGAAGAGGTGTGATGCCACTGTTGAGACTGCCTTTTGGTTTCAGGCGTGTAGTGTGCAACCCAAGTTTCATCTCCAGTAACGATGGAGTGGAGAAATTCATCTCCATGGAGTTTGCAGCCCCTCAAAAACTCTTGCCCGGCCTCCACTCGATTCAACTTGGCGGGGGATTTGATTGACATTTTTCACGAAACGTGTTGTCGCGTCGACACTTCTCAACGTACTGAACCGGTCTCGTTGCGGAGGGGAAGGGTCAGGCTACACGGAAGTGTAGCCAACATGTCGAAAATAAAATCCATCCGGTTGTGAGAGCCTCAGTACACTTACTTTCTGGATACGCCTCGTACAATAGAATACTGAATTAAATTAATATGTATTAGTGTTAACTTAAGGCTGATGTGCTAAGTAAGATGAAGAAGACCACTCTGAGATGGTTTGGGCATGTAGAACGAATGAATGAAGAAATACAATGGCTAAAATGCTGAACGACGTTTCCATGCCGTTAAAGCCTTCATTTCTGGACGATGTTAAAAACATTACCGAAAATGTTAGCTATAATTTAAGCCTACTCAATACGGCAACAACTCTACAAAACATTTTAAAGTAGTGGAAAACAGTTGTGAAAATTTTCGGATATACGAGTATAATAATAATACATATATAGTACCACACCATCACCCTGTCGAGGTTAGCAGAAAGGAAAATGCGCCAGACTCTCGAATCTCGAAACACATCCTTCGCCTCTTCCACATACATACATCTTCTCATACAACTCCTACGATTTCTCTGACTTTCTATGATTCTTTATTTTATATAATTCATCTGATACAAAACTTTTCATGGTCTTCTTCAACCAACCTTACAAAAATATAGTCATTTCGTTCATTGATAGCAAAAACAAAGCAATACAAGAAAAAATATATATTAACACACCTTTCATATGACTCATTCAATTTAAATTATATGTTATCAAAATGTCTTGGCTCATCTTATACGACCCCCTTTCCGATTATGATAAACATCATTTCAGAGTCAAGATCTAGTTTAAAATGTATAATCTGATCTTCATCTACAAAAACTGTCAAGAAACTTATTTAGACGTAAATATGCTCAAAAGACCCAACCCACATTTTACATGTTCTGAGATAAATGAAATATTTCATCGGTTTGTAAGGACTTTTATTTCGTTTATTTATTTTACCTGGCGTGTTTATTGCCATGTGGCAATTTCTCCCAACCAACCAGAAAGATGTTTTTAATGGGCCCTACGTGAAACCCAGACTGGGATTCCATTTAAAAAAAATCTGGAATCCAGCGGGGATAAAACCCGCAACTTTCGGAATTGTACGGAATAAAAAAATAAGATTAAATTTAACTATAAAATGTTGAAAACAATATTCTATTATAAACAGTTAGCATTGTTTTACTTAAAATGAAACGGTCAGTAAACACTTTGTATTGTATTGTAATATTATACGGGCTAATTGCCATGTGACAATATCTTCGAACCAATCAAATAGATGTTAAAGAAGCCTTGAGTGAAAATCAGACTGGAATCCTTTTAAAAAAAAACTGGGTTCCAACCAGTAACCTCTGGGTTGGGAGACAAGCGTCTTACCAACTAGGCCACGGAGGACGTCACTTTATATAATTTACATGCTAATATATCAAAGTAATCCAGATATCTACCCAAACATCTAACGCAACATAAACATGTGGTAATAGTCAAAGAAATATGAGACTTATTGGCATCCCAGATTTTAATACACTATCAGACATCATTCTAACTCAATTATATTAATTTAGTGGCGCTTATGTGCTACCTTATATAAATTCATGTGGTGCTCTTGAGGTGACAACATATTACGAAACATGTCATTAATTTGAAGTTTTTGTTCACCTTATTACATAACCTGTTTAGGAAAAAAAATAACGTGCAAAACCAACATTGAGGTGGTCATCAAAAAATTGCGTGACCGCGTTATTACGAAACGTGTATTTATCATAAATGGCAAACAACATGCAATGTCAAATATGATTAATTTGATTGGTGTATTAAAATAATTATTCTCTAGACATTGCTTGATAATCTCCTACAAAAACTAAAAACGAAGTAATGATAATAGGAATATATGATATAAGACATTGAAAAATACGAAAAACGAACGAAACAAGTACTTATGCCCTTGATACGAGCAACGTTCCCCCTATTTTTTCATTGTGTGTCCGGCCCATCAACTTCTATGTGCTTTATTCGAAATACGTCACATAATACGAGTAGGTAGAGTCCACGCGGCGTAAGGAAAGAATCTGTGACTGAATTATATAGTGGGTTTCATGAGAGTTTGCACTTTTTAATACATTGAGAAGCTTAGTGCGTAATATACAAAATGTATCAATGTATTAGTAAGTATCTTTGCCGTGATTGGTTGATGTGATCCGTTAGTATTCAACTGTGTCGTGATTGGTTGATGTGATCCGTTTATTTGAATAAAAATACGGGGACCATAATGTCTGAAGTTGCGAAGTTAGGAAAATGAAGAGCATTGTGTGGACAAACTAAATAAGTGGTAAGCTATCCACTTTTGCATTGCATATCCATGTTAACACTTAGTGAGGAAAAATATAATAATAATAATCAGTGTTAGGGTCATTTATTTATTTTTACAATACATACATACCTAGTTATAAGTAATTTTTAATTGGTCTTAGAATTTATTAGTGTTAATTGTGTTTTCTTTGCCTATTGAATAAATAATTAGATTTTATATTGACCATTGATTTCATAATTGTCATTAGGTACATATCATAATCTGATATTATATTATTATTATGGTAAGTAAGTATTTTTTTGGAATATAAAGTATTAGATAGACAATATTTAAAAATATATAATAATATATTACAAAATAAATCAAAATATGGTCATCCTAGAGCAGCAGTGCAAACTCTCGTGAAACCTACTCTACTATAGCGTAGGTACACAGAGCGTATGATTATGTTAGTCAACTCCTGTGTGCTGATTGGTCAGTTTCTAGTATTAGTGTGTCAAAAAAATGGTTACATGTTCCGTACTTTGAGATGTGTGCGGACATTGTTTAACAGATGTGCGGCTGCACACGCACAACACCGTTGGATACGAGTGTATGAAAAATTCAATTTTCTTTTAGAGTATGGATTGTCCCTTCGATCTGGTGACAGCAGAATCCTTTATTTATCAATATACTCGCATACTATTAATGATAATATGACAATTTATATAACGTCATTTGGAGAGCAAACGCTCTTCAATCACACATTAATCCATACATCATATTTTGTGATTCACTCGGCTCGACTTTGAAACGACCTTCCTTGCTCAATTAAATATGTTACAAGTTAATCGATATTTAAAGAATTAACTAAACAAGCATTATTTATATTAAAATATCCCATTTGCATTTTTTTTCAACTAATGTATTTATACACTATGTTAAGGACATAGTCATCAGTCATGGATACCAATAATAATTATGAAAAAAAGCTGGTTGATTGGAAGACATTGTTTTAAACCAATAAATCCGCCACATGTACGAGTATCTGCAGTGTTAGTGTTAAATAAATATGTTTGAAATGAATGGAGAGCGAGTAATAAGTAGATCGAGGAAAAAAGGTAAGAATCAAGAGAAACAGGAAAGTATGTATGGGGCAATGTATGAATATGGAAGAGGCGGCCGCTGTGTACGTGGATAGAGAGAAGAGGATATATGTCATCTCGGCATTTCTCAAAAGAGACAGCGCGATGGTATGTATATATATACGAAGAACATCGTAAGTGACAAAATCAAAAGATGCATAATTTCCGCAAATATATATTATTTTGGATTCTAAAGGAAATTTCAATCAACTCACCGAGTGCAACCTAACATGAATCTGAAACATGAACACGGACGATTCCCCACAATGAAGACCTTAATAACCTTTAGGCGATTTCAATATTCCAGCGTCTTCGATGGGCTGGATACCTTAATAAATAATGAGTCTGAACCACTGAATACCTTGACATTTACTACTAGACAAGAAGAAAGAAAAGGCATAGGCAGAAAGCGATACCATTGGTTGGATGGAGTAAAAAAAGACCTCGAAGTGTTGGGAAACCATGACTGGAAGCGTAAATCGCAGGACATGATATAATGGAGAAAGCTCCCTGAGAAAGTCTAAGCCCACAATGATGAATCAAAGAGTCATTTTATTTGTATTAAAGTCGGAATAACACTAAGGTTCAAAACAAAAATAAGAAGTTGTGTTCATAAGTTCGTTGTAAAAATCTCAATCAATACTATAGAGATTGTAAAAAATGTGTAGTCATCATTAAAGAACATTATAATTATAACACAAAAATGTGTAGTCATCATTAAAGAACATTATAATTATAACACAAAAATGTGTAGTCATCATTAAAGGACATTATAATTATAACACAAAAATGTGTAGTCATCATTAAAGGACATTATAATTATAACACAAAAATGTGTAGTCATCATTAAAGGACATTATAATTATAACACAAAAATGTGTAGTCATCATTAAAGGACATTATAATTATAACACAAAAATGTGTAGTCATCATTAAAGGACATTATAATTATAACACAAAAATGTGTAGTCATCATTAAAGGACATTATAATTATAACACAAAAATGTGTAGTCATCATTAAAGGACTTTATAATTATAACACAAAAATGTGTAGTCATCATTAAAGGACATTATAATTATAACACAAAAATGTGTAGTCATCATTAAAGGACATTATAATTATAATACAAAAATGTGTAGTCATCATTAAAGGACATTATAATTATAACACAAAAATGTGTAGTCATCATTAAAGGACATTATAATTATAACACAAAAATGTGTAGTCATCATTAAAGGACATTATAATTATAACACAAAAATGTGTAGTCATCATTAAAGGACATTATAATTATAATACAAAAATGTGTAGTCATCATTAAAGGACATTATAATTATAACACAAAAATGTGTAGTCATCATTAAAGGACATTATAATTATAACACAAAAAACTTGAAATTCGATTTTATCGCAATTTTTTTTACTGAAACAGATTAATATGTTATATGGACAAGCTCAGCTCAATCACGCGGAAGTTAACATTTATTGTCGCAAGTTAAATAGAAATCGTTCCGAGATAAACTTCAACATTAGAGCGTAGCGTTTTATCCTCGCTTCCCATCCCATGAAGTGTCGTTTCCACTCCATTACCGATCCATCAATGTATTGTGTAATGGTTAAAGGTAGGACGAGAGCAGAAGAAGAGGAATCGTGCCTTTTAAAGAAAGACTGTACTTCAACATGGACGTTCAATTACAAAGTTACAGAAAAAAAAAGTTGGATGTTTCATTTGTCAAGAAAATAAACATTTTTCTTAAATAAAAAGTTGGATGTTTCATTTACCAAGAAAATAAATATTTTTCTTAAATAAAAAGTTGGATGTTTCATTTGTCAATAAAAGAAACATTTTTCTTATTGTAAATAAAAAGTTGGATGTTTCATTTGTCAAGAAAATAAACATTTTTCTTAAATAAAAAGTTGGATGTTTCATTTGCCAAGAAAATAAACATTTTTCTTAAATAAAAAGTTGGATGTTTCATTTGTCAAGGAAATAAACATTTTTCTTAAATAAAAAGTTGGATGTTTCATTTGTCAATAAAAGAAACATTTTTCTTATTGTAAATAAAAAGTTGGATGTTTCATTTGTCAAGAAAATAAACATTTTTCTTAAATAAAAAGTTGGATGTTTCATTTGTCAAGAAAATAAACATTTTTCTTAAATAAAAAGTTGGATGTTTCAATTGTCAAGAAAATAAACATTTTTCTTAAATAAAAAGTTGGATGTTTCAATTGTCAAGAAAATAAACATTTTTCTTAAATAAAAAGCAACGATTTTGGTTTTAATTCGGATGGTACCCTTTAGCATATTTGACTTGGTGATTCAGATATATTGAAGAGCGTGGCCGGGAGGAAAATTATCTTCAGTTTTGCGTTAAGAATCACTGGAGTAGGCACGGGACCCGGGGTTCACCATCAAATGTGTCGGTGATACTTATCGGCGGGTATTCTTACCTTATGACCTCATTTACCAGATTGGGATTTTTTACTTTATTTGTCGGCTGCCGTGGGTAATCGAAACCGAGCCCCCCGGTTGAAAGTCCAGTGTCTTATCAACAAAACCACGGTGGTCATCATATTGCATTATTATATTACGATTTCGTTGTATACAGTATAACTTGGCGAGTTTATTGCCACGTGGCAATCTCTTCCAAACACCCATCTTCTTCTTCTTCTCAGTGTCTTGTCAGGTCCCCCCAACGTTGAATATCACCTGAGAGTAGACATCTTTGTCCCCGGTACCCCGAAAAAAATCCCCAACGCTCCTTATACCAGTCTAATCATATATATTGCGGAACCACGAGATTTGCCTCCTGCCAACACCTCTTCGACCCTCTATTTTGCCTTGGATGATCAGGTGCAGTAATTTGTACTTTTGTCAAACACCCATAAAGAAATTAAATAGGCCTTAACTGATAACCAGACTAGCATCTTTTTTCTTTTAAAAAAAATGGATTTCAATAGAAATCGAACCCACAGCCCCCGAGTTGAAAGACAATCATATTACCAACTAAACCAAAAATAAGGGTTTCTGAATCATGTATTTGAACAAAATTTCCCATATAAATAAGGAGCAGTCGAAAAGTATCGGGTGTTTTTATTAGAAAGACTTTTCTAATAAATTTTACTTTGAAAAATCCAGAACACGAAGAATGAAACACTTGAAAGATTTCTGAAGAGTAATTCAAGCATAATAGTGAAACCGAGTGGATCAATTTAAACGTTTGCTGCAAATATCCAGCGCATGTTGGAGTAGACGTTCTGCATGCTAGAGAGTTCCGTGCACCTGCCATGCGAGTCTACTCGTATTGAAATAGAATAAATATACGGGATCTCCTGAGTGCCGTGTAGTATCATAGACGTATTATACAATCCAGTATAATAGAGAGATGGCTGAATTCCACAAGGAATATCTATCTTATCTGCATGTCGGGGTATGGCAGGGTATTTATAACGGTCGGGAATATAAAGTCTAGTGTAATAGGATTGTAAGGAAAGTCGTGCGGTCACCAAAATCCTTAATATGATTTTATATAATATTGAGATAAAAAGGATAACACTAAAAATAATTTTCAGGATAGTAACTAGCTTTGATTATCAATAAACTATTATTTAAAATTCAGGAATTTTCGAGACTAGAAATTTATTCTACAAAACAATAATTGACGTGGATAAAGACTGACAGAAGTGATATGGGATGAATGTGAACTTAAGGCTGGAGTGTTGATTAAGATGAAGTGAAAAACTTGGCCGGAAGATAATATTGACCTCGGCCACATTAATCAAGCTTTAGAATTTTAGAACCACCGGAGCCGGCAAGAAATTCTCAGTAATATAATGTGTTGGTAATATCATAGCAGAAACTCTCAGTAATATCATGTGTTGGTAATATCGTAGCAGAAACTCTCAGTAATATCATGTGTTGGTAATATCATAGCAGAAACTCTCAGTAATATCATGTGTTGGTAATATCATAGCAGAAACTCTCAGTAATATCATGTGTTGGTAATATCGTAGCAGAAACTCTCAGTAATATCATGTGTTGGTAATATCATAGCAGAAACTCTCAGTAATATCATGTGTTGGTAATATCATAGCAGAAACTCTCAGTAATATCATGTGTTGGTAATATCATAGCAGAAACTCTCAGTAATATCATGTGTTGGTAATATCATAGCAGAAACTCTCAGTAATATCATGTGTTGGTAATATCATAGCAGAAACTCTCAGTAATATCATGTGTTGGTAATATCATAGCAGAAACTCTCAGTAATATCATGTGTTGGTAATATCATAGCAGAAACTCTCAGTAATATCATGTGTTGGTAATATCATAGCAGAAACTCACAGTAATATCACGTGTTGGTAATATAGCAGAAACTCTCAGTAATATCATGTGTTGGTAATATCATAGCAGAAACTCTCAGTAATATCATGTGTTGGTAATATCATAGCACGAAAAGATTTAACACCCTGCACACGAATTTTGTTACCAAATAAATTAATAAATAATAAATACATATATGAAAGGTTTATTACATACCATATATGATATACATCTATCCTGAAATTACATATACATATATGGTATATCTCAAGATAATGTCGAAGAAAATACATTTAAGACATAAGCTACCAAAACGTCTGGGCTTATCTCATAATATCCCCCCAGTCGAGATACACCCCCACCGTTAGAGAGCGAAACTGACCGCGAAGACATAAGATGTTTTCAGCCTACAGTCTTGTCATAAATATATCGGGATTCTGGTAACCTCGGAAATCGAACCCGTAATCCTCGGCAAGATGTCCAGTTCTTACCAACTAGGTTAAGGAGGTCAACATTTATTAATCTTAGACAGGGTTAGACTATAATTAAATATGGCACATTCCATTCTACAAGAGCATCTTGTAAGAATTATTTTCCTACAAAGCGCCCTGTTGTAATGGACCAGATTTTGAACCCCTTGTAGTAGTATAATGCCCTCGTTCATACCGTTCACGCATCATAATTTTTTAAATTCTCAGGAAATAATAACACATTTTCTCCTTATTTTTCCATGAAAATTCATAAATTCAACTACCATTCGAGTCTCAAAACGTATATAAACAATCACATTTCATCGGTTGTGGATGTCACTTGAAGAAATTCAATGTATTAAATACGCCATCTATCTTATACTCGTAATCATTCATCTTCGATTGAAGAAGAGCTAAAACGGTTGTGGGTGTCGCTTGAAGACATCCAATGTATTAAATACACCATCTACCTTATAATCATTCCTTTTCGATTGAAGAAGAGCTAAAACGGTTATGGATGTCACTTGAAGACATCCAATGTATTAAATACACCATATCTACCTTATAATAATTCCTTTTCGATTGAAGAAGAGCTAAAACGGTTGTGGGTGTCGCTTGAAGACATCCAATGTATTAAATACACCATCTACCTTCTAATCATTCCTTTTCGATTGAAGAAGAGCTAAAACGGTTGTGGGTGTCGCTTGAAGACATCCAATGTATTAAATACACCATCTACCTTATAATCATTCCTTTTCGATTGGAGAAGATCCAAAACGACAAAATTTCAAAACACATGAATTCATCACGATCTAAGGATATGAAACGATTTGGTCTATGGCAATACTAATATGAATATACGACTATAAAATAATAGGTACAGGTAAAGCTGAGGGCTGTTCCATTGTCTGCTGTCTGCTGCACCATGCATTGTCTGCCTCTGCTAGCCAGCTGGGAGGGTGCCCATATTATTGGCTATCATGATTTAGCGAACTGTTAAATGGTTTTAACTGAACAAACGTGCAAGCACTTAGTTACTGTCGGTACGATTACTGGTGCAAATCACAGTTGTTCTCAAACTGTCCACAAACGAACTAATTGCAACTATTGGTGTGAAAAGTTTAAAAAAAATATAACACTTTTTTTTTATTTATGACGACTTTTGTGGCTAAATTGATACGATACGAGCCCATATTGATAAATAAAAATTATAACAAAATAAATATATATAAGTTGAGTGTAAGAATAGGAAGGTAATGGCTGCGATCATTAGATTAGGTACTTCCTCGTATCTGTATTTGTTTAGAAAAATACAAATACTTATTTGCTAATAAAACCAGTTATCTATTTGTATTTGCTAATAAAACCAGTTACCTAAATAACATATTTGCCAATAAAACCAGTTACCAAGGGACGACGAACTGCAAAGCAACCTTTGTATGTAGATCTTCCGATATTTGATAGTAATACATTCGGCTTTAGGTGTAGTGTATTATGTAATGTTCATACATCAGTGTTTCCCAAACTTTGTCGGACTGCCACTCCTTTTAAGAGCATATATTTCATCAGCGCTTCCCCTCCCTTCCAAACCAGTCAAAATAATGATACAATATATTTTTATTTATTTATTTTACACATGATAAGAAATATTTCATAATTTGCGAAATAACCACAACAAATTTAATTCGGACACACAATTTTAATGGATCTGGGTTTGTTGCCTTTCATTTGTCGTGTCCCCAGTAAACTAGGCTTTTGCATGTATCTCACTGAGGACATATAGCATGAAAAAATAAATCGATACTTCTTTCCGATTTTGGATTATATAAACCCCGTTGCACATTATCATCAACCTGACAAACAGTGATACTCAATTACATATGTATCATATACATCACGCGAAATCAAACTCCTCACACTTCATCACTCCAGACAGACCAAAACACTCATCCCATAATATACCGCACACAAACATAAAACAAACAAAAAAAATACATATATACAAAAATATAAATATAAAACAACAAAAAACACCACACTCAAGAGCTCACACAAACCTCTTCCACAAGTCATTCCTCTTGCAAGCCCAAGTACTCAAATTCCAAGTACTCGTACCGAAACATTAATTTGGATATATTGAAGGGTACTATACGAGTAGGCAACAAAACTACATTCCTATTTTTAATTTGTCAATAATGGAGAATTCGAATCCTAAGTGAGAACACCCTCGAAGAGTGTGTGCTCTCTAAACGGCGCTGTATGAATCATTCTTTAATTATTATTAAACAATAACAAGTATTTTTTCTGATATAGTTTGGATATCACTTGTGTTGGGGTTCTCTTCGCTAATCTGGTAAATACCTCTGAATGTACCTCTGGCGTCCCCCTCCTCCTAGCAATGCAGTTTGCACCATGCACCCTGCAGTAGATATCAAAACCGAGCCCAGCCCGTTTATCAGCGGATCTATGCGGAGTGCCACTCTCTATCTCGGCGGGATATGCGAGGAATGCCGGCGTTGGTGCTGATGCAGGAATCAACCTCCTAAACCCAACCTACAATATCCCACGCCTCCCTCCTTTTCTCGAGCTTACCGCTTCAGGAAATCCCTCACAAATTATTTATTATTTTATTTATTTGTTTAAGCCCTTCAATTTACAATTTGACGGGTTCGTTGTCAAAGGGCGATCTATTCCGACCAACCAAAAAAAATGATAATAATTTTGTTATCAATGTTGGGTGAAAAAATTACATTTCAGCTTTATATAATGGAAATCAAATGATAAAAGAAAGAATTGCAAGCGTAAAAGAAGACAGGAAAAAATATTATTGTATCGAAGGTTTCGGCTTTAACTTTGTGGAACTCTATATAAGAATATTTAACAATAATTTCCTTTGTTATTATACTAATTATAATACATTAATCTCCAATACACATTTTCTACCTCCTACCTTTTTTCAGGCGGAAGAGAGCTTCGGGGTAGGAGGTAGAAACACGTGTAGTGGAGGCTAATTTAACTATGTATGTAACACTTCATTATAAAAGGCTTATTTCCAGGCGAAAATCTATTTCAACCAATCAGATAATTAGTGGAATAACAAAGTAATTTATTATTTAATAAATAATAAATCATTTGAATATAATTAAGCAAAATGGTACATTTAATTATTGTAAGCACGCATCTGTATTTCTCTTTCTTAAGCTACGGTTTCCTAAGAAAGCAGGTTCGTTATATAGCACACGTAACATGACGTGATGCTGGCGCGCCGCCAGACGGCAAAGATGAGAGCCCACAACTGTCAGTTGGAAACGTCAAACTGTCAACTCCCGATATTATTTAACATATTTTGTTTCAACTGGGCTTTTCTATAGTCTTTGCTCTTCACATTATATAAAGCTTCATTATTTCTTACAAAATCAATCAATATTTCGTTAATTTTGCAGGTCCAAATTACGTTTGCACTCATTTTTAATTTTTAAACGGTGTCAGTTACACGGAAAAAATCGTTCCACGACTGTTTGCTCCGCTATCACGGCCGTCATGCAAATGTCAGCATTACTATTTGACATTACACTGACAACCAATGCACTCTAGGAAACCAACGCCATTGGTTTGCATAGACAATGTTTTGTTACGTACGCTATATAACGACACGACCAACGCTCTCTAGGCAACCACGCCATTTGGTTTGCATAGACAATGTTTTGTTACTTGGCTATATAACGACACCACTTTCTTAGGAAACCAAAGCTTTACTGAGTGACGGTTTGGTGTATTCAGGCTGTCCGCCTTTGGACGGTTAAGTATTGTGTTGGCAACATATAACTTTGTACGCTTGTATACGCCTGTTTCTTTGTAATTATTTTTGTTGTTATTGTTTAAAATGATTTTTTAATTATTTTACAATATATATTATGTTCCTTTTAAAAGTATTATATAAAGCACAACTGTTTCTTTTAATAATTGTTATTATTATTGTTATACTGTACATTGTACTGTTTATAAAAAAAATAAATATAAACAACGAAACAAGTCTAAATTATAACCGTTCGTGAGAATTGACATAAAATAATTATTCACTCAATTCATTGAATATACCTGTCTCCGAGCCGGAACCAACATAATGTAAAATTAACAAACTCACTGGTCATAATTTTTTTACAATATCACTTCATAATTTGAACGATTTATAAAGATGACTTTTATAGTAACAACTCCAAAATTTTATTGCAAACTGTAATTTTATTGCAAAATAAGGTAAGCTGCCATAAGCAATTAATTTAATATAATAGTCATACATACTAAATTAAAACCCAATATTCCCACATGGTACCAAAAATAAATTAAGCGTAAAACGCAATGTACCCATGTTTTAACCACTGAGCCTCCGTCGACGCAATTCTCCCTAATGATGCAATAAATCGGAAGAAATACCATTTTGTTCAAAAACCATTATTTAATGTGTAGCGGCGTATGTTTGCAAATTTAGGTGAACCAAAAGGGTCGCGTATTGTCCCATTCATTCATTGTTCAAAATCGCGCCAATTTATTGTTTAGGACATAAATTTATTGTGCAAAATAGGAATTTATTGTTCAAAATAGGAATTTATTGTTCGTTTAGGAATGTTATTGTTATGGGGAGGCACTTTGCATATATTAATAATTTGCGGTAGGGAACAATACACAGGTATTATGCACCAGAAGCTGGTGGTATTTTCGTGGATTTTGGAAGGTAATTGTTTGACAGACCCACCTTGACTTCAATGATAAAGCACTGCTTTGTTATACAGTGGCGTCTCGCAATAACGGCAGGTTAGGGACTGAACCCTCGTTGTTAGGTGAATATCACTGTTAAGGGAATTTTTTGACCTCGCGAATGTATTTAATAACTAAGTGACAAGTTTGCTAACTAAAGTGAAAATGTTCCGCGAAAAGTGTGCTTTTCGTTTGCTGAGGAGATTTTGTAAAAACTCTTCACTGATTTGAGAGAACTCTTGCACGTCACAAATTGTCAATCTTCGACAGCGGCTACTATTCGGATTAAGTATGTGGGTTTGGTGAATTCCTGTTAGATACAAATTTGTCAAAAGTGTTATCGAGTTTATAGCTTAATAAAGTAAGTGTAAACGAAAAACAATTATTTAATTTAAAAAACAGCATTATGTACAATCTGTTTGACATGTGCGTGTACGGCTATATTTTTTTCCTGGAAACCGTTAGAGGGTAGATTCACAGATTCGCGAGGAGGTAGTAGGACTCTTCCCCCAAGATGCTTTGTATAGAAAAACTAAGTTGTCGTTTGATCGTGGTTACACAAGAAATACATGAGAAAGTCGAAAACATTTGTAAGTAAGTGGGTGAAAATTATTCCGACGTAAAAAACGTCGATGACCTATATACAAAGTGCGCTAAAGAACTAGACATATACAGCCGTGATACAAAGACAAAATAAATACACAGCTTATTCTTGGTAAGGCATACTAATTTATTTACTCTGTTGACGTTAATGGTTATGGTATAGAGGTTTAAAGCCGACAGCACTCTCTTTTCTGGATTACTTGCCTCTCTCCAGTTGCCAACCCCTACTCTTTCTACTTCCGTCATGATAGTCCAATATAGTATTTTGTTGCCAACTTTGACGTATGTGAGTGAAACGTAGACGTGGACAAATACTGAGAGGAGCCGAATAAATGTTGTAGAAATGCGTACTTTGAGACAAAAATATGGAGCAACTATAGATGACAGAACACGGAAATAATTGATTAGGGATGAATGTGAACTTCAGGATGATGTATTAAGTAAGATGAAGAAGAAAATGTCGCGATGGTTTGGGGATATGGAATGAATTAATGAAGAAATACTAATAAAACAAATATATACAGTGCAAATGTGAAAGGAAGTCCAAGGAAAGAATAGTGGGGTCAAATTTATGCTATTTTGAAAGAAAGAAATAAAAAAAGGCAAAAAGGCAAAAAACGTACAAAGGCAAAAAAAAGCAAAATCGTAAAAGTTGTAATAGAATGTGTATGAATGGAGAAGAGGTTAAGGAAGTGTGTCGAGATAGAAAAGTCTGGTGCTCTGTCCTCTCTGCCACCTCGGCAAGAAAATGGCGTGATGGTATATATTATATGAATAATATTTTTATATAGTATGCAACAATGGACACAAAGGACATAACATAGATTCTGTAGACATAATGAAATTTGAGTTTCTCCTAGTTATGCAAATTTTCACAAAGTATTAATACACTCGAATATTTGAACAGCGCATGGTCAAACAAAAGCCTACATTGTCTTTCATATGCCGAATTACATAATTTAAGTTTAATGCAAACATTTCCTGTTTTGACCCAAACCTGAAATTTGTTTTGAATATTTGAGCAGCACATGCTCGCAGTGTGAAAATTGCAAATGAAATATTTAAATTACGTTTACGTTTAAAAATATATTTTTCGTCTTTCGCATGGATTAATTTTGACATTTTGAACGAGTTTGTTGAATATTTAAAATATATATATTTTCTATATCTTCTTTTTCTTGTTAGACCTGTGGACTGTTATCGTAAGGATTATCTCTCTCGAGATGGTGACTCCCAGTTATCAATTCGTCTATAAGATGTGTTCCTGGTGCATACTTGTGTTACACATCATTTCCACGTATTCTCACCAATATCTTCTGCGGTTTGAAATATAATGATATTTGAGAGATATATCTCAGTAAGATACAGACAAAACGGACGCATGACTGTGCGGTAACGCATTGATCTCCTTGCTGAAGGTCGCCGGTTCGAACTCACCGTTGTACTACTCCTCTCGAATGACACAGGCATTTTTCCGCCTTGCATTCGGGAGTAAAGGGATACCTATGACTTCGCTCATATCTATGATTTAAAAAAAAATACAAACATGCCGGTGTGCACCGATAGTCTTACTTTGGTGTGCCATCGGATACTATACAGCAATGTGGCTCACTCACTTGTAAAATTAAAAACCCCATGGCACAGTTTCGCTTCTCACTGAATTGACGTTGGAATGGTGAGGATATCCACGACTACGGGGCACAGTAACAACGACGATAGGCCAACTCCTAGTTTACAGGAGTCACGACAAATGAAAGGCAACAAATCCAGGTCCATATAAATTGAATGTCCTCTTTAAATAACCTGTTTTTACTCGTTTGTCTTGTTTTTAATAAATGGTGTATGCATACCATTACTTGTATTAATTAATAAATAAAATAAATATTACGAACTAATTCGCAAAGTAATAGAAAAAAGGATAAAATAAGCTTTTATACGGTATACTGGAAAACGACAACAGCAAAGATTTAAGCTTAAAGTTCGCTCGATATGACGTAATATTATATACGATTTTAATTAGTGATAATTTCGATTTGCAAATAAAGTTTTATGATATCTTGAGGTCGGCATCGACTGTGGATGAAATAAACAAAAATCTGGATTCGACCCCAAATGTTCTTACATCCTCTGGGAGGAGAAACATATAGTTCCTTACGCCAAAAATTTAAAAAACATTCCAGAGGGCAAGTGGTAATTTTTGTAATGTCGCACATTTCAAAGTAAAAACATATGTAACAAGGTACGAGTAGCTCTTTGAATGGGGAAGAACAAGGCGTGAGAAGCTTTTGGAGGTCTTCACATAGCCATATGCATGAATAACTGATGCGAATGTAGAGCGTGTGATGAGCAGTTGTTAGGCTTTATTTTGGTGTGGTTGTTGGTATGATGCAGTTGGAATCGTATATTGGATAGTTTTAGACATATGTGTTAATACTCGTAACTGATGCAATCGTAGACCGTGTGATGAGTTATATGGCTTTATTTTGGTGATATGATGCAGTTGGGATCATATATTTGATAGTTTGAGACACATAACCATACGCGTGAATAACTGATGCGAGTGTGGAGCATGTGATAAGGAGTTATGGACTTTATTTTTGTGTGGTTATTGATATGATGCAATTGGAATAACATATTTGATAGTTTAAGTTAAGTACGTGTATGGATAACGATATGATTGCAGAATATAATGCTTTGATATTTAAGACAAATACTATATATTATATTATATTTGTAATCAAGGAATGAAACCACTTCGCCTAGTGAAGTAATTTCTATAGTCATAAAATATTGTGTTTTGTATTGTTATTTATATATTTTAACTTTATGATTCGTATATACATACTCGTACATATCATCACGCCGTGTCACTTGCGGGGTACGCAGAGAAAATATATCTCCAAACGTTTCTATCCAAGCACACACTTTCATCTCCTCCATATGTATACATCTCGTCATGTACAATATTCTATTACTTATAATTCTCACTTTATCTCCTTTCAAAATAATTATATATATTTTATAATAATTCGTATTTCCATTAAAACGATTTTTAAGTAAATTGTATAAGAGCGTGCTCTTCAAATTTTATCTATTATTTTGCAAACTACATATGATCGTGTCTAGGAGCCATGAAAGAGTCGGCGGTATGGTCTAGTGATAAGACACCCAGTTAGTAAGACGGTTGACTTTAACCCAAGGTTTTGCATTCGGTTTCCGATGGTAACTGTATCTTAATTAACTTCTGTGTGTTGTAATATGAATAACAAGAATAACGAAAAAGCATACAGTTACACGCATACTCCAGTGGTTTTTATTATAATGTTTTCTCTCGGTCTAATCTTCAATGCGGATTTACTGAGGCTGAAATACATATCCTGAATTTGATTTTTTTAAAGATATTGTTATCTTTTGTTTTACAATTGTTACTTTTGTTTTACAATTGTTACTTTTGTTTTACAGTTGCTACTTTTGTTTTACAATTGATACGTTATCTTTTGTTTTACAATTGTTACTATGATATATAAAATACAGCAGAATATAATTTATTTTATAAATAAATAAGATAATATTTTGTATAATTAAAGATGTTTATATTGTACAAAGATGTTTATTTTGTATAAAGATGTTTATTTTGTAAATTAACTCAAAAAAATAATATATGTACACTTGAATCTAACTAATGGTTACTATTATCCTCAAAACAGTTAAAACCGTAGTTAAAACAAATTAATAATGCGTTTTTTATTTACTCAATTTAATACAGTTAACTCTAGAAGCGAGGGTAACTGGCTAAAGTCAGGCAGTTGGTCCGTCAAGCTCTTTGAAACAAATGTTGGTCATAAATTCCAGGAGTTTTATGGGCTCTATAGTGCTTTATGCCATCGTTACTCCTATTGTTATTTCTCCATTTGTAGGTCATTTTATTAATTAAACGGCCTATTATCGAGCTCTTGATGGGCTCCATCGTTTACATTAATCCCCAGTCACAAATTGTTTCACTTAAAAGATGATCAACAAGTTTAAATGTAACTTGGATAATTGAATTAAGGGAATAATTGCAAACAGTATGATGTTTTAAAAGTAAACATTTTTTTTTCAATTCGTTTGGTCAATACATCCGAACTGGGGTTATGGAAATATTGAAGAATATGGCCAGGATACCTTATAAATCGCGTCTTTAGGTTATAGAGATATTCGTGTGTGCACGAAACATGTGGTTTCTCATGATATGTATTGACAACAACACTCATCAACTCAAGCTTTTATTTTATTCATATGGTCAGTACAACCGAACTGGGGTTATGGAAATATTGAAGAGCATAACATGGAGACCTCATTAATCGCGTCTTTAGGTTACAGAGATATTCGTGTAGGCACGTAACACGCGGTTCGTCATGACATGGGTTGGCAACAACAATCATACTCGTCTAGCTTATACGAGTATTGTAACTATGCGATTTTTTTGGAACAAATAGAGGCATTTACCATAAATAGTAAGCGTGCTTAAGTTAAATTTAATTCTTCTTTCAAGCTAGTTTAACTTTCAGACCTTATTTAATATAAATTTGTTTATATTTGAAGACCTCATTGACCCTCTTGGGAATATTTTTACATTCCACCTGGAGGTTTGGGGTAGCTAAAAAAGGCCCTAGTCTGAATTAGTTCGCTGACGAGATTATTGTTACATCTCTGAGGGGATGATATTGTATTGAGAGTATATTACACTTGTTGTACATAGTACAACCTGGCGAGTTTATTGCCATGTGGCAATTTCTTCTAACCAAGAAGCAAGCTATAAAACAAGCCTTACATGACCAACTGATTAAAAAAAAAAGTGGATTCCAACAGGAATCGAACAAGCAGGCGAAGCAAGAGGTGTTTTTTTGACACATTGAACACACCAGGTGGAAAATGGCACTGATCTTTATGACCAGTGCTTTTCATACTACTGAGTGCACAGTTGGAGAAAGTTGGAGAAAAATCAAAGCCAAAAAGCATTCTCGAGAAACTAACTCCAGGAGAGACGATTTTCAGTCATGAGTGACGAGACTATAAGAAGAATATATGAGAGACGAGACTATAAGAAGTATAAGAAGAAATAAAAATACCTTCTTTCGTCAAATGTACCAAACTTGGTTTTTACTTCCACGACGAACTCCTAGGTCTAGTTGGTTAAATAGGCCATCAATCAACCAGGGGGTTGTTGTGGGTTTGATTCCTGTTTGAAGCCGCGTTTTTTTTAATATATCATTCTGGTTTTCACCTTAGGTCTCATCTATAACATCTTTTAGGGGTTGAAAGATATTTCTACAACGTAATTAAATAAAAAAAATATAATACAATACAACATAGTGTTATTTTTTATTAATAATTTCGAACAAATTTTACCTTAATATTTTAATTCTGTGTCTTTTAAGTAAATATATACATTCTTCAGCACGTTTTAACAGAAAAGTTATTTTGCAAAGTTTTTCCTGTACAGCGGAAGAGGAAATAACCTGAGTGATCCGGCGGCAGCAGACCGGAAGTGCCCGGGGTGGTTGCGAGAGGAATGGTAGGCAGGGGAAGGGGAAAGGAAGCTAATGGCAGCCATTTCCGGTATAAATCACACCAGCACCTGTCGGCTTCATCTCATTAAGGGAAAATTAGATGCAGCTTCCGCAGAGAAGGTGAAAAATTGTAGATTAACATCAACATAAGCATTAAATCATACTATCATATCTTGGTTTATTCTATTTCCAGAAGTTTCTATCAGATAGATAAGATAGTCAATTATGATGCTGTTAGAATTTTATATGTGATAGTTTGGGATTTGACTTTGTGTAAGGATATGAATGCAAGGTGTGAATGTTTCAGCTGAGTGTTTTAGAAAAATATTAGACATTTTTTATTGAGGGGTGGAACCACTTCAGCACAGGCATTGCCTTGTGAAGATGTGCTCTATATCCACAAAATGGAGTATTTTTAGACTATTTGTTTTTGTTTTGTCTGCTAGAGACTATTATCAGCTTTAGAAAGCATGATCAAAAGTAGTTTCTATACTTCATTGATAATATGTGTAACTTTTTTATGGATTAAAAACACTAGTTCAACAACGGACAGTTAACCTGAGATGGTATATGTGGGTTTACTTTTTATTTTGTTTTCTGCCATATATACATATTTTTTTAAATCTAGATATACGGGGGTGTGGGCTGAAAGCCCCAGATGTCCTTGCGGTCGGGCTCGCCCTGCATTAGTGGGGTGTATTTCGGCCGGGGGAATGTTTGTGGGATGAGCCCGGACCTTTTAATGTCTTCTCTCTTAAGTGTATTATATTTTCTGCAGTATATTTTGAGATGTATCTGCGATACTCGGAAGGAATTTACTATATCATATATACCATATATATTATGTACAGATTGTGTTGCTGTCAAGGAACCTTTATTTGTTTGAATTGATCTGAGGCGGTATTTGTGGATTTGTTTATTTTTTGTGTTTTTTTCCCTTCTTATTATTCTACATGTGCAAGGGTGTGGGCTGAAAAACATCTGGTGTCCCCGTGGCTGGGCTCGCCCTATATTGGTGGGGTGTATATTGGCCGGGGGAATGTTATTAGATGACCCCAGACCTTTTGATTGCTTCTGTCTTAAATGTATTCTCTGTAATTTATGTGTTCTTGAATAATATCATATTTAAACGTATTATGTACATACTATGTTGCTATCAATAAACCTTTATTTATTTATTTAAATGATGTCTTTTAGAGAAATCATCAGGGAAAAAATAATTGTTTCTGTACTTTATTAATAATATTTATAATTTTTTTATGGATTCACAACACTAGTTCAACAAATAAAATTGTTTCTGTACTTTATTAATAATATTTATAATTTTTTTTATGGATTCACAACACTAGTTCAACATATAAAATCTTTTATAGATAAAGTATTACCAAAAAAATTGTTCTTTCTACACTTAATCAATAACTATCTAACTTTTTTCATAGATTAACAACGTTAGCACAATAAATGACATATTTTTAGTGAAAGCATTCGTTGGGTTGCAGCGCTTTTTCTTTCCTACAAGTGAAACGGTGCCAGCTGATCGCTCCATTAAGTGCTGATGCAGCGGCCGTCATTATCCGGGCAATCAACGGAATGCACTCGGCCGCCCCACCACTCTATTCTCAATTGCCATCACTCCCATCACCCTCCCCAGCCCCAGCCCGTCACCCATCGCAACTCGCTGAAGTAACGATGGAATTTTCAGACTAATCTCAGATGAAAGCTCAACTAGCTAACACCTGATTCTTGATGGTTAACTTTTATTGGGATGCAGTGAAATACTAACCTATTATTAAAAAAAATAACATATGAGCATATGGTGACATAATGACATTGATGTTGTCGTTATTGAGAACGAATTATTGAAGAAAAACTAACAAAACATTTGAAATGTTAGTGAACGGCGTGGTAGATTAATATCAAGCATGGTTGAATGTTAGTGAACGGCGTGGTAGATTAATATCAAGTATGGTTGAATGTTAGTGAACGGCGTGGTAGATTAATATCAAGTAAGGTTGAATGTTAGTGAACTGCGTGATAGATTAATATCAAGTATGGTGGAATGTTAGTGAACGGCGTGGTAGATTAATATCAAGTATGGTTGAATGTTAGTGAACGGCGTGGTAGATTAATATCAAGTATGGTTGAATCAAGTGAATGATATTCTTTCTTAGACACGTTTCATAAATTCTACTCTCTAAAAGGCGTTATATACTCGTACATTCTCCTTTTATAATTATTAATTGCTAAAGATACAGGCGCATGGCCAGGGTAAATTGGTCAGGTCACATCCGAAACGATGAGGTATTGAGCGGGGTTAGAGAAACAAGGTAATTCCTAAATAGAGTTGCCCAACAACGACCCACTTGGATAGGCCATAACATCAGGCACCCAGGCCTGCTCCTTACCATTGAGGGCAATAACCATAGAGGCCGCCCTAGATATACAATAGCTACATGGACCGGGTGATCTGGGATGTGCGCTGTGGCAGCTACCAGGATATAAAGAGCCTGGCGGATGACAGAGATAAGTGGAGGGATCGAATGCTTGGTGCAGACCAATCTTAGGATTGTAACCCGGAAAAAAAAGATATCGATAAATTAAGTTAAGCCTAGCTTCTCGGTGATACCCAGACTGGTTTTACTTGGAGGTATTTCTCATCTGAATGTATTATTGTCATTGCACAACCCTACAGTGCATTGGGATGCAAATTTGCATAATTAAAAAAATATGAGAAATGCAAGACCATCTTTTGGGAATAAAATCCACTAAAATCATATGGTACAACTATCTCTCTTGTTGACTATTTGCAAAAAAAAAGGTGTTTGTATGGAATGGTGGATTCAACTTTTTACTGCATTCACGAATCAATCAAACCATAATAAAAGTGTTTTAAAAGTTGAAAAATAATAACAATTCAGGTATGTTTTATTTATTTACACAATATTTTCATGTAAAAACTTATCTACATGGTAAAAATCAACAAAATATGTGTGAAGCAAATTTGCATCATCATACATTTTTTCAATAAAAAAACACTAAAAATTGTTTGTGATTTTTTTCATTATTTTTCCCGTTGTAACATATACATCGCTTTTCCTATGATGAGTATAAATTTCATCAAAATCCATTATGTCATGCATTTTAGCGTTAATTGTACATTGCACACCCAGTATTGCGAAAAACGCGATATAATTTCCAATGTTATTTTTTTAGTTATTTTCAAAGTATCCATCACCAAGTCGAACACGAAGGTAGGTAGGTATCTTGCCAATAAGGGGTTTACGATTGGGCTGTAAAAGGAACATTTATTAAGGATTTTATTTCATCGAGTTGAACAATCCTTTAAAAGCTAGAAAATAAATCTTAAGAAGTGCATTTTATTTTCTCATTTGACTGACGAGTGCTTTTAAGAAGATTACTCAAAATGGTCCGTGTCATTGGAGCGACCCAAATGCGCTCTTTTAGACCCCACTGCCCTCAAATGGGCTTCGGGTCTGCAAAGTGATTGCCGCTCGTAAAAAAGGGAAAAGAGGGAAATTTAAAAGCCCGCCGATTGCTTGATTTACCCAGGTATGCACCTTTTAGGGCCATGTGCATTAGTTTAATGCAAAAAGGAGAAATAAAACGGTGAAAATATTACCCAACATTTGCAGCTAAATAGACATTAACTTGCGGGGTAATGAGAGTGCGACCTCCACTTTTTTTAAAATTCGCAGATATCGCACTTCAAGATGAGCAGTTCTAAAAGTTTCCCTCAGGTCTCGAGGCCGTCGGGTTTTTCTTCTTCTTGAATGATGGACGTGAACTCCTATATATGAAGGAGTATAATAAGCCGTCGGGTTGATCCTCCAAATTGTATTACTTGTGAATAAAGGATTACAAATATACTAGTTCAGCCAAGCATTCGTAGGACGTGAAGTGCTAGGCTGAGGATGAACCAAGATGGATGCGTTTAATGCCATTACACAAAAATAAACCCCGTCCCCTTTAAAGTGGCTTACGGCTCGAAGTTTAAACAACCCTGCAAGATTCACGAAAAAACTTCAAATGCAACAAAACTCTAATTTAACGTCACAAGATTGGAAATAATGTGGAAATGCGTGCACTGAGCAGAGTACACGAGGTGCCAATGTATGACAAAATACGAAATTAAGTGATTAGAGAAGAATGTCAACTTAAGGCCGATGTGTTGAGTAAGATGAAGAAGAGCATTCTGAGATAGTTTGGGCATGTAGAACGAATGAGTAAAAGATTGATAAAATAAATACATAATAAATGCGCAACTTTCAGGTAAATCTCTGTAAATTCGATAATATCTGTAACCTGTAATATTAGAGTATTTATTCATCATCTCAATAGATGTCTCTATATGTTCCATATTTTAGATTATTCGAATTAGTATTAAACATTGGCTAGAAACAGGCACAAAGTTGAGCGATTTAACTGGCTAATTTTGTATGGCCGGCCCCACGGGCACGGCAACGGAGAGCGAGTAAACTCGCTCAAGGCACCTAACCGGTTAATGAGAAGATTTAAAAAAGTTGAAGAGGTGAATGATATTGTATGTTTTGAAATAGAAAAATCTAACGCCTCGTCTTCTCTGCCTATTTCTGACAAGGAAATGGCGTGATTGTAAATATGAAGATCGGAGTATCCAATCGGTCCACATATGTAATAAACAGTTTTATTAAATTTCTTCAACGGATCCAAAAAACAAGGAAGTCTTTGTTATAAATGAAAAAATCAAATAAACAAAGTTGGCGCCAATAACATACGATAGTGAAGTATCATTTCTACAACAAGATGTAACAAATCATATGAATTGCCCATTAACACGTGGTAAATCTCTATCTACCAGCAAACTGGCCTATATCGTAAATAGAAACGTTACAGCTGCAGTGCCATTCGCATTCTTGGGTGCCAAAGGAAGTGTTGCGTGGATCGTTTGTTTGTCTGGAGATGAGAGGACGAAGATGCTAAGTGGGCCACTTGAGAAATGAGTTCACTTTGAGTAAAGACACTTGTGATTGATCTAACTGCTTTCCTGACAACATACTTAGATCACAGTATCGATTAAATGAGAAAAGATATTCTAGTTTTCATATGTTATGTGTTTTCTGGAGGCGTGCAAAAGCTATACTAACTAACACCGGACGTTGTGACTTAGTTTGAGAAGACACTGCGTATGAGGGCCAAACGCAGAAAAAGATGTGAATTATCTTATTGGATACCATAATGCATTATGTCTTTGGAGTTTGAAAATTCTTCTCCTTAGGTCTCGAAGACGAGTATGATCGTCAATAGTGGTTCAGAAGTTAAATTCCTCTTTCGAGCGGCATTTTGCGATTCGATGCTAGGCGATCTTTTCGTTTTGTACACATTTCTTTTTTACGGTCGCGTCTCGCAGTCTCAAAAACTGTCCCGCCCTCAACTATAGTGTTTATTTACTAGTCGTGTTCTTCTGCTGCTGCAACTCAGCTCCGTGTATGCATACTATATAGTTTGAGATAAGTCTTAAGGCTGCCTTTATATATCTTTTTTGGACCACCCTGGTCTCTTCATAACGACGAATTTAAGAACTGTTCTACCTGGGGTTCATCACAAATCAATCTAGCATGATTGTGCAATCATGCAAGAATGATTTGATTTAAATATCCAGATAAAAAAATAACTATCAATCGAATTTTAAAGAAACATTACCAAATTGTGACTCCTTTAAGTATCTTGGGTCACTCATCGATAGCGATGGAGGATGTGCAGCAGATGTAACACATAGAATTAGTGTGGGATGGATGAAGTTTAGATCAATGACGGGAGTTCTACGTGATCCGAAAATGCCAGTAAAGTTAAAAGGAAAAGTATACCAAACGATTGTCAGACCCGCACTCCTCTATGGCTCCGAATGCTGGACGATGTATAACTCTTACTCCAGGCAACTAGAAACTGCTGAAATGCGCATGCTAAGATGGTCAGCTGGTGTGCCCCTAAGAGACAAAATAAAAAACTCACGCATTCGTGGAAGCCTAGGTGTTACAGACATTAACAGTAAGATGGAGGAGAGGCGATTGAGATGGTGTGGGCGCGTTGGACGCAAAGCACCCGATCACATTGTGAACCAGACAATCTCCATGGATCTTCCTCAAATAACAACCAGAGGAAGACCAAAGAATTCATTCGTGGTGCAAAAAGATAACCTGATGCAGAGGCACGGCCTGGGGGACGTAGTCCGGGACAGAAGAGCATACAGCCTGAGGACGAGGAGAGCTGACCCCAACAGTCTTCACAGACAATGAGTTGGGATGGAGCCAGGGAGAAGAAGAACTATCAACCGAATTTCTGGAACGTTTTTTATATGACCGGTCATGAAAATATGGTATTTTATAAATTATTTATGACTTCCATGACCTAGATGGTAAACTCGATTTTTTTAAAAGGAACCCAGTCTGGTAAATTGGTTTGTGTGATAACAATAATCATGCGCGCTAGATGTATGCGAGTGTCCTTATCTCTTATCGTCCTGTAGTATTACCTATTCCCGAAGTTTCGGTCAATAGGGCCGAAGGCAATGTTGTCTTCCGACCATTTTCTTTAATATGTCTGCATCGATAATTCGGATATATTGAGGGAAACCGTACGAATGAATGGCTGAACTAATTATTCATGAACCCGTTTGCTGTGTTGCCATTAAAATATTAAGCAAATTGCCACATTTTATATTCCATTAATTTTAAATTCCGTTTATTTTGGATGGACAAGATAATTTTATCCAAAATTTATGACACGGTCACAGTTTCTAGCCTAAAATGGCAACCTGCTGCTACAGTAATTTTGCAGTAAAATATTCATGTAGCAATAACCGCTGGTATAACTTGCAAAACAACATTTTCTATAAGGAAGCCATTATAGAGAGAATATTTTGATAAAAAATATAAAAGTTGTGTCGCAGAAATATTATTGCGAGAGGCAACAGGAAGCAATAAACGAGAAACAATATTGATTCTATGTGACACATTACTTCCGCTTTTATTCGGAAATTTATTTTTGATATTTTATGTTAGGAATTATAAAAAAAACCAACTTCTATTTTTTTGTATATATCTTTTAATCTGTTAAAGGGTAAATTGAAGGAGAGATGCGAAGAAAACGATCTGAGAAAGAATATTGCGAAATCCAAATTCACGGAGAAAAGTAAATGCGATACATGCCTGAATATTGAAAGATTTGAGAAATTCTGCAATTAGATGACCAAAAGAATTTGCGCTGTTTTAGGTAGAATTCGCTGCAGCGACTTGCATCATGTTATGACTTGCAGAACCCGAGTTTTTATGCGTATCATTTAGCATACACATACATCGGTCGATCGGTACGCTTTGACTTGGTATGAACTTTTGAAAACTAATAAAATTAATATACAGTAAAAATGTTATGGCCTTTTGCAACGAAAACACTTTTAGAATTTCAACTGTGTAATTTTATTTCTATAATCGTTGAATTACATTGAAGTACGAGTATAATACGAATAGTATTATAGAAATAATAATAACGATGATGTTAACATCGTAGTGCCTTTAAGAATAATGATTGTTGCCTCTGATATGATGTCCTATTTAAAGCAAAGATAACCATACGCACGACCCTTCGATAGATTAAGAAGGAATTTTTCGGGTATGTTATCGATGCCCTTAAGGTCAAATCGATATCAGGCGATTTATCTGAATGTATCATTCGCTGTTTACTTCCATTTAGTGATATGAAATCTTTATTGAATTTGGATATATCGTAGCTCGTGATAATTCAGACGGATGATAAATTTAAACATAATACATTGAGTTAAGTTTGACATACACGTGATAACACTAACATTTATAGGTTCTAGATTACATAGTACAGATATGGTTACTAGCTTGGCATTTGGTTTGCATGATAACTTATAATATTTATTGGAAGTGGATAAGAGAATATGATAAGATTAGCATATTAACATTGGTAGGGATACATTACAAAAATATGAGTGGAAGGCGTGATAAATGAAGACTAACGAAAATGTGGTTCGATCAAGATGGATTAATTTTGAAAAAAATAAAATGTAAACAGTCAGAGATATTGTAGGAGAAGGAGTATGGATGAAGAATAGGCGAAACATGTGTGTCGAGATAGGAAAGTCTGACGCTATGTACTCTCTACCTACTCCGACAAGGCATGGCTTTATGGCTATATGATTTTTTATATACCCTGTAGGAAAACACATTTAAGTCGAATGATATTTGATATTAGTTAGTCCAAGAGAGATCATGAGGATATCAATTTACAAATAACTGTACAAATGTTGTTTTTTGCCAGTAATATTAATGCACATAACTGTCGATCTGCGTAGCCTAGTTGGTAAGATGTTTGACTTTCAATTGAGGGTTTTGAATCGATTACCGATGGTAACAAAACAATAAAAAAAATCACTGTCTGGTTAAATGAGTTCGTCTGGTAAAAGCACTTGCACTTCGATTGCTATTCTCTCTTTATGTGTTGCGTAAGTGTTGCCAAAATTACAAACTTCGAAATTCGTACCCATTTCAGTGGTTCTATATTCGCATGTTCGATTACTGGGGTCGAATATAATGTAGTCTCCTGGCCACGCTCGTAGATATGTCGAATTACCGATTGAGATACGAGTATGTTGAAGACTTCCATGTGAAGAAAGAAGTAGAATAAATATTGTATATTTATCTGATTTAAGTTTGTAGCACAGCAATGATATTTAAAAAAACGAAATGTATGTCAAATGGTCACATGAGCACACATTAATTGCTTTTTGTGTATTTCATCATGGTTTACATCTATTTTATTCCATAATTCTTAAATTATCTAATCATACTTACATAACATCATGCCATGCCCTTTTTGAGGTAAGCGGACAACATATTTTCAAACATTTATATCCAGACTCACAGCCTTTGTCTCTGCCACATCTATACATCTCGTGATACGGGCTCGTCTATTTATTATAATTATTACATTCCCTCAGTTAACATTTCTCTAATTATCTTTTTCCACTCTTCATTCGATCAACCTCTTGCAAGCTCTAAATGTATTTCATACATACATATATTATACATACTTTATTTCGTAAGTCTTTTGCCACTCATTTTTTTAATATTAACAATATAAAGCAAGATTTCTTTTTTATTTGTACTAACAACATACAGCTCAAACAAACAGTTACCTTTCATCTAGACATTTTTTATTCAAACATTATAATACTAGATTTTCTACGCAAAGCACGCATTTTTAGGGCATAAAAATCCACAATGAACCAACAAATTGTGAAAACGAAACTAAAAATGTTTAGTTGAACCCAACATATTTAATTTGCAATAAAAATCTCTAAAATTGTATGAAAAGGTTCTGAAATTGTACAAAATATAAAAATCCTACGAATCTGAATAAGAAAATAGAAAATATCGGAAAAAGAACGCTTGAATTAAGCAAATATCCCAATTGAAGAACCATCAGATGATAAAAAGATATACCGTAACAGTTTGTATCCAACGAATATTTTAATATAAATAAAAAAATGCTTTTACATGCTCTAAAATTGTAAAACAAAATATTTTTTATGAGCAAACAATTACAAGACTAAAATTAAAAGTCTTTGGTAATTTCTTATTTACGACTTAAAAAAATCCCAACTATCTCCATCGAGTCTTGGTAATATTAACATAAAAAAAATTACAGAATGCCGTCTTGAAGATATTTCATTAAATTATAATACGAGTAGTTATAAAAAAAAATACAGAATATCGTCTTGATAATGTTTCAATAAATTATAATAGGTTATGAAAAAAAATTACAGAATATCGTCTTGAAGATGTTTCATTAAATTATAATAGGTTATGAAAACAAATTACAGAATATCGCCTTGAAGATGTTTCATTAAATTATAATAGGTTATGAAAAAAATTACAGAATATCGCCTTGAAGATGTTTCATTAAATTATAATAGGTTATAATTTTTATTTACAGAATATCGTCATGAAGATGTTTCATTAAATTATAATAGGTTATGAAAAAAAATTACATACCTCACGTGAGACTTTGATTAAAAAAATTGAGATCCTTGTTTTTTATATTAAATCGTCCATACCTGAAACAAAAACAATAAACATTTTATCAAAGGTTTCAGCTTTAATTTAGTGGAACTCCATATAAGAATACTTAACAATAAATTACTTTGATATTCCACCAATTATCCACCAAGGTATGGAATATATTGATTTCGGAAAATTCATTCAACAAGGTCATTCCGTGTGCGAATGGGGCTGCTCTTGATATATCGGTTCGAGAATTCGGCAGAGAAAAAAATCTTAATTAGTGGAAAAACGAAGTAATTTATGATTAAATATTCTAAAACCCTATATTTTTCAAATCGATAAATAAATTCAAAGCATAAGAATTACACAAATATTAATTGATGTATTGGGTTGCTCTTTTTTTATAATTTATTTATCATTCATGATACAGCATTTAAAACAGTTTTTAGATGATTTAAAACTGAATTCTCTCCGAGACTTGACAGAGCTTCAGATATATTTGAACGGTGTCTGGAAGTAGATTGAGACCAATTGAGGCCTTCGACATCTCCAAAAGTAAGCTCATGATTTTTTTAAGAGCACAACCCGGCAGTAATTTAGATACAATCGATGATCAGGCCATCGTGCGTGTCGACATTACCAAAAATCTTGGCGTTAATGTTCAACAGTAAGTATACATTCGATGTTCATATTGCGTGCGGTTCAATCATATGGAACCCGACAGGAATCCAGAAATCCCTGATAGTTGAGCAAATTCTAAAGATATTTATTGCAAAGAGAATGGATTTAATCCATGTAACTATCCTGCATTTTTATTGAGTATCTGCGAACTTGTTTATACTCGCGCATATATAAATTGCTAGCACACAAATTAATAAGCTTTTTGTTGATTGATAAAGTTTTATTAACACCATCTTGAATTAAGATTTTTCTGTGCCAAATTCAAGCACAACACTACTCTCACACGGAATGACCTTGTTGAATGAGTTTTCCGATAGTGATATCCTCCATATCTAAGTGGATAAATTGATGATTGAACTCTTGAACAAATTTTATAGGTATAACTGGGTTACTTCACAGGGAAGCATGAGAAACGTTGTTTCTGTTATCATTACGTTGTATCAACTATTTTCATTGTAATTTGATGTAATTGAGTAAATCTTCATGAAATGTAAAATATATAAATCAATTTACGATTGAAATATTTTGAATGGAAAAGTGAACTTAAGTATACATAACAAAGCATACACCACCATATGTTATTTTGGACTTAGAGAATCACTTTCCTAGACAAGGTCTTCGTTGAAGTGATACGAGTTCTTAATGAAAACATGAACATGTTTCCTAAATACTAAAACTCTCAGCTAAAATATTCAAACTCTGCATTAACATTTTAATACAGATTTGAATCTCCAGCTACCAGACCCACAATTCCAACCGTATAATAATCTCAACAAATACACAAACATTATGCTCAACAACTTCTCATCAAACGCTCTACATTCGAGTCATTCATTAATATTTTTTTTCAATCTAAGTAATGATCGTTATTAACCTTTCCATTCCTGTGCTAAAAAAATCCGCCCGTTTCGGTGCTGTGTATTCAATACACATGTAAAAATGAGCGATTTAAAATCGGAAAAATAAGAATATTCATAGCCAATCGCTTAAACTAATTAAATTTGAAGTCAAAAGTGATAAAAATTGAAATTTGATTGCTGAAAACATGAAAAAAAAACATCGGCCGATGTTCACAAAACGGGCGAAGCGACCACCTCAAACGAAAGCCCGCGAGCTACTAAAGCGAGTGAACTGAGATTCTATTTCTTGCGTTCCCATATACCGAAGTGGAGTGAGAGTGAGACATGAATAGCGTCACTTCTCACCCATAGCGGTTTTTTAGAATGAATATACCTACGTCACACACTGGCACACGTTTGATTGTATTGGTGAATTTATTCCCGATTTTCACAAAATATCTCTGATGTGGTCGATAAGTGCTAATTATTATTAATATAATTTTTTCATTCAATGCGTAAATGTATTACGGAGGAATACCTAAAATCTGAAGCCAGTATTTATTATATTTATAGAGATATTAAAGTTTTTAGAAGCAATGTGTACTAGTTACACATCACAGGGAAGGAAGGGTCGATGTAAATCAGAAATATATCAAAATTATATTTTGTATCACAAACAGATCAGTAATAGGCAATCAAGAAATCATATTTTTGATTACCTACTACGGGTCTGCTTTAGCCTGCTTCAGTATACTGAATATATATTTTTTCAAATAAATATTCCACAGGCCCCCGATTGCTGATACCTGCTTTATGGTGTCTGAAAAAATGTCTCGATTGGCAATTGAACAGCCGTGCCTTGGTCATCTTCTAGCTACCAGGAGAATATAACATTACGGGAGGAGACGTTTACTGGCTCGTTAGGAGTACAGAGCTCAGAGTACGTATGCTGGTGGGTGGCGCAGGACCTTATTGCCGACTATTTATTGTTATCGTCCAACATATCAAATCAAAAAGAGATCATGAGCACCACTCATCCTCGAAAAAACGTGATTAGAGTTACATATTTTAAAGATGTGTGGTGCTGTAAAGTGAATATATCTACCTTGTATGCACAACTAAAGACCAAACGTTTTCAACCTAAACAAATTAGAGCGTTTATAGACACATATCACGCTGGTTAAGCCCATCATATGGTCAGGCGAAGTTACAGTTGATATATCTACCTTCAAGTGAGTACACATTTTCAATTGGAAGTGTTTATTACATAATTTGTTGGTGCACATAAACTTAAATCAAGAATATATTGATTAAGCTCGTACGATACCAACGGGCATCGTACGGGTAATCGATCTAATTTAGCTTCTTTTTTAACTTCAATCTTGTCCCTTTGCTCTGTTGTCAATTTTTTTGCCATCTGCTTCAATCTGTAGACCACATTTTGTGGTACTGCAATGATAATCGAGTTAGTATTTTCCGGAGGGATCTCCACTCAGCTTTATAACAGTTTATCTTTGGATCAATTGGTTTTTTTGATCCAGTAACGTCAAAGGATAGTTTTGCTGCATTCGAATTGTTTGAACCCCAGGCGCTTAAGTCGCATGCATTATAAGTCCGCCGTACCTACTGTATTTATTGCGCTGCGAGTCATTTTCCATTTAACTTGATGTTGTCCCTTAAGTCCGCCGTACCTACTGTATTTATTGCGCTGCGAGTCATTTTCCATTTAACTTGATGTTGTCCCTTAAGTCCGCCGTACCTACTGTATTCACTGCGCTGCGAGTCATTTTCCATTTAACTTGATGTTGTCCCTTAAGTCCGCCGTACCTACTGTATTCACTGCGCTGCGAGTCATTTTCCATTTAACTTGATGTTGTCCCTTAAGTCCGCCGTACCTACTGTATTTACTGCGCTGCGAGTCATTTTCCATTTAACTTGATGTTGTCCCTTAAGTCCGCCGTACCTACTGTATTTACTGCGCTGCGAGTCATTTTCCATTTAACTTGATGTTGTCCCTTAAGTCCGCCGTACCTACTGTATTTACTGCGCTGCGAGTCATTTTCCATTTAACTTGATGTTGTCCCTTAAGTCCGCCGTACCTAATGTTCTTTTCACACTTAGGTGTGTCGTTCTGGAGGAGTCCCTTTGGGCAGTTTCTTCGTCGTCAATACGTGATGTCCTGTCCATCAAACACAGAGTATTTCGATCTTCTACAATATGTTAGTGTAGATTGCGCTGGATGGGGATTTATTTAGTCCCCCATAACAGCGTGGATGGAGGTGGGATCAAACTGAACTGAAGTAAACATCTACCTTCTATAGTATGTCAACTGAAGTCGATAGAATACCTGTTTTATTATATTTTGAAATGTTAAAATTTGAATATCGCGCGGTTATCAAGCCCGACAGAAATTAAACGTGTAGATGTATGGAGAATCTTCCACGTCATATTCCACAGAGACATATTGAGCTAAATAGTTTCACTTAGGCAGATAATTGATTGAATATGACCCACATCCAGACACACCAGCATTCAGAACACAATATACAGTAATTCCTCAATTTGCGCGGTCTCCATCTATACGAATTCCCTTTAACGCTATTTATTCTGTTTGAAATTTGAAAAGCATAAAAGTTTTTTTATTAATTAATAATTTTGCTTCTTAATCCACATTTTATATACAACTATAAAATCGATAAAAAAAACTATGGAAGATTCATCCAGCGAGAATGATTTTGATTAATAAAAACAAATCGTAAGTTCTAGAGTTTTTATATTAGTAATAAATTACCACTTTCAATTAGTAATAAGTTAACACTTTTAATTAGTAATTAGTGACCACTTTCAATGAGTAATAAGTTACCTCTTTTAATTATTAATTAGTAATAAGTGACCAATTTCAATTAGTAAAAAATAAGTGACCACTTTCAATTAGTAATAAGTGACCACTTTTAATTATTAATTAGTAATAAGTGACCAATTTCAATTAGTTATAAATAAGTGACCACTTTTAAAAAAAACTTAAGTTTTATTATTATTTAAGTAGGAATAGAAAATCTACATACCATCATGCCATTTCCTTGTCGGTAGAGGCAGAGAGGAACTAGCACCATACTTTCCTCACCAATACACATCCTTAGCATCTTCCACATCCATACACCTTCTAATATAACATCTACAATTTCTCTGACTTTCTATTTTTCCTACTTTCAGAATACTATTCACTTAATCCAACCATACTTTCCTTGGTCTTTCTCTCATTTGCGTTCTACTCACATCTTCCTTCATTCGTTCTACATACCCAAACCCTCTCAACGTACTCTTATTAATCTTACATAACATACCAGCCTTAAGTTCATAAAATTTCTTATCATTTCATTTCGTATTCTGTTATAAATTGTCACTCCACGTATTCCTCCAAATACACGCATTTGTTCTGCATTAGATTTCTCTGTCTTTTTTCACGCCCACGTTTTACTCCCATACATCAAAGTTGGTACCAAAATACTATTGTAACATAATAGAATATCTGAGAATATATAAAATATCAATTTTACAAAGAATTCAATGACGCCATTTAACGCGGTTTTTATTTACGCGTTGTTTCCCTTAATCCAATTCCCCGCATAATTGGAGGGATATTTGACAAATTTATGTACATCGTAAATATTTCATTCAGGACATTATATAGACGAAGCAGCGTTATTCGTTTAGAAAATGCCCAATATTATGTTATTAGATTATACGACATACGTCAATTTGACTTTTTCCCGACACGCTATGGCATAAAGAAGATTTTTATAGCTAAGGTTTTCATAATATCATGTAATATTTTAAAGATATTCTATTATATACTGATTTTAATTTACAGAAATCTCTTCATTTACACGAGCAATTGGTTAAAGGAAAACCACGAAAATTAAACCATTGAATGCTATATAACATATAATAGATAGATAATCTTTTACAAATTTTTAAGTTTTATAATTCTTACTCATTTACAAAAGCAGTTAATTTATTTACAATGAGTCTATGCATTGGGTAACTTACAACATATCGTATAACACACATTTTTAATGAGAGTTGTACGATTTATTTATACGATAAAAAAATAAAGTAATTACAATACGCCTGTACCCATTCATCCAAAATCACTCGTGCTGGATAAACCATAAATTGTTTATAAAGTCTCGCTTACAGTTGTATAACATATCGGTTTAGAAACTAGTAAATACTTTATGAGGTGCATGGCGTGGTAATGCACTGGACACCCTTGCGGAAAGTCGCCAGTTCACTTTATTTATAAATAACACAGGCATTTTTTCCATCTTGTTTTTGGGAGTATAAGAATACCAATGACTTGGGTCATATTTATTCTTAAAATAATTGGTGTAGTTCAATCGTCTCACTTTTGTGTGTCATCGGATGCAGAACTGCGGTGTGGCCACAGCTTCGCTTTACAACTGAGTTGACGTTGGAATGGCGAGCGAATCCTCGACAACGAGGTCCAGCTACAACAAAGATGCATCCTTCTCAGTGCACACATTTATACAGCATTTATTCGGTCCCTTTTTAGTATATTTCCACGTCTACGTTTCCCTTCTACATATATGGAAAAGCATGCTAATATGCTCCGATTGTCTCGCTTCAGTTATGCCATCGAATCTAATATAGTGGTGCGGCTGGTGAGTGCTGGTCTGCAACGGTTCATTTACATAAATTAAGTAACTTATAAAGACTATAGGTACTTCTCTATTGATTTTGATGTTATATACATACAGAGGTGCATTGCCGCGCATTAAAGCACTGGACTTCTGTACGGAAGGTCGCCAGTTCGAACCTCGCACTGTGCTATCCCCTCGAATGACACACGCTTTTTACCGCCTAGTTTTCGAGGATATAAGGACACCTATGACTTCAATCATATTTATTCTTTGAAATAAAAAGCATGCAAATGTGCTCCGATTGTCTCGCTTCAGATGTGCCATCGGATTTAGTATAGTGGTTCGGCCGGTGAGTTTGCAGGTCTGCAATGGTTCCCGTACTCAAAGAGGAGAAAAAAGAAGAAAGAGACGAAAACTCCACGGCACAGTTTCGCTTTCCAACATTGAAGTTGGAATGGCGAAGGAATCCCCGACTAAGAGGCCAAGCAACGACGAATACTTAGTAGATATTATCACGTATTTAAAATGTCAAACATAATAAACCGCGTAAAATAGAATTCGCGTAAAAAAAAAATGTATTTGAAAAATGTATCTATATCGAAAATATGTTATTCGGGATATTATAAAGATAAAGCGATGTAATTTATTTAGAAAATACGCAACACTATGTTATTTGTTTATACGATATAAGTCAATTTTTACTTCTTTCCGACATGCGATGACATAAAGAAGATTTGTGTAGTTAATGCTTCCATTATATCATGTAATATTTTTTGTCGACCTCCGTAGCTTAGTTGGAAAGACACACGAATTTCAACTGTAAGTTTCAGGTTCGACTCCCGATGGCACTCACAAAAAAAATCTAGTAAAAAGTTTCCAGTTTCCAAAATTCGCAAGCGCCGAGTATGCGTGCGAGTACTCTTCTCTCCTCTTCATGTGTGGTAGAGTTGCCAACACGCACAATGACGATATGCGAATTCAGTGCCTCTCAGTGGTTCTATACGTGAAGTCTCAACTTACGTGGCCCGAGACATTATTGTCTCCCGGTCGCGTTCTTCAATACTACCATTCAAAAATGTAAGGTTTTTATTTAATTTACTATTTATTGAATGTATGGATAGTATCATAATTTCCTAAGATTTACTTGTTTCGAAAGCTGTGGCTTAACGTCGCCAATGTGGTACATTGGGGTCCACGTTACACAGCGTCCCAAAAGGTTAGCGCTTTACAAAACTTTTGGTATCGATACTTTTGCGAGTTTTGTTACTTTTGAGGAATACACGGAGCAAGAACGTTTATCGAGGTTAGCGCGCTACTTAATATAGAAGAAAAGAATGCTGAAAAATTAACGTCTCAAAACTAATCGATGACTTTGCAAGTAAACCAAGACACGAAAACCATTCTAGAGTTTTCTCTTCATTGTTTATAAAATTAAAATTCAATAAACCTTTTGAAAACGAGTTTTTCGTAGCAAGTTTCGATTTTTTCACGATGGTGTGAATTTCATAGGAGACAAAATATCAATAATATTCATACTATTTAATGGATACAAACACGTTGTACTTATATTCGTAAATCTTATTTATAAAACATATATAGGGGCCGTTTATCCATTTTGCATTGGCACCTAATTTTTTTTAGTAACGCCACTGCCCGAAACCCGTAACTTGACCAAAGGGTTGACCCTTGTCAACACACTATTCGAATGGTTCATAGCAAATCTGAAAATGTTACAAGATCCCAAGTTTGGGGTGTTTTATAATTTTGTACTTCATTACCCCAGACCAGACGCGACGTTTCTGAGATCTTGGCTCATTTCATCGCAGCTTAACTTAGAAGCAAGAAAATCCGGTTCCGCCACGGGAAAAATATATATAGGAATGCGTTTAACATGCATGCTGATACCACCGTCAACATCCCCATAACACATTTTTCTTATTGAGGTAAGCGGAGAGAACAAATCGCCACTGCATTCTATGCTGGCAACTTCCGTATCTGTATTTAACAAAGTCAAAAAAATCTGCTCAAATCTATGGAAAAAATATATATAGGAATAAAGCTTAACATACATGTTCATACCGTCCTCAACATCCCCATAATACCATTTTTCTTATTGAGGTAGGCGGAGAGAACAAATCTCCACTTCATTCTATGCTGGCAACTTCTGTACCTGTCTTTAGCAAAGTCAAAAAATCTGCTCAAATCTATGGAAAAAATATATACAGGAATAAAGCTTAACATGCATGTTCATACCGTATTCAACATCCCCATAATACCATTTTTCTTATTGAGGTAGGCGGAGAGAACAAATCTCCACTTCATTCTATGCTGGCAACTTCTGTACCTGTCTTTAGCAAAGTCAAAAAATCTGCTCAAATCTATGGAAAAAATATATACAGGAATAAAGCTTAACATGCATGTTCATACCGTATTCAACATCCCCATAATACCATTTTTCTTATTGAGGTGGGCAGAGAGAACCAATCTCCACTTCATTCTATGCTGACACCCAACTTGCGTAGCTGTCTTTAGCAAAGCCCAAAAAAACCTGTTCAAATCTATATAAAAAATACATAAAGGAATAAAGCTTAACATGCATGTTCATACCATCCTCAACATCCCCATAATACCATTTTCTTATTGAGGTAGGCAGAGAAAACAAATCTCCACTTCATTATATACTGTTTTACATACTCTCCTATTATAAAGGTTCTTCCCTCTTTCTATTTGTTTTTTTGGTCTTGCTACATTTTTTTACTTGCTACATCCACTCCTTAATTTGTCATAAATTGTTTTTCTACGAGAGAGATATTCCACGCAACGTTCTCATTTCTACTGCATTCATCATACTTTTGTCACTTTTTTGACACGTTCCAGTTTCGCGTGCATATTCTAATGTTGAGAATAAGATTCCATCATTAGCAAAGCTTTGCTTATCCTGAAATGATTTGGTTGGTAAACACATTGTATAACCTAGCATTCACTCTATTGTCTATGGCCACTTTTCTTCCAATATAGCACTTTGCGCGGCCATCTGATGTAAAACTCTTGAACATCCAAGATACAAAATTTCCTCAACTCGCTCTCATGTTTCGTTTTTTTTTATATTCACAATAAGTTCTTCTTTATTTATATACTATATAAAGATAGATAATATGTAACCGCTAAGCTGTTGCGTGATCGGGCCCGCCCAGTGGCGTTGCCACGTGTCACCGGGGAGCAGTGGGAGCATTCCTGGCTATTTTGGAAACAACTATGGCTGTCCATTCATGCGGGGAATGGATGAAAGAAATCTTCAGTTCGGATTTGTAAGTCATCTATAATGTGTTTCAATCTTGTGTTATTATCGAAGTTATAATCGTCACAGCTCGTATCCTCAACACAAATTGAGGATACGAAAAACGATTATGTACTTGCTTAACATGTTGCGTGGGTGGCAAACCGCGTTGATAGACTTTTATCTAAAATAAACAACATTAAAATTTTCTACGTGGTCTACTGGTATCTTCGATTGTGGCTACAATTTCCGTTGGATCCATTTTTGTAAAAATGTTTTAGTCTAGTTTTCATTTAACGCCCTTTTGAAATATTTCTGATTGATTTGAAGAACAAGACAAAAAAGCCACCAGGCTATTCATACAAAGAAAAATGTTTTAGTCTAGTTTTCATTTAATGTCCTTTTGAAATATTTCTGATTGATTTGAAGAGCAAGACAATAAAACCACAAGGATATTCATATAAATAAAAATGTTTTAGTCTAGTTTTCATTTAATGCCCTTTTGAAATATTTCTGATTGATTTGAAGAGCAAGACAATAAAACCACAAGGATATTCATATAAAGAAAAATGTTTTAGTCTAGTTTTCATTCAATGTCATTTTGAAATATTTCTGATTTATTTGAAGAGCAAGACAATAAAACCACAAGGATATTCATATAAATAAAAATGTTTTAGTCTAGTTTTCATTTAATATTCTTTTGAAATATTTCTGATTGGTTTGAAGAGCAAAGCAATAAAGCCACCAGGCTATTCATATGAATAAAAATGTTTTAGTCTAGTTTTCATTTAATATTCTTTTGAAATATTTCTGATTGGTTTGAAGAGCAAGACAATAAAGCCACCAGGCAATTCATATAAAGAAAAATGTTTTAGTCTAGTTTTCATTTAATATTCTTTTGAAATATTTCTGATTGGTTTGAAGAGCAAGACAATAAAGTCACCAGGCTATTCATATAAGGTAAATGTTTTCGTCTAGTTTTCATTTAATATTCTTTTGAAATATTTCTGATTGGTTTGAAGAGCAAGACTATAAAGCCACCAAATCATATAAAAATAAATGTTTTAGTCTAGTTTTCATTTAATGTCCTTTTGAAATATTTCTGATTGCTTTGAAGAGCAAGACAATAAACCCACTAGGCTATTCATATAAAGAAAAATGTTTTAACAGAAATCAAACGTCGTTTAGACGCTGATGTAATTAAATTTCTACTAAATTATACCCTTCTTTTGAAAGAAACTTGATAACCGCGATAATCATGTTTTAACATTTCAGAATATAACGAAACAACATGTATTCTATACGTTCTAGTTGACTTATTACTGAGGGTTGACGTATACAATTTTAAACTTGACATCGCTAGACAATGCGATGGGTGTGACCGGCGTGATATCTGTTCATACACGTTCTAACTTAATCAGACCGAAATCTTCTGGACCATAGTGATATAAGATTATTATTTCAAAGCACGTAATATTGATTGTAATGATATTTAAATTATACGATATTAGTTAAGTATTCATAAAATAACTAATGGCGATAGTTGGTACGGTATTCATAAAATATTACGATAGTTAAGGTTAGACCAGTATTCATAAAATACTCGTAGTACTACACTCATAAAATAATAAAATTAAAATTACGATTGTACAATATTCATAAAAAAATATGATAGTACAGTATTCATAAAATAATTAAATTTAAATAACGATAGTTAGTCCAGTATTCATAAAATAGTTAGTAAAGTATTCACAAAATAACTTAATTTAAATGAGAAATGTTAGTACAGTATTCATAAAATTTGACGACAGTACAGTGCTCATAAAATATGACGATACTTAGTACAGTATTAAAAGTATTATTAAAAAACGAACTAAATTTCAATTCACTTCAGTACAGTATTAAAAAACGAACTAAATTTCAATTCACTCTTGGATTCAAAACAAAAAAAAGGATAATTTACAAGTATAATGAGATAGTTATTATTTTAATAACAACAGGTAACACTTGTAGTGTAAAGGTTGTTGACATCTAGAAAATAAAATATCATTTTGTAACACAAGTATTGTCTCCACAACCTGTTGTTTGAACTCTAGTCCCAAAGGACACGGGCGAGCGGATCCTGTGGAGGAACAAATCGATACCCCATAAATAATTCCGAACAAACATTCGGGTAGTTCTTCTTGATTTACTAATGCCGCGTGACACACATACCTAGAGGGGCTGTGGACTATATAGACTGTGGACTTAAAGAGGATTTAGCACGCCTACGCACTGAGCGAAATAAACAAACAGAGATACTTGGAGTTTTATAGATATAAATGATGGTAGATTGGAGTATTTCATCGTTAGGAAAGTAAAAAAGGATAACTTGAAATGTTGCGAAATACGAAGAAATGAATCAGCAGCATGGCATAGGGGTTAATATATACAAGTATCCAAACATCTCGAGTTCGATTGTAATATTGTATCACAATTTCAATATAACATATACAAACAGATTTCATTTCAGTACAACGAAAGTGTCACAAATATACTCGAATCAGACAGTATCAAAAATCTGCAAAGATGATAGTCCACAACACAATTCTAGTACCAACTTTGATATAATGTGAACTTAAGGGTGATTTGTTGAGTAAGGTGAAAAAGAGCACTCTGAGATGGTCTAAACATGTAGAATTCTCACGGTGTGTAACTATAGAAGCCTCGAAACAAAAAGGCAAGAATCCATTGCGATATTCCTACTAAAAGTTTTTCAAGGTTGCTTTAACTGTCCCGAGATTCTAAAAGCACTAAGTTTATATGTACCTAATAAATATAGCCGTTCAAGAAATTACCCTCTTTTCTACATACAAACTTACAGAACGAATATCATGGCTCAGTCACGTGTGGTATAGAGATATTGAACCAACTCTGTGGATATATTCTCGGCACCATCTAGCAGCATGAGAAGAATTCTGGCCGATATTCTTCCTAGCGAATAAGCTAACTCTAGAAGCAGACCCTCGTTGTGTAACATGAGAAATCCGTGCAAAGTGGATAAAAAAATGATTGAATGAAGAAATACCAATGACAAAAATACAATGTAAATGTTTTAAAATAATCAATGGCAGTCGACCCTGCAATCCCTGGGTAGAAATGTAATCTTACTAAGTTACGGAAGTCCTCGGTTATGAATTGGTTATAATTTCAGGACTTTTAATCATATGAATTAATGGTGTATTGGAGTTTTATAGCTAACTTAGATACATTATTGAAGTGTTCTTTTATTATCCACTTTGCGCGGATTTCTCCTGTTACACAAAGAGGGTCTGCTTCTAGCGTTAGCTTATTCGTTAGGAAGAATATCAGCCAGGATTCTTCTCATACTGCTAGGCGGTACCGAGAATATATCAACAACGTCATTCAGTTGGTTCAACATCTCTATACCACGCGTGACTGAGTGTTTAGCCATGATATTCGTCCTGCATGTTGGTATGTAGAACAGAGGGTGATTCCTTGCACGGCTATATTTATTAGGTACCTACATATAAACTTAGTGCTTCTAGAATCGCGGGAGTGATCAACGTTTTTCAAGGGTTTTTTAGAGTACTCAAAAGCTTAAAATGTTATATTCAATGTGAATCAAACGATTTTTTTGTTTTAATTGTCATTTAAATTGTCGGTCTTCCCTTCTATAAATATTATGGATATATCCGAGAAAATCATTCAGACAAGGGTAATTATATGTATGAATGTAAAAAAGCGGCAAGATATGTGTATAAAAAAATCTCATTTGCAATGAGCAAACAATGAAAGGGCAAAAATTTCACGAATACGAATAAAAATATTAAAATACCGGAACAACCAAGTACGCAAATATCCAAGTTGAAGAACAATCAGGAGATTAAAGGATATCCCTAATCAGTTTGTATCCTCGAATATTTTAGATATTTAATCCTCACAATGCGCCTGAAGACACATCCGACATCATCTCTGAATTTTTCCATCTAGTCCCGTAATCCCGTTCTCTCCCGGAGAGAATAAAAGGAATATAACAGGAGTCGAGAAGGGGATTTTCCCTAATCCATAGACTAATATATATCATTTTCCCGTCAAAATATAAGACAAAAGAAACCGTTTGGGTCTGTAAATAAGTGCGCGCGTTTTGAATTAAGGTTTTGCAAGAAAATAATTCATCACTAGGGATCATTTTTTAACAGTCGCGTTGCAGATATTTAGAAAAATGCATTTTTGTAAAAAGAGACTAAAAAAATGTTTAACCGAAGTATACCGTAGATAAACTCAAATCCGAATGTGATAAATTATTCAAGATCTTGACGACAGGCGCTTTCGATTTACACCGTGGGTTTTTGGGTCCTGTTCCCAGTCGTACCCAAAAGAAAAGAAATAAAAATTGGGTCACAATTTGGTAAAGGAGTTTGTATTATAACAATTCTCATATGCGCTAAATGTATGCGAGAGTTGTATATCCACGTGTGGTAGTATTTCAAACATGCACGTATTCGAACTGTAAGTTACATGGCTACCCGAGTGGTTCTTAACTCTTTTATTGGGGCCGAAGTCAACACTATCTCCTAGCCACGTTCTTCAAGGGTCCCATTTTGAAAAGTAATTCATCTGGTAGAAAAAATCACACACGTCGAGGCAAGTAGCACGTGTTGTCGATACTGCCGTGTCGTCGTACTGGGGTCGAACACAACAAACCTTACAGCCACTCTCTTCAATATGGCCAAATTACCAATTCGGATATGCTGAAGGTATACGAGTATGAAAGGAGAATTCAAAATCCTTGAAGGAAAACACTTTAAAATTTAAAATATCTTATTCAAATTTATATCTCCTTAAATATGAATATTTCAAAAAATTCTAAAAAAGAAAAAAAATACAACTGCTTTGTAAGTATAATAAAATGAAAAAGGAAGCACCTTAACAATATTTGCATTCCATAAAAACTTCATAAAGATGCACTAAAAATTTAGACAAGTTTTTTAATATAATAAAAACACTACTTTCAAGAGAAATTATATAAAACTTGATGCAAAATATTCACATATACACTTGGAGAGTAATTTAAATGCAAAAGTTTTAAGTGCGAATTGTCCCCAGAGGGAGAATTTCTCCTTTTTGCATTTCTTCCATTAATATCTCGCCCCCTGGAGTACTCGCCCCCAGCCCTCGCCACCAAAGGAGGGGGCTGCAAAGTTTTAAAACAAAAAAGTTGTCTTTAAAATGTCGCCTTCGATATTTTAAAATTTTCCTCTAAAAATAATGATGTTACGTGGATATTATGACCAGATTTATATATGAGTGGTTTAGAAGCCAAGTAAACCAAGTCAAAAAATATTGAATTTAAGATCACTGCATGAAAGGTGTGCGAAAAGCTTTAGCTTTTAGCAGAAAATGCTTTTGTACAAATGAGTGTAATAAATGTACTCAATATAACACTAATCAGAATTGAGATCACTAAAATACCATACAGAATTAGAAACACTAAAATGTTTGAACGTAGTTTACTCAAAACTAACGAGAATGGACTTGGTTCACTTGGCTTGTGAACGACTCATATTATGTTACGTGCATATTATGACTAGATTTATATGTTACGTGCATATTATGATTAGGTTTATAAAGTTAATGAAAAAAATGATTGCAAATTCAGCATTTAAAAAATATTAAATTGTGGGTTAAACATTAACACCTTTTTTCATTACAAATACAGGTTTTATAACAAATAATTTGCTAAAACTATATCATAGTTTTTCGATAATGGTTCATACTACTTATAACAAAATATAATGTACAAAAATAACATAAACTATAAAAAAATTAACAAGATTTAAATACAAAAGAAAATCTAAATAGATTATCCAAAATGCATGTTTAGATTGAAACACATTGGTGACTAAATTGAGTCGAATAGAACTTTCTCTTAAATAAACAATTATTTTTATACGTTAAATAGTGTCTTATTTCACTGTTCCATTCATTCAAGGTTCTAGAAACTAAATTTTGATTTAGTATTCAATTACTTAAATAAAATAATTTTATAGCACAAGTAGTAATGTTTGAAATCAGACATATTTCGAGATTCCTTACGAGTAGTATTATTTATAAAGGAACATATAATCATTTTTATTATGTAAATTACACTAATTCACCATGTAAATTTTATCAGAATCACGTTCCACAAAAGAAAATATTCAAAAACATGTTTAGCACGTGTCTTGAAAATTCGAGTAATTTCGTATAGAATGTTACGAATATTATGTCTACATTTATAATAATTGTATATTTGGCATTCCTTTAAAATAACACTGTGAGTTAATTAATCATTTATAGCTCGTTATTAAATTCTAACTATTTTATTCCACAAGGATTAAAAATTTTAATCAGATCGATTTCGAGATTGCTCTCATTCTCAAGGGTAACACATAATATTCGTACAATTTATCATGTAAATTACACAAATTCGATGTTATTTTCGAGATAGTAACATCGTATTATCGGCATTACTAAGCTTATTTTATCATAACCACGTTCCACAAAACTAAATCATTAAAAAAACGCATAAAAAATATCCTGAAAATATGAGAGAAATATTGAAACCAGTCGGATTGCAAATTCCATTTCTAGTGCAGTAAAACTATATACGTTTAAAACCATATTTATCATGTAATTCCACAGTTTTTACCCGAGAAATTTGAAGAATTAACTTGAAACAATAAATAATAGCATATCTGAGTAATGTCTTGAATGAAGAGATTAATAAAAACGAGTAAGAAAATAAACAATAAAATGTTCATAAATAATATGGCATTACAATTTGTGCCGTATAATCTGGAGGCCTTATTACCAGTTGGCTATATTTTCCAGTCAACTAGAAATAAGTTAAAGAGACCTTAAGTGAAAATCCCCCCATTTATAAAAAAACCCGTTTATTAGCGGGAATCTGAATCGCAACTTTCGGGTTCGAAGACAGACGTCTTACCAACCCTGGTCACGGAGGTCGTCTTGAGTCTTTGAAGATTAAACTAAGTCACTTCAAAGGAAAAAAAACAGACAAACATTTTTGTTATTCATTTCTTTAAGCATCATCTTTAATAATCATGAATTTCTTTGAATTTTTTGATAAAGTTATTCGGTATCCAATCTCAAATTAAAATTAAAATTAAACAAATTTTCATGCAAAAAAAATATATTAGGTGTACAAATAAGTTTCCGCCGTTTTTTATAAAAAAATGGGCATTTATTGTGAAAGAACGGAACCTCATGTTTTATTCGAAGTAGTTCCCATCGCTTGCCACTACTTTTCCCCATCTTTCTGTCAGCATACGAATACCGCGTCAGTCATCATCATCATCTTTTGAGGCTATCCACGAATCGACTCAATTTTTGGTATCTTCATATGATGTGAAGTGCTGCTCAGACAGGCCATGCGTCATCGATCAAAACAAGTGGTAATCAGAAGGAGCAATGTCTGGTGAATACAGCGGGTGGGGTAAAACTTCTCAATTGAGTGTTTCCAAATAGGTTTTGACCGGTGCCGCAACATGTGGACTAGCATTATCATGCAGGAGAATAATTTTGTCGTGTCTGGCGTAGTAGTGGGCGCGCTTTTCCTCGAGTGCTCAACTCAATCTCATCAATTATGTTCGGTAGACAGCCCCAGCAATGGTTTCATTCGGTTTGAGCAACTCATAATACACGACAACAAGCTGATCCCACCAAATACACAACAAGAGTTTTTTTCCATGAATATTTGGCTTAGCCGTAGATGTTGAAGCATGACCAGGGGATCCCCATGATTTCTTCCTTTTTGGATTATCATAATGGATGCATTTTTCATCACCAGTGACTATATGGTGCAGAAAACCCTTTCGTTTATGCCTGGCAAGCAGCATTTCACATGTGGAAAATTGGCATTCAAAGTTTCTCCGTGTCAGTTCATATGAATCCCAATTTCTTTGTTTTTGAATCATTCCCAATGATTTCAACCCATGTGAAATTGCTTGTTGAGTCACTCCTAATGTAAGTGCAAGTTCTTCTTGCGTTTGGCACGAATCTTGATCCAATAATACTTCCAATTCCGCGTCTTCGTACACTTTCGGCCTTCCGCTACGTTCTTTGTCTTCGATGTCAAATTCACCGTTCTTAAACTTTTGAAACCACTCACGACAACTTCTCTCACTTAAGGCAGCCTCACTATATGCTTCTTCAAGCAATCGATGCGCCTCAGCTGCAGATTTCTTCAAATTGAAGAAGTAAATCAAAAGTTCCCGCAAATGACGCTTATTCGGCTCAAAACTTGACATTTTCGAACACAAAAAAATATGTTATACTGATAAAAATTCACTAATATTTCAAGGTCATGTTGTTGACAGATGTCCAACCTTACGATAATGACATTTTACATCTGACAATTTTAACCATAACTTACTGGTGGCGCCAACTTTTGTCAAACGGCGGTGACTTATTTGTACACCCAATATCAAGATCAAACCGCCTATTTACATTTATTTTAAGAAATAGCAATAATCTTTCAGAAAGATAATTAATTTTCTTTATTCATTTAATTATTAAAATTGTTCCATCCACCCCTCGAGGAATTTTGATATCTCATGTTATTTATTCTCAAAGGATTGGATCGAGCAAAGTTGAACAATTAAAATAGATATTATTTGGCGGAATGGTGAAGGGTTTAGGCGTTCGGTGTTGTGGGGGTAATCTTTGAACCGTGAAAATCTGACTCTTGTTGATAAATAATAAAATTAAAATGGTGGTGAATATTGGTGAATAGTCAATGGGGAGATATTTTGCAGAGGACGGAGAATCGAAGCGATACAGGAAAACCACTCGATTCAGATTTATTTATGTGAGGCGTAGCGAGATGTTAAGCGGTAGTACCTTGTGGACAGTACTGGTCAGTCTAGGATCATTTTCCCGTTGGAGTAGGCAGAGTTTGTTACATTTAATTTGTCTTGTCTCCAGTAAACTAGGCGTTACCCGAGTATCTTAATAAGAAAATTAAACATGACAGAACTAAGTGATGCTGACTAATTATTTAATACTTCTGGCATCCAGTCTCACTAGCTTGATTAGTTGTGAGACCTAATTGTAAGTATGTTATGTAACACGTAAAAAAACCTTGCTATAATCCATTATATAATATAAGGTAAATAAAAATACAATCTTACAATATCCTCTATACACATATCAAAAACAGATCACATTGAAACACACACAATTTTTTACACATATCAAAAACACACATATCAAAAACACACAATTTTTTACACATATCAAAAACACACAATTTTTTACACATAAAAAACACGCACATTTTTTTACTAAAACTTATTACAATGTTGTAATTTGAAATTGCACTTTTTAATTGAACACAATAAATATTGTTTAAAAGAAGGATAGTGTTATATGGACTGAAACTATACAAAGAATAAAAAAAATATATGAGAATGTCTAACAAGGGTAAAATTATTGGATCCTAAACATAGAACATCTAATTTGCAATACCATGTTCAATAGTATTATTGTTTTCTTAGAGACCTATGTTCTGTAACATAGAATTGAAAAAAAATTAAATATTCTTTTGAAAAAATCGAGATTTAATCATTGTACGAGTACATAAACTCTTAGTAAATACTATGATATGGTGTCTAAAACTAACAAAGACATGAAAATTGATGTTTTGAAAATTTAAAGGTCATAAAAAAATTAAAACTATTTCAGAACCGATTGGATTCAATTCCGCGATTAGGATTAACAAAGTGCGGCATTTCTTTGAACGACCCGTTTGATTTTATTGCCGACACAAAAGAAGGGGAACGATTCCGCATCCCGGGCGCGGTCCAGATATACACTTAGAGAGGGAAATGGGAAAACACCACGAGGAATTAAAATCAGCTTGGTAATAGTTTTGAATGACTCACCGGTTTATAAAGTAGGTTTCAATGAACTCTGAATTGTACGATAAGTGAAAAAAATACTGAGAGAGCAGAATAAATGCACGCAATGAGAAGAATAAATGGGGTGCAATATATTTATATGACAGAATACGTAATGAAGTGATTAGGGATGAAATTCTTAGAACTTAATCAGTGTTGAGTAAGATAAAGAATAGAACGCTGGCTAGATGTGGAAGAAATTAATTAAGGAAGAATAACCTAACAAATATATACAGTGCAAATATTACTGGAAGGCTTGTGAGAGAAAGGCTAAAGAAAGTATGGTTGGATCAAGTGAATGATATTATGAGAGAAGGCAATATAGAAAGTCAGACAAATCGTAGAAGTTATATGAAAAAGTGTATGAATGTAGAAGAGGCTAAGGATGTGTGTCGACATAAGAATTTCTGACATTCTGTCCTCTCTGTCTACCCCGACAAGGAAATGGCGTGATGTTGTGTAATCGTATGTATGTAAGATATATTTTTAGTTTTTTGCGTTACATAAAAAATAAATATAAAACCTTAAAATGGTTTAATAAGTTTAATATGCTACAATGTTTTTTTGAAAATAGGAAAATACAGACAATTTATAAAATAAACTAAATTGATAATTATTTCAGCTTTTTTTATATTATTTTTTTTTTATTTTGCCTCATCATAAATTGAAACTTGCCAAAGACATCGATGCGTAAAAAAACTATAAGATACAAATTAATAAAACGACGCCACAAATAATAATGTTTTTAAATTTATATTCGCCATTTTTTGGTTTTTTCTCCAAATATTAATCTTCATTGTTTTGAATATTAAATTCTTTCGTTTGACAAGATAAACCTCAAGTATTTTTTAATAAGATATTTATATAAGATTTTAACAAGATAAAATTCGAAGAATTTTAAGCTTAAGGGTAAAATGATAATAAAAATATTTAAGTCAAATATCGAAATATATGGATTTTCTAAAGAATCCCCTAAATTGTGATCCTGCGTCATAATCTGATATCAGTAATCTTGATATATGTACGAAAATGTCAAAATATCAGACATAGTATTCTCAGTACAAATGGCCAGGTAGTTTTTTTATTCATTATCGACATCCTACTTTCAATTTTATTTCAACTGAATTTATTCTGCGGGTCCTGTGAATTGCGTTTAATAAATAAAAAAATCAGCCCTTTGATATTCTATTACGAAACGGAGTTAACATATACTATACTCGTAAGTCATCTACTTAGTTAAAAACATTAAATTCGTTCACTAACAATTATTATATATAGCATTCGTCGTCGTTGCTGGGCATCGTAGTCGAAGATATTCTCGCCATTCCAATGTCAATTCAGTTGGAAAGCGAAGTTGTGCCAAGGAGTTTTAAAAAAAAATAAGCGAGTCGTTGCACACCAGCAAACTCACCGACCACATCGCTGTACTGGATTTGACGGCACATCAAAGTGATACCACTGAACCACATAGGCTTGTTTTGTTTTCCTCTTTTTGAAAGAATATATATGACTCAAGTCATAGACACCTTTATACCCCCAAATACTAGATGGGAAAAAATGCCTGTTCATTCGGGAGAAATAGCATAGCGTTGGATTCGAAACAGCGTCTTCCGCACGGAAGTACAGTACGTTACCTCGTGGCTATGCACACAATATATTGTATTACATTTTCGTTATATACAGTACAACCTACTTTTTTGCCATGTGACTTTTTCTTTCAACCTACCAGATAAGTGTTAAACAAGCTTTAAGTGAAACCAGATTGGAACCCTTTTAAAAAAAACTGGTTCCTTAAGGGAATTGAGTACGCTATGGAGGTCGCCAACTTTGACACAGGTCGTATAAATAGAAAAAAAAAACCGTTCAAGAAAATAAAACTTTTGGTCACAATATTGGCAAATCAAAACTTGCTGCAAAAGAAACTGGAATCTAAATGCATGTTATTTTGTTTTCTTCTTCGTATATATATTTGTTGTTTATATTATTGGAACAATGTGTGTTATTCCAGTTTTCCTTTATTTATAGGATATATTTATGTAGAAACCGAAGATGCTGCTGTAATCAAAATAGAATCTCATCTCGCTACTGAAATCTGATCGTATTTTAGATTCCCTCAGTTTCCTAACAAGAATCCACCAAGAAACAACATCCTCGACGGATAAAAAACATATGTTAAATAAACACGTATTTGCGAAATATTCAAAACAACTTTGAAAATGTGATTTAGTTAAATTAGTTTTTTTTTTTAAATATTAATAATTAGATATTGTTTGTACGAGTATATCGCCCTTCAGTAAACCAACATACCTTTATATCACTTTAATTTATATAAGGCTGTACTTAATTGGGAACCGATCTCAAGACACTAATAAATAAATCGTCTCAATTAATGAAACACATTATCAAAAAATAATCGATAGTTAAAATGAAAATCATAATAGATCATGGATGTAGATAAAAATAGGTTATTTAATTAATTATTTAACACTTTTATTGCAAATACAATCTGGCGGGCTTTGAGAATATTTTGAAAGAAAGAAATATAAAACATATATTTGTATTTCTGTATGTTTACAAATATCTATTTTAATTTATATTATGTATTTACTTTTTCCAACCAACCAGACAAAGTAAATGAAGCAAGTTACGTGGTCGCATAAATCATTCAAATGACTATCCATCTCCACGAAATCCATAAACACATACGTGAGCATATGCCCACGAACCCCATAAAGACGGACAATCACCCGAACACTCTTTTTCATTTAAAGTGAGATATCATCAATCAAAAGAAAAGGAAGGGATGGTGGAGAGGAAAGGAAAAGCAAAATCAGGAATGAAACACGTTATTTTACTGACTAGATTAGCTTCATTATTTCGTATGTATATTCGTAGGTAGTTATTCGAATTAGTAATTCAAAGGTATTGAAGAGCGTAGCCAGGAGAAACAATTACCTTTGGTATAATTCATCGAGCTTTCGGGTTTAGAACCATTGGAGTACACAGATCTTCGTAATCGCAAGTATAAGCAATACTAGCGCACGAGAAAAAGCAAAAAAACGAAAACGTGCATAGTATAGTAGGTGCTAGTATTGTTACCATACGAAACCTTTCGCTGGAATTGTACCTTATTTACTTATTTTTTCGAGCATACAGAACCTAAGCCCCCCGGATGTAAGTCAAGCGTTATACCATCTAGGTTATGGATGCCGTCAAGACATCAGCAGTGGCCTTTATTTAGGAATTTAAAAATGTTCTAGGAATGCATATATATTGCTATTTAGTTTATGAAGTGATACTCCAAGAGCCTTTATTAAAGTTTTTCAGACATGGCGTCCATTATAATGGACACAGAGTTCACATTTCCTTTGTAAATAACTTAATGGTAAATTTCTGTTCCCAATGATAACAAATGAAGCGTAGGATACTGTAAAATCGACTTTGAACGTGTTGGGCACCATGTATCTAAACTAATACATTATGTTACATTTAGTGTAAATAATACCCTCACAAGTAGGAATATTTTTTTAAAACCTTAGAATTAATTTAGGTCTGAAGAGGTTAATAAAGTATGGCGGCTATCAAAGATTGGTAAAAACATACTTAGATAAAAACAGTCCGAACCCACCGAAAATCGAACACAGACGTAGGATTGAAAAGCGAGCATTCTGACCATTCACGACGAATATATCACAAAAAAATATAAATTAAATCGGAATGATATGAAATTGCCAAAGCCGACTACCAGGGAACTTGACAAGGAAACTTAGCGACTGGCATAAACAGTAAAAGCAATTTTTATAAAACGGTTTATCACTTAATAATACAAAACGAAAGTACCTTTTTAAGTCAGAAAAATTGATCAAAAAACATATTTGAAAGCAGAGAGAGTAGAAAACAATACGAGAGTTAAAAAGTATCTCTAAAATAATAAAACAGTTGTTAAAACAAGCGGCATCACGAGTGAAGGTGTCAACTTTCGCTTCACCTTTGAAACAAACAATGGAATGGATTCAAAAGAAGGCAATTGTAACAACGTCCTCATCCAGAATGCTGACAATTAACAGAAGACACAGAGAAAAAGGCACAAAAGAATAATAGGACTGTGTTGGAGATAAAAAAGAAGACATTGTCTGGTCGACATAAGGTACACAATTTGAGTTCTCATGCAATGACCCACTTTACAGAAGAGGTGCTTCCGTCGCTGGCATATTACAATGGAAGGCGAAACTGAAAGTGACCGGAAGATTACTGGGTTTTGAAGAGAAATCAGAAAGTCATTGTTAAATCAGAGACACGAACCTCGATAATATACGAGTTCATTACTGACGGATGATTGGATCAGAACAATTTGGTCACATTAAGGTTAACGAGATAGAAATATCAGATTATTTATTTGATTGTTCGTAAAAAAGGTATTATATTTTGTAAGTCATCGGTATGTTGTCAAGTTCTAGAACTCTCTGATAGTTATACGAGTCCAAAAGAGGTTTCTGCGACATCTTTATTGCAAAGAATATGGATTTTACCGATGACTCAATCCCACATTTTAATGAATATGTTTGGTTATCACTCCTTAAAGCCTCGGCCACACAGGAAGGAGCCACGCTTGATCCTTAGAGCTATGTTGCGAGTTAGGTGACATATCCTAGCGAACCAACGTACCGCATACTATCGCAGTGGCCACATTGCACGCTTCGCGCCACGTTGCATGACGATTAGTCAGCGAACAGACGTGTTGGTTAATTTACAAGATGGCTGAAGTTTTAATGACAGCTGTGTATAAACGGGAGCCTTTGTGGAACCCATCGAGCAAATTATACAAAAATGTACCTGTAATAAAATCACTTTGGAATGAAGTTGCACAGAAAGTAAATAAAAAGGCAAGTTACTTGTATAATGAAATTGGTTAGTTTTGAGAGTGACATCGTGTGTTGACTCAACCGCTCCCAACTGTCAAATGAATTTGTGCGTAGCACTTAAGTGTGGTCAGGCATGAAGTCACCTAGTATATGAGTCACGTAAAATCTAGCTTAGCACCTAACGAAGCATTTTGGTGTGGCCTCGGCCTAAGCGTTATAATTAAATCTACACACCTGTTTGTAGAATGAATATTTCAATATTGATATCGTCTATATCTCAGTGGATAAATTGAGGATTGAACTTCTTATTAAACTTACATGCATAACTAAACTCCTTCACTTCACTTCGACGACCTCCGTGGCTAGTTGGTAAGATGCTTGTCTTTTGACTTTTTTTTTGGTTGCGGGTTCGATTTTGGCTAGAACCATATTTAAAAAAGAAAAAGTGTTTTTTAGTCAGGTTTTATCTTAAGGTCCCATAAACACTTTTCTGATTGGTTGGAGGAGATTAACATATGGTAATAATCACATATGATTATATTACAAATATAGTGTTACACATTATACGTTCGGGTCCTGCTACAGCTGCTAGACGTGATTTGTTGGATGATAGTGGGTTCAAGTCCTGATTATAGTGCGCTTGAGGAGAGTTTGCTCTCTAAACGGCGTTGTATAAAATTGTCATTCGAATTGGAAATGGGCAATCCTTATTGCTGTTATAAATATTTGAAAACTTTTATTATATTATTTATAGTTAAGGCATTAACATTGTAAAGGTTTAAAGACACTGTAATTTGTTTTTATCAAACTCTGTTTATTCCACTTCTTGTAATGGTATAACCCTACCGGTTTCAAGGCTTTCAAGTCTTGTTTGTGCTCCTCTGATAATGAGGTGAAACCCTTGACACCGGTAGGGTTATACCGTTACAAGAAGTGGAATAAACAGTCTTTTATTTATATGTTTTTTCATGTAGTATACATATTATTTTATGTGATAAGGTAAAACCTGTATTAAATGTAAAATATGATAAATAAATACGTGATGTGATTCAAATAGGGAACATCGACTTAAAACTAGATGGTAGAGAATCGTAGTTTCCACTCTACTTTACTACGTATTTACCAAAGTCATCTACCAATTGTCGTTTCCTCGTTACATCGTCCCTCCGGTTTTACGTACTTGTGTCATCTACCCTATGTGCCTTTCGCTATTTTCTACGCCTCGAGGCTCTCGGGTACCACTGGATGATTCTGTTCTATGTTCTGACTAACATTACTTCAGTCGTTTTCAGTCTCAATTATGTCATTGATTGATATAGAATCTACTAATTGCATTTGCAGTCCCTTCTTGTATAGCACTGCATACGAGATAATTGAAGCTTTAGTGTGACTTTAGATATAAGGGTTAATCTTTTGCTGAAAATGTTATCCGCACCACCTATCCGATCACTACGCTTAAATATATGTAGTCTTGTGGCTTAAATATATGTAGTCCTGTGGCATTTCCAGTACATAACTTCTCTTTCACTACGTCATTTTAACTATCCATGCAGTCAGCTCGTTGTTTCTATAGCTCTCACTTTCTTGTCATTTTATAATTTCCTTCCCCTTTTCCCGTATTTGGTGATATGTTGATTTTAATGCGTTAAGTACATTTTAGTATTTTCCTGCCTCTTTTTTGCGTGTTGTAAAAAATTGCATTGTTACTTTTCACCAATAAATTGCATTGTTACTTGGCAATAATCGAAAACACCTTTCGTAACTTTTGGCTGATTGGTTTAAAGATATAGTCGTAGGCCTAATTTTGTCAAAATTTTTACAGCTTATGTTTCCATTTTTGTATTAAAAGTATGTTTCCATTTCATTATTAAAAGTATAAGCTTATGTTTCCATTTTGTATTAAAAGTATAAGATTTTGTTTAAAATTGCAAGAGTCTTTACCGATTTGTTAAAAATTATATTAAATCATTAAAAATAAATCAATCCCGTTGATAATCTATTCGTGGAGTGCTTTACCTATGAGCAAAATAGATAAGCCTTCCAAAACGTTTAAAGTTAACAATGCCTCGACAAATTTATATCTAATCTCTTTACCACCCCTTTTCCACCCTGCCTTAGTCTTAGTTTAAGATATTGTAACAAAGAATGTAATTTTCTTATATTCCTCGTATATTTTATAAATTATAAAAAAAAGAATAATTCTCAATAAATAAAAAAAAATCAACATGAACCTATTCTTATTAAAGCATTAAATATGAAATTAAGTTTACGAAATTTCAGTATCCGTTAAAATTTTTGAATTATCATATTTTAATCGATAGCCATAAAGTTTTATCATTTTTTATGCCAAGTTAATTCTAAACTTTCCGTCCAATTTTCTTTTTTCGAAAATGATATTTTCAAACGAATTCTCGAGGAATCCGAAGAGTTGTAGGCAAGTTTCAGTTGCGGCTATTTCCAAATTTCCAAAAGTTTTGAAACTCTTCAAACAATGAGATGAGCTCTTCGATTCTTTAAACGGTTTGGGAAACTTTTACTAATGCCATTATTGTGAATTAATTAATGTTTATCAATGCAATTTACAAATAAATTAACCAGTAAAATCAGCAAGATTTCAATATGATTTTAACATGTGTTTTAATATTTCCGTATGCATTAATTCTACATTTTATTAAAATTGACTGGTGTACTTTTTTCTCTTTAATTTTATGTTATCACTACCCTCAGGAAAAATTTTCTCCTAGTCAAAGGCTATTTCTTGTTTCTAGTGTTATTATTTTTATTTTGTTTGTTATATAAACTTACACTTTCATTGTAAACATTGAACCTGGCGGGCTGGTTGCCATGTGGCAATCCCTTCCAAACAACCAGAAAGATGTTAAAAACGTCTTTAGGGATTAACCAGACTGGAATCCTTTTTTCTTAAAAATCTGGATTCTAATGGGAATCTAGCCCGCAACCCCCGCGTTGGGAGACTGACTTCTTGGCAACTAAACCACGGAGGTCGTCTATATGTATTGTTATAAAATATAGTGACATTTTTTAAAATGTAACTCTGATAAGTAAAATAATTTGTATTTCGGTTTTTAAATAATATATGTAAGTTAAAAATTTCAAAATATTTTTTACTTTTTGTAATCAAATAAAATACATCACAAAATACGATAAAACAAAAGAATGTTTTACTAAAATATAGCACAAAGTAAAATAAAACAAAATGCTGTATTATTAAACGATACCACAAAGCACGATGAAACAAAATACTGTTTTACTAAAATATAGCACAACTCACGGTAAAATGAAAGATTGTTGTCCTAAAATATTACACAAGGTACGACAAAACACAAAATGCTGTATTACTACACGATACCACAAAGCACGATAAAGCAAAATACTTCATCAGATTTTCAATTATAAATTAGATTAAGAATAGGAATCATAGAATAGAAATAAAAAAAAAAAATTGGAATCCATGTCTTGACTTCTCAACAAAAGTTTATCTTTCCATTATAAAGGAACTAAAATAGACGGCGCAGAGAAATATACAAAAAGAGAAATAAATTCAAACAAGTTGGAATGCGGAAAGACAGCTCTTAAGTTAAATTCCGGGAATGAAAAAAGGAAGGAAGCTCTCGACTGCGCCCGGCCGGGAGTTGCATGCGAAATTAGCAGATGTTGCAATTAAATATCTCGTCGGGACTGTACTCGTAGCATCTCTGCTTGCCCCGAGGGTAAAGTGCATTAACATCTACATGGACGTTGCTGATTTTTAATGTTATCAAAGGAAAATATATTTGCCTACTTTGCAAATATTCACATTTTATAATTCATGGGATGAAATATAAAAAGTTTTTATTTACTCGTTTCTGTGGCTTAAAAGCAGACGGTAGTAGTCTACCTTTTAGTAAAAATAATCTTTTGGTACTACGTCCGTTAGGAATGAAAGTGAACTTAAGATTGATGTATTAAGTAAAACGAAGAAGTTATATATATATTTAACAAGGAGTTATATATATATATATATATATATTTAACACTTTTATTGCAAATACAATCTGGCGGCCTTATTGCCAGGCGGCAATCTCTTCCAGCCAACCAGACAAAAGTAAATGAAGCCAGTTATATGGTTGCATAAATCATTCCAATGACTATCCATCCCCATGAAATCCATAAACACATACGTGAGCATATAGCCACAGACCCCACAAAGACGGACAATCACCCGAACATTATTTTTCATATAAAGTGAGATATCATCAATCAAAAGAAAAGGAAAGGATGGTGTAGAGGAAAAGAAAAGAAAAATCGGGAATGAAACACGTTATTTTACTGACTAGAAATTAAGAGTTTTTTCAGTCGCTTTTTAAAGCGTGACATGATCGTACTTTCGTTAATACGGGTATGAAGATTAAGCGTGACATGATCGTACTTTTGTTAATACGGGTATGAAGATTAACAACAAATATACAGTGCAAATGTGTAAAAAGTCAGAAAACCCGTAAGAGTTATATGAGGAAATGTGTGAATTTAGAAAAGGTGAAAAAGGTGTATCGCGAAAGTTTGGCACCCTGTCTTCTTTGCGTAACCCAATATGGAAAAGGCGTGATGGTATTTACTTATGTTTAAATTGTACTTTATCTATTTTTATTATACTTTTGTTGTATATAATACAACCTGTCATGTGACAATATCTTCCAACTAACTAAAAAATTAGAAAGGTCTTAGTGAAAACTAGACAAGAATCCTTTTTTTAATAAAAAAAATCCTACGAGAATCGAACCCGCACCCTCGAGTCAGAAGACGGGCGCCTAATTAACTAGGCCGTGATTTAAGATATTTTCAGAAAGTAAAAACTGTGATTTCAAGAAAATATATGACAGCAATAGTAAAAGGAATTCAAACTCACAGAAATTCTACTTCAAAAACGTTTTAAATCCTTCATCCAAATGTTGCAAAAACTTGTTTTTTCGTGCTTTAATTAAAATGCGCAGAAAAGCTAAAAAGCGGATGCATCCGCCTCAATTCACTCTGAATGATTTAACTTAGTTTCTGCTTGGAAAAGCGAGTTTATTACAAGATCTTGTACACGGTACTTGGAAAAAGAAACTTCTAAACTATTTCGAGTCTGCTATATGTAAATGAATCCCCTTTTCAAGTTATTCCAAGGCAAACATAGTACTTATAAAAAGGATAAACGACCAAAAAAGGTTGAATAAATTACTCATAAAATGTTGAACAGATTTTGTATCAGTTCAGTTTTTCGTTTTTTTTATTACAAAAAAATAATAGATCGTACTAACTCTATCAGTAGATATATGTTAAACAACACTTTTTATATAAGTCAAAACGATCTTACACTATTATATTATAACTATTTAGCTTTATTTGACATTTTATTGTCCAAAGGCCTAAATACGGTGGTTATTGCCCAACAGCGTTTTTTTTCAATAGACTAGACAGGAGTTCCATATGTTGTGCTAATTGCTGGTTCAGAGGTTACAAGATTTTAAGTTACACACAAATCGAAAAAAAGAACATTAAAAAAAGTACCCACTTTTTATTTTGAAGAAAAATATGTATTGAAATAAAAATGTCTCTGTTTTAACAATATTTTTTTGAAACATATGGCAAAGAGTTAAGAGTTACAATAAAAAATACTAGTTTTTAAATAAAAGAGCTAGATATATATTTCCCCACAAAATAACATCAGGTACTATCTGGAAAACTTGAAAAGTTAAACATAAACTTACGTGAGAGTTGCAATTCACGCAAGAACTTTTCCACTCAAATCTTACACGGAAATGTAAAAAAAAACTTGTCTGAGAAGTACGTAAGTACAGATATGACCGGGGAAGTTCAAGTGGTGCAGAATAAGTAAAAAAGTGTTATTAAAACTGTCCCATGGGTCGAAAATTGGGAGGTGCTGAGGTGGTGACAAGGGTGAAGTTGATATAAGATTCTCCTCTTCCAAGCGGAGGAAACTAGCAGCAACTTTCAAACGATAATATTTTAGAGTATTTTAAAAAATGTTGACAGAATTTGATAAATCCTAGAAGACATTTTCGACAAAATCAGAATCGGGCTTTTAATTATTACTGGAATTTATTATTGGACCTCATTCTTATGGTTAATTACTTTGAGTATGTGTCCGACGATACAAGAAAACTGTTAATTGTGGTTGTCGTAAAGATTGATAATTGTTTTTGGCGTAATTTTTCTCTCTCTTAATTTGTAATATTGGTGCATCTGAATATTGACTTAATGGAATAAAGTCTAGAACAGATACAACAAAAATAAAAACCATGGTGAGAAATATTTAAATGAAAACCCTCAAACCTGTCGCAGGTTAAACACTTAAAACATGGAGTTAGAAACTCTTGTACCTGAGAAATATACTAAGTATAGGATATTGTGAGATAGGGGTACAAACCGCAGAAGGCATTGGCGTGGGTCACGTTGAAAGGACGGATAATAATAACATGAGGGTTCCCTACGTGGCAATGCATGAAATACCTACTAACAGCCCCCCACCCGGAAGACGCTCAAAGCATATGGAAGAATATCAGGATATTAACATCTCTAAAGAGGCAGTCCTGATGATAATATAGCAAAGATCTAACTTAAGAGAAAGAATGAGAAGAAATATCTTACTAACGTAAATTAAGCTGAATTATATTTCCGATTAATTTGTATTGATGAGTCTATATACTCGTACATGATGAACTCTGTGGCCTAGTTAGAAAGTCGCTTGATTTCAGCCAGATGTTTCGGGTGCATACACGCACTAGACTTGTGCGAAGTTTTCTCTTCACGTACGGAAGTACGAGTATAACTAACACGTGTGATTACGAACAAATTATATGCCCACTCCAGTGGTTCTTAACCCAAAAGCTCTTTAATATGTATATCTAAATCATCAATTCGAAAAAGTTTAAGGACATCATACTAATGAATGAAAAAAATACGAACTGATGGTGTTATCAAAACAAAAATTAGATGTCATAAATAACAAATATTTTTTTTGGTAGCGGTTTTACTAAAATACCACATAAATATGTTCCTTAATAACTAACGATATTTGGTAAAGATACATTTCAATTAAAATAATTTCTATATGAATATATGAAAAAATATATTTGCATATTTTCTTCACAATAATGTATTTTATGGTCAGCACCTTTTCTGTCTGTCTCTTACGACACCACAATGACGACCTCCGTGGCCTGGTGGTAAGACAATTGTCTGCCGATCCGGAGGTTGCGGGTTCGATCCCCGCTGGAACCCAGATTTTTTTAAATAGGATTCCAGTCTGGTTAACACTTAGGCCCTATAAAAACATCTTTCTGGCTCGTTGGAAGAGATTGCCACATGGTAATACTCGCCAGGTTAAAAAAAATTAAAATAATAATAATAAATAAATAATGTTGTTGGAAAAGATTTATTTTTTAAATTAATTTATTTTCTAGAGGTTTAATTGGTTAGTATTGAACTGAAATAATTCTAAGACTTTCAAAGTTTGTCTGAACTTAAGTTTATCGAGTGAACTAAATCTTTGATATCTTCGAGTAAAAATGTATCGAAATAAAAACTTATACGTCATAAAAAATATGTGCTTTCTGAGGAATTAAAAAAGACTGGACTTTTTTGTATTCAGTACTGAGATTACTTAATACAAAATGTACATATGCTTGATCTGAGAATAAATATCTTTTATGGTTGCAAAAACAAAAGCGTCAATATTTTTTTTCCCGATTTCAAAGCGGTTCAAGAAATATTGTTTTTGGCACTGCCCAGAGTATTGATGACAGTCCTGAGAGCAAAGTGCAGAAGGTGCAGGGAGAAAAAGGGGATAATGTATGCACTCCTGGAGTGCTTCTCCTGGTTCAAGACATTCTGATATGTTTTATTGCTCTACAATACCGACGAAAATATTTTACTCACTTACATTTTATCAGGCTTGATTGTAAGAGGAAATATAACTTTTTACGAATGCCAGGTTTTACATCACATTTTCACAGTTCATTTAAGGTTAGGACCTAGGAATATTATCTAATTCTGTCAGCGAATATATGCCAGATAAAGTGATTGGAATTTTCATCCGTATTTTAATTACTGCTCGAGTATTCGGATACGAGTCCTCCGATTATTTGGGCACATTGTTCGTGGCAAGGAGACAGATTGGAGAGGTTTATGGTTACTGGAGGCGTGGAAGGACAAATTACAAGAGGAAGAACCCCAATACGTTGGACTGACCAAGTGAGAGAAACAACTGGACTACCCTTAATAACTGCCCTTCGAACTGCAGAGTGCAGGGATGGATAGAGAAGTCGTCCGAGGCTATCGTGGGAATCACGATGCTCAGTCATAAGCTACACGACAGGATGAGATTCGGATACAAGAAATGACAAATTTTATAACTTGCAGCAAATCAGTAGTTTATTAATCTGTTTTATCAAAATTCGGAATGTTATTTTCTGTCTGTTTTACGCTTGCAAGGAATCAGGTGTGTGCATTTATATTTATAAAATTTTTTCCACATATTTCTCGAGCATATAATGAATTATTTAACAATTTTTATATATTATTTGATATTTTCTTTTATAATTTACGTGTAAAAAGATGTGGGTTGAAAAACATCTAACGTCCTCGCGATCGAGTTTGCGATGAGCCAAGACCGTTTGATAGCTTTTCTCTCAAATGTACTTTCTTTCCTTATTGTCTTACGATACTCGTATATGTGTTATTTCGACAAATATATACATAATATGTTGATATCAATAAAGTTATATTTATTTAATTATTTATTCATTGAAAACTTCTAATTACCCATATTCTTGATTTTATTGGATACTTTAATAATGAAAATTTTGATTCAAACGATATATTATATTTGTCAATGATTCCAAGTTTTATACAGTTTTTTAAACAAAGTTAATCAAATTAAAATTCTTTATTTCATTAATTTATCAATTACGTATTCAAGTTATGACATACTAATTTTGAACCTACATAACTTAAGTTATCAAGTACAGGAAAAAGTTCATCAGACTCTTGAAGAAAAAAGAGAAACAGTGTGATAAGCGCCCACTGTACTAAGCTTCGATCATTAAATAAAAGGCAAATAACAACAAAAAAGAAATCCAGTATCGTAACTGTTTCCCGATAGAGGCATGGTACTGTACCCCCGATATTTATACGCTCACCCTCAAAAACATAACAGGAAAACAGCGAGGAGGAAGAGATATGGGGTTTAGTCTTTACGGCAGGTATCGTGAGTCGAGTGGATTCAGTGGGAACACGCGGGGGTTGAATTTTAAGATGACAGTTGTTTTCCTTCAGCGAGATGTTTGTAGCTAGTGGGTCCCCTGTAACTCTTGTAGGGAGATTTGCAACGGATATAAACATCTTGCTCTTGAATTATATATTTGCGGAGACTTGAATTAAATGTAAACATTCGCCACTATATGGGTTAACGTGTTTTTGGGTATACATTTTGAACTGCGGATAGATATATGTTACATTAATAATAATTTATTATTTATTGTCACCTCGAATGTTGAAAAAGTCTAATAAAATTGTATTGTATAGGGTCTTTCAAATTGAGCGGTTTTTTTTTTATAATATTTTTTTTAATTCTTGAATAAAGCACACAATTTACTTTGATATCAAAAACTTTTTATTGGTCATTGAAGTATAATGTATGACATTTAAACACAAAAACAATATCCGCCAAATGTCCACCTCTTGCAGCTCCACAGATGTCCACTCTCTTGTCTAACTCACCAATAACGCGAATAATTTCGACCCTCAGGTTAGGAATTGATTAGGGATCATTCTTATAGACCTGGATTTTCACGTAACCCAAGAGAAAATAGTCCAACGGTGTACGATCATATGATCTTGGTGGCCAATTAACATCACCGTTTCCAGAGATTACAATACATATTGTAAAATAATTCAACAATTTGAACACGTTGTTGTATTGTATACGACTCCATTTTTTATAAATGTCATACATTACACTTTTCAAATGTCAAAAGACCCAGGCAAGTTCGCGACGCCATCTGTGTTTTATCCAAGAATTAAAAAACCCGCTCAATTTGAAAGACCCTTTATTATACTTTTGTTGCATACAGTACAAACTGGAGGGTTTATTGCAAATCATCTCATCTAATGCTAAAGCAGTAACAGAAAAGTGTACCCGTTAAAATTTGCGGGATACCTCTCACACGTTTTCCACTCAAATTTGCACTATATATCTGCTTGTTAATATTTCTTCATTCATTCGTTCCACATGCCCAAACCATCTCAGCGTGCTCTTCATTATCTTACTAAACATATCAGCCTTAAGTTCACATTCATCCCTAATTACTTCATTCCGTATTCTGTCATACATTTTAAATACATGCATTCCTCTCAATTTCTTCGTTTATTCTCAGTTTTTTTCACTTATTCTACAATTCAGAGTTTCAACATCATTTATTTGGTTTCAACAAATTATTTTAATAAATCAAAAGATTATTATAAAATCGAAGAACTCAAATTAAAAATTGACAAGAGTTAGAATGATAGAAATATGGAAAAAAAATCAAAGAAATAAGTTCTTCATAAAAATGTAATAGGTATTTGATCAGATTGTGAAACGCCTTTGAAAATGAAAGAAATCTTCGTTTATCTAAAATTGATCTAACTTTATCTTACAAAAAAAACACTCCCGAATACGAAAAGACTTCTTCAATTAATTTTACATTCCTAAATTCTTGCAATCGCTGAAACTTTCCAGATGATTAATAACTTAGGGGGATTATTAAAAATCAGGAATGGCTGAAGTTTTTCACAAGCCCGGGTCACCATTTTTCTAAAATATTATATAAGTTGGCCTGATTTGATGGAGGAATGTTGTACTCTGAGAGTAACTTAATGGAATGAGAGTAACTTAATGGACTGTGATGAAGGAATGTTGAACTCTGAGAGTAACTTAATAGACTGTGATGGAGGAAGCTGTACTCTGAGAGTAACTTAATGGAAGACGAATGCTGCTAATAAAGACAAATGCCATAAATAACTGCAGGAAGCCAATACCATTATATGTCGTCGTCGTTGCTGGGCCTCGTAGTCAAGGATCCCCTCGCCATTGCAACGCTAATTCAGTTAGAAAGCGAAGCTGTGCCGTGGAGTTTTTCTTCTTCTTTTTAAGTGAGTGAACCGTTGCACACCAGCAAACTCACCGACCTCACCGCTGTACTGGATCCGATGGCACACCGAAGTGAGACGATCGGAGCATACCGACAAGTCCCCCCCTTTTTGTTTTTTGGAAGAATATATATATGATCGAAGTCATAGGTATCCTTATACCCTCGAATCGAACCGACGACCATCCGCACGGAAGTTCAGCGAGTTACCGCGCAGCCATGCACCTCATTCACTAGTTGTATTCCAGACAATATTTATATTAATACGTTTTCCATAACCAAGAAGGCGTCACTAAATTATTTGACTAGAAAGGGCGATGAAAATAAAAGAATACCTCTGCAAGCGGGATTCGAACTCACAACGTTATTAAAACACGAGTTTATATTCAAATATTAAATAATCAATTATTTTGTTACTCTACAAATAACACTAATCTCCGATATATGTGTTATTCCACAAATTTCATTAAACATCGATAAATAAATAAATATAGGTTTATTGATAGCAACATAGTATGTACATAATACATTTAAATATACTTCAAGAACACATAAATTGCAGATAATACAGAAGACAAAAGACAGAAGCTATCAAAAGGTCTGGGCTCATCTAATAACACCCCCCCGGCCAAGATACACCCAACCAATATAGGGCGAGCCCAGCCACGGGGACACCAGATGTTTTTCAGCCAACACCCTATTTTTCAGCCCACACCCTTTTTCAGCCCACACCATAAAGTGTTATTCCACTAATTACATTAATCATCGATATATAATATTAAGCCTCTCTTTATGTAGAAGATTCCGTAGTATACCGGGATAGTTTCAACTTAAGAGATCATCGAGATTGGAGATAGAAACATGTGCAGTGAGGATTAAAGCAATTAGTGGAATTAATAATATAGTAATATATTATTAAATATTCACATTGGGAGTTCCACAAAATGAAACCCGAAACCTTTGATAAAACACGGGCATATATTTAAAATGTTTAATTGGTTTAAAAACTTACCTACCTTTTTATAAAAAAATATTAATAATTTAGAAAATAAATTTTTCTTAAAAAAAATGTTGTCAACTAATGAAATAGTACAAACAAAAAATTAACGCGCCTAATTGGTTAATTCTTTATTTTGAGTACGCTCGTTGAGAGAAACCAGTTAATGAGTAAAAAAAAGAGCGAAATTAAGTTAAAAAACCTTTTTTTTTTTTTTTTGTAATATTACTCTTTTCTTTGCTTTCTTCGTCAGCAAAAAGTTCAAGGATTTTACATTATGCGATAATTTCTTGATACGGTCCTGTAGGCCGCAGAGGTCCAGGGGTAATGGATGAAGGTCTGCAGCAGCTAATTGAGTCGGGGACACTGCAATTTGTAAAGAGAGCAAGGGAAGCAGACCACCAGGGCGGCCAGGACGGAAGCGGCAAGGAAAGGCGAAATTAACAGAGCGGAAGTCGAGCGGAAAAGGGAAGATAGCCGAATCTAGGAAATGGTAAATGAAAATTAATTCTTGAAGTATTCGGGTGTTTATGAATTATTATAGTGTCTATTTTTCGTGAAGTTGTACCTCCATTAAAAAGATCCGATGAAATTTATATTTATTGCATTGCATAAAACATTAATTTCATTGTCTTTGTATACTCGAATAATATAACAGTTACACTTTATAGGATATTTACATCATTCATGACGCCTGTCTGTAACGATGAAAAAGATCCGATGAAGTTTATATTTATTGCATTGCATAACACATTAATTTCGTTGTCTTTATATACTCGAATATAACAGTTACACTTCATATGATATTTACATCATTCATGACGCCTGTTTATAACGATGAAAATAATAATAACATATTTTTTTAAAGGTTTATTACCATGTACCAATTTTTTTTAACGAATCAGAAAGATGTTATCGAGTCCTTATGGGGAAAAAAGTATCTCAAAAAAAATTGATGCAACGGTAATCAACTGATGATTTGGAAGACAGGCGTCTTGCCAACAAGACCACGGATGTAGTAATTTATTTGTAAGTACTGAATTAAAATCTCCAACCAACTATGAATAATTCCTGTCATCCATCTAAGATTTTGAGCTTGATTCCCGATGGTGCCAAAAGAAATAAATATTTTTTAACATAAAACAAGTCCCATGTAATCCCAATTTTCAACATACTTTTAGTCCTCATTCCATTCGAATTTGTTTAGCGGCGCTTATAAGCTGTCTTTTTTTAATGTAAAAAATGTTTAGCAATAAATTAATTCGTTATTCAACTAATTAGATTGATTTCCGCTACACGCGTGTCTACCTTCTATTCCGAGGCTCTTTTAAGGCGGAATAATCCTGAACAGAGCCTCGGAATAGAAGGTAGAAACGCGTGTAGCGAGGATTAATTTAATTGGTGAAATGACAAAGTAATTTATTGTTAAATATTCTAATATCGACTTCAACTAAGTTTAAGCCGAAATCTTTGATAAATTAAAAAAATAATATTAGGTTGATTTTTTTAGGAAAGAACACTATAAACGTAAGACCGGTAAAGACGTAAGACCGCTATGGACGTAAGACCGCTATAGACGTAAGACCGCTATAGACGTAAGACCGCTATAGACGTAAGACCGCTATAGATGTAAGACCGCTATAGACATAAGACCTGGGTAAAACAACTAGACTGTGATTATTTTTTTGGGCTTTATTGGGAGCTAAACACGAACCCGTGGTCTGGTTGAAAAAATCACTTTTAAACCAGACCACGGAAGCAGTCAAAATTTTCTTCGTAAGTCATTGCTTCTCATTTCAAGTGCACTGAATGTTCATAACTCTCCTCAAGGTATTTATTTACGCTATCCTGTTTGTAAGGTAGCAAAGTTGAGTATAAACAATTCCTGAAGAAGAAAACTGCAACGTTTTCGAAACGTAGACACCATAAATTCAACTATGCGGTACGATACATAATGTAATTGAACTAAAAAGTTGTTAAAGAGGTCTTGAGTGAAAACTAGATAAGAGGACTTTTTAAAATAAATTGGGTTCCAAGGGGATTCAAATCCAAAACCACCGGGTCGGAAAACAGGCGTCTTACCAACTAGGCCACAGAGTTAATTCTTTTGTGGAGTTCCACCAGAATGGTGAAATATGAATAATATAATTTATTCCAGCGATGTGGAAATTCACATGCATCACCTACCGAGAAGCAAGTAAGAAAATAATTGAATCATGGGAAACATTCACATGAGAATTGTGAAATATGGGGACACTAGACTTGCCATACAGTGCTCAGCGAAAATTGAATATACAAGTATTACCTAGGAAATTCAAAAATATGTTTATATTCAGTTATATTTTCCACATTCTGTCGTTATATCTTTCATAATTATTCCTCAGTGAAACTTTCTAAAACTACTTCCATTCCTTCATCGGTCTTTTTCTATTTGTATATATTCAGTTATACTGTTTATATTCAGTTATGCTGTCACATTTATGTCGTTATATCCTTCATAATTATTCCTCAGTGAAACTTTTTAAAACTACTTCCATTCCTTCATCGGTCTTTTTCTATATGTATATATTCAGTTATACTGTTTATATTCAGTTATACTGTCACATTTATGTCGTTATATCCTTCATAATTATTCCTCAGTGAAACTTTCTAAAACTACTTCCATTCCTTCATCGGTCTTTTTCTATACGTATATTTGTTTTCTTAGTGTTTTTTCTCAATGAGACCAAACCATCTCACTTTATTCTATTTAGCATATCGTTCAGTGTTTTAACAAAGTGAGAGACAATACGTCGTCTTACTTACTTTGAGTGGATCCACGACATCACTTAACGGAGGGGCTGAAAGATTCATAAAAGAAACAAAACTAAGTAACATCCTAGTCTATACAACGGAGCAAAAATAACCCTTTCATGGTTATAATTTGGAAGGCCTTATCAGAACTCATTATTATATACAAACACTACACCTAAACTCGAATGTGCAACTATACATACTGGAAGATATACAAATGCTTCTTTGCATCTCGTCTTCACTTGGTAAATTAACTGTGGTTTTCTTATTAAATATGTTTTTACAAACGTTTGCAGATACAGAGAAGCACTTATTCTAATGGCTGCAGCAATCACCTGACAGCCTTACATTCAACTTATTTATATTTATTTTGTAATATTTCTAATCCTTTTTTATTATCATAACTGATAAATTCGTTGTTAAACGTAGTTGTTATCATTATATTTACAACTTGTATCATTCTATTTACAACGAATTTAAAATTTGTAAGATGACGACCGTGGCCTTACTGTTTTCCAACAGGTTTGATTCCTGTTGGTACCAACATTATTTAAAAACGATTTCTGTTTGATTTACATTTATAAAACTTGTTTAAACACCTTTCTAGTTCTTGGGAATTTTTTTCAGGTCGCTATACTAAAGAGTTATCTGAACATACACAGATGCGGGGAAATACCTAATCTAAGGGCAGCACCTATCCTTCACTCAATTCATGTGTATACTATATGTATATAAAGGTTTTTTTTTCAAATTGAGCGGTTTTTTTAATTCACATTTTTTAATTTTTTTAATAAAACCCACAATTTGCTTTGATTTCAAAAAACTTATTATTGGTCATTAAAATATAATGTATGACATTTAAACACAAAAAACAATATCTACCAAATGTCCGCCTTTTGCAGCTACACATATGTCTATTCTTTTGTCAAAAATTTCGATGGCATTTTTGCATAATTGCGGTTCTAACTCACCAATAACGCGAATAAGTTCGTCCTTCAGCTCAGGAATTGATCGGGGGTCATTGTTATAGACCTGGCTTTTCACGTAACCACAGAGAAAATAGTCCAACGGCGTCAGATCACGTGATCTTGGTTGGAGATTAAAATACATAAAATAATTTAACAATTTGAACGCGTTGTTGTTTTGTCTACGACTCCATTTTTATAAATGTCATACATTACACTTCTTAAATGTTACAAGACCCAGGTAAGTTCGCGACGCCATCTATGTTTTATCCAAGAATTTAAAAAACCGCTCAATTCGAAAGACCCTTTCTTTAAATTGTAATATTTAAATTATGTCCATAAAAGTGGGTTCCAATTCTGAGTTCGAGCGCCCTTGAGGAAAGTTAGGCTCTCGAACCGGAATTTAGTAAGTTACCCTTTTATTATTATTATTATGAAAACAATAAGTTTCTTTTTACTAAGTCTACAATAGAGCAATTTCAATACAAAAAAAGTAGCGAATGTTGAGAACCGCAACCACAAATCAATCAGATTTTAGAAAAAAAGAATTCAAAGAGACATATCCAGACGTTTGTCTTCGTGTGCCGAATATTCGTCTATTGATTTAGAATCATCAGGGATTATGATCCGCTGGGGAAGGGATATGAGGGAGCGATAGGACAAGAAAGAGAGCTAATATTTAACATAAAACCTATTCGAGATAATGGATCTATCTGAGGAGAAGATGCGACGGAGGGGGAAGACAAAGGTCCATGAGGGAGTAAACATTGTTCAAAAACGAAGAATAGAAATAATCCGTTTGTAAGACGATAAATTGTGATAAAATAGTTTTAATATTTATCGAATCATACATTATGGGAATGGGATTTATAAATATGGACATAATTTTTTAAGGCTCATTATATGTTGAGTAATATGAAAAAGAGCACGTTGAGAAGGTTTGGGCATATGGAACGAATAAATGAAGAAAGATTGGCAAAACAAATATGTAGTGGAATGCGTCATAAAGGAAAACCAAAAAAAGCAAGGTTGGATCAAGTGAATGGTATTTTGAAAGAAAGAAACATTGTATGATAAGTTGTATGGTTGTAAAAGAGGCAAAGTATATTTGTCGAGAATAGGAACATCTTGCGCTTTGTCATTTCTGTCTACCCTGACAGGGAAACGACGTTATGGTATGTATGCCTGTTTTTAGATAATTTGGTGTAACGCTTTTTACCGATTAACTCAAAAGCTCTGTCTAATTAGCTCAATAGAAAATAAGGTAAGTTGATAGATACCAATGTAGCTAACAAGAGCGCCACCTGGTTATCTAGTATCATTAAGCAACCAAAACATACATTCAGATGTAAAGTGATCTAAGAGTAAATGCAGTCCGGAAGTGAATCCACCAGGAATTGAATCTGGACAGCTCGCATATGTAACGCATATGCTAACCGCTAGACTTAGGCCACTGACAACACAGCACTGATAAATCTCTGTGGTAAGAAATTGGCCCAAAGTTAAATTAAGTAACATATAAAGACTATGGGTACTTCTCTATTGATTTTGATGGTATATAGTATACATACAGAGGTGCATGGATGCGCAGTAACGCACTGGACTTATGTACGGAAGGTCGCCAGTTCGAACCCAGCATTGTGATGTACCCTCGAATGACACACGCTTTTTACCGCCTAGTTTTCGGGGGTATAAGGACACCCATGACTTGCATCATATTTATTCTTTGAAAAAAAATCTTGCTGGTGTGTTACGATCGTCTCTCTTTGGTATGCAATCGGATCCAGTACAGCAGTGTGGTTGGTGAGTTCGCTGGTGTGCAATAGCTCACTCACTTAAAAAGAAAAATATAAGGCAGTAAAACACAGCACATCTTCGCCTTCCGGCTGAATTGACGATAGAATGGTGAAGGGATCCTCTATTACGAGGCCAAACAACGATGACGATATACATACTTATCACGCTATTTCCCCATCGGGATAAGCAGAGAACACAAAGCGCCATACCTTGCTATCTCGGCACACTATCATATACTTTATTTGAGAAATCGTATATTATTTGGAAAAAGTTTGTTTTCGTATTATTATTATTAATAAAATGATTTCATTAAATTCAATAGTTTCCTAAAAGCATACATGAAATATAATAAGAAAAAAATACATAAAATTATATCTATTTTATCAAAATTAACAAAATAAGTAATGAAATTCAGCAAGTATTGGAAAATTCTTTAAATTAATTATGAAGAGGAGTCATTTTGACTTGTTTGTCAAATCAATGAGTATTTACATGATGTCGCAAGGGCTGAAGATAAGGGTGGATAGAGCTAAAGGAATATTAGGGTTGGAGCTAAATTAGGGGATGGGTGGGACAAACTGCAACGGGCAGGGAGACATGATTGAGGAACTCTTCCGGAAAAAAGCCCCTTTGCTTTCCTGAAAAATTCTCTATGATTCACTGAACTTCACTTCTAAGAAAGGATCCTGTTAAATTTTAGTATACTGTGAAATATATCCTGTTAAATTTTAGTATATGTGACGACCTCCGTGACCTGGTGGTAAGACACTTGTCTGCCGATCCGGAGGTTGCGGGTTCAATCCCCGCTGGAACCCAGATTTTTTTAAATAGGATTCCAGTTTGGTTAACACGTTCACTGCGTCGAACATGGCTCCCGTGTCCATACACAATAGCCTTGAATGTTGAGTGCACTCATAAACGTCTCCCGAAAAGGATTCGTCGCCGGTTTCATGTGTTTTGAAAACACGAAGGAATACACTTGTATATGATGTTTCAATAGAAAGTAGAATTTGATTTTTAACAAAGTTATGGGTTTTCGAAAATTCGCGAATTTTCAGCAACTCTGTATGACATTTTATACGCAGTGAATGTGTTAACACTTAGGGCTTATAAAAACCATTCTTCTGGTTGGTTGGAAGAGATTGCCACATGGCAATAAACTCGCCAGGCAACAAAAAATACATATATACGAGTATTTTCATTGTTAAAAGTCTGCGAAGTAATAAGAAAATATATAAAATAAACCTGAGTTAAACGATTTTTTGTAAAAATGGGTGCAAAACGTGATTTAAAATTATCAAGTAAACCGAAAAAAGAGTGGAATGAGATAATTAAAGAAATTTAAACTGACCTAAAAGATAAGAAGTATGAAAAAATGGGGGGAAATTAACATATTTCGGGAGTTGACGATTTTATATATTTTAGACTAGACTAATGAACGGCTACGTTGAGATAATGAGTTGCGAAAGATTTACTAAACAAAAATATGTATGCATTAAGTCTGAAATTAATATAATAGATAGTGAAAAGGAGATAGATTAAAAAAAACACGTAAGAAATAATTTAACTGTAGGAAAGTTTGAAAGTATGAGAAACTAAAAAAAATGTATAAGGAGATCTATGGATGGTAGACAAGGCGAAAGCTGTGTGTATGGATATAAATGCGTGGAGATCTGTCATTTCTGCCAATCCGGAAAAGAAAATGATGTGATGGTATGTATGTAAGTTTATTGTTGTTAGTGATTTAGTGTTTTAATTAAGTATACGCATACATACATTTATATGAATATAATATTTCCTAGTAAAAATAATTGGAGTGAACTATATATTTATAATGCTAATAAAATAATAGGATTAAATAATAAATCATTTATTTAAAGTTGGCCTAAAATAATAGTTTATAAATATATGACTTTTTACTTATGAAGTTCTTAGAGAATGTTGAAAAAAAAACAGAATGGTGTTATTTTATTTTCATACAAAATAAAAAGTTTTTTTTTCTATGAAAAAAGCATAACACATTGCGTGTGTTAATAACAATTTTTCGAATTGAATTCTCCACTAATTTACAGTCACGTATCTTAATTTATAATCTAAAAGTCCTTAAATATTTATTACAACAGTATTTTCCCACAAACGATTAGTTTTACATTCCACCCTTAACTTAAAACTGTCATTGACACAAATCATCATTTTAATAACATGGAATGCCTAATTAACTAATAATAAAAAGAAGGGTTAAAGAAAAACTATCACAATCACTTTACTTTCAAAAAGTTTTTTGTTATTCGCACACATCAAAAACGTATTAAGGAATGTTTCGTTTGTAAAAGGATACACACGAAGTAAAAAAAATGCTAGGAAACGGTCTAATCACAATCTCATTAGCGAAAATCCTCTGAACAAAAAAGACATCCTTTGCTAGGATCTTCCTTCCTCCTGGCGGACCGCGAAGTTTGCAGGGAGACTAAGAGTGAGGCAGAACACGGAAAACGAGGGGCGACACGAGCAGGATAGAGAAAGGAGGGTTGCGGCATGACTCATCAAGGGGCATTGTTAGTCTGGTAACTGGTTTCAGCTTGGCTTGAAGATGGGGTGGGACCGTCAAAGGAAACTCCACCATGCTCCGATAACACACTTACAAGCAAGAAGTTCGATTCCTGGTGCCATTCTAGCTAGTATTAGGGTGAAATGAATTTAAATATTCATTGTACTGGAATAATTATAGTAAATATGTACTATTCTGAACACTTGATTGTAATAAAGAATCGGTTAATTTATATTTAAAATCAAATATGAAATCATATTTGTGATTATTTGTAATTTAGAAAAAAAATTATATTTAAAATAAAATAACCACCTACGGCATAAAGATTAGAGAAGACACATCTAGAACAAAGTCTCTCCTGAAAACCTTAGAAATGAAAACACTGAGATGGATAACCGGAAACACACTAAGATATAGAATCAAAAACACCGAAATAAGGAGAAAGTGTAGTACGGAAGACATCGTCAGGTGGGGAAGACAACGAAGGCGATACTGGAACGAACATGTAAACAGAATGTAAGACGACAGACTTCCACGTGTCGCCCTTTAAGGCAACCCAGCCGGAAGAAGACTACCGGGCAGACCTCCGAAGAGATGGCGTGGCATCTGGAATCCACGTCACAAGAAGGGGAACAAGCGGAACAAACATATCATGATCTATAGGAAGAGGAAGAAGAATAAAATAACAACTGATAAAATTACAGTGTGATTATTTATAATTTAGAAATAAATTATAATTAACAAAAGAAGACTGAATGAAGACATTAGGAATAAATGTATGAAAAAAATGGATGTTTTAAGTTAGATGAAGGAAAGAGTTTTAAGATGGTTTGTACATGTGGAGGGAATGAATGACGAATGAATTACTAAGCGAGTATACAAGTCAGGAGTGCAAAGTGTGCGTGGAAGAGATGTTTATACTGAGAAAAATGTGCACCTCTTTCTCAGAGATCGTGTGCCATACTAATGACGGAATCTGCCGAGGCCGGCCCACTGGTCTCTCCACTTCTGATATCCCCACCCGACACTCCTCGAGGCGGCCGCGCGCTCCGTATAAAATTACGCGCTATAAAACAAAAGTCTGGTTTATATTTGATCCACCCTCGTACTTGTTTACTTAACTTTTAATTTGATCTTATTTAGAATTCAATAATTGCATGTTTTGATTTGGGTTATTTGGGAATTCGTTCGGGTAGACTGATTTTAGTTTTATAGGATTAGAGTCATTGATCTTTTGCTCTCAATAACTGTGTACAAAGAAATTTTAGAGTAGGAGAATATTTTTAATTCCTATCAATAAGGTACTTAGAATGCTTACTAGATAAATATTTCTACTCTAACACATGCTGCTCATTGCACATACGCTAAATATTTTTCAGTTAGCACCTCGATTGCATATTGTAAACAATGTCTGAAAACACGTTAGTTATTTTTTAAGTGGTAATAAATTTGCATTCGTTAAATTATTTATGTGTTAAACACTCTTTTGTACAGTGAACAATATGGCTGGTTTATTTCCAAAATGCAATATTTTCTAAACAATCATAAAATCGACCTCCGTGGCCTGGTGGTAAGACGCTTGTCTGACCATCCGGATTGCGGGTTCGATCCCCGCTGGAATCCACATTTTTTTAAATGGAATTCCAGTCTGGTCTTTTCACTAAGGCCCCATTAAAACATTTTTCTGGTTGGTTGGAAGAGATTGCCACTCGCCAGACAAAAAAAACTTGTTATACAAATATGTTTTGAGAATTTCGCAGTTCGTCGTTGTATAAGGTCTTTTGGAGTGTTGACAGTTTGGAGTGAAAACAGTTGTATAAGTTTGGAGTTAAAACAGTTGTATAAGGTTTTTTGGAGTGTTGTACCGAGTGGTTTGGCTTATAATGGCCACGCTTCAAAAAAGTTGCAGTTTTCATCTTCAGGGCTAGTTTATAGATGGCGAAGTTGACTTATACAACTGAATTGTTTTCCAATGTTTTGAGTGAAAGAACGTAGAGAAAAAAAAAAGAAACACCAAAATAACAACAAAAAAAAAACAAATACAAATTAAATAAGAAAATCTATAGCCAGGAAAACGAAAAAATGGTAAAATAAATATGGAAACTCTGGGAAAACGCGCTATGACACTGAAGAAAGATGTAATGTTTTTTAATTAGTATTTTGAAGTACGTCAACTATGCGAGTGCCAGTCTTATAAAAGACGGTAGTATAATCATCAAGGTTAGATTAAATGTTTTTTTTACATTTATACATTCACTTATATGGTTTTAAACCACGTTGTACCACAGGTTTGTACAAATTATCGTGGTAAGTTGCGGGTTCGATCCCCGCTGGAATCCAGATTTTTTAAAAATGGAATACCAGTCTGGGTTTCACTTAGGGCCCATTTAAACATCTTTTTGGTTGGTTGGAAGAGATTGCCACATGGCAATAAGCTCGCCAGGTGAAATAAAAAAAAAGGTGAAAATTAAAGTAATAATTCGTCAACAGGAAAAAATACATTAAGGAGAAAAAAACTAACCAATACTATATAACAGTTGTAGGATTATTTAACTTAAATAAGATTTACTTAAAAAAATCTTATTTAACATTTATTACTATAATAAATTGACATTCTAAATCTGTCTAAAATGAGAAATAAAAGAAATCTATAGGTTAGTAACAGTTAAATAATATTTTCGAGAAAAAAAAGGATTAAATTATAAATAGTGACTTAAATCAACGTTTTGCTGAAATAAACCACGGAGTTCGTATTTTTTTTAGTAACAACTTTCCTTTGGTGTTCGAATTACTCATATAGAGCCTTAGACCCGAATTCAAAATCCTGTCTAAATATTAAATATTTTATAATTTCTAATCTCAAAATTTCGTGATTATTATTCGAAGTCAGACCTCGCACGCTTCAAACTTTAAAAATTAGGTAGTGAAACCACGAGACTCCACCATTCAAGAAAGCTACGACTAATTTGCATAAAATTTCTTCTTCTTCTTAAACTTTCTGTAGACTCTCAAGAGTCTGTTACTGCAGGATTGTCCTGTGATGCTGAGCTCCAGCTATCTCTCCATCGTTTCGGGGGTCTCCCTGGCTGACGCCGTCCATCCGGCATCCCATGCAGAGCGATGTATGGAATTCTTGTAGAATTCATTCTCTGTACATGTTGGTACCAGTATCGTCGATGCTGTCGTCCCCATCTGACCACATCTTGGACCTCACAGACCTCTCAGATTGTGGTGTTCCTTACACGATTACGCAAAGTCTTCCCAGCAATAGCGCGCAGAGTTCTCATTTCCGTTGTCCTTAGCATACTTTTTATCCTGAACAAAATTTAACTTTAAATAATAATTTCTCAATAGAAAAAATGTTGTAAAAAATATGTGCGATGAGAAGAATACGACAATGTATAATGTAAAAGGGAACGCATTGATAAGAGATGAATTTGAACATAAGGTTGATGTATTGAGAAAGATGAAGAAGAGCAATTTGAAATGGTTTGAGGATGGATGTAGAACGAATGAATAAAAAAAGATTAACAAAATACTTAAAAACAGTGTTCATGTGAAAAGAAGGCGTGATAGAAAAAGATCTAAGAAAGTATGCCTGGATCAAGAGAATGATATTTTGAAAGGACACGTAGAAATAAGAGAAAGTCATATAAATCGTACGAGTTGCATGAGAAAGTGTATGGATATATGTGCAGAAGCGGTATAGAATGTGTGTCGAGATGGGAAAGTCTGGCGTTCTGTGATCTCTGCCTACCCCGACAGGGAAATGGACGATGGTATATGTTTATGTATTTAGTATTAAGGTAGAATTATGAATTTGGGTTTTGGTCTTCCATACTACTTCCAGCTATACTTACTTTCCTACCATCTATACTACTTTCTGCCAATCTCGCTCTTTGGCCTTCCAGATAAACCCAAATAATCGATAAAATCTGATCCAATTATGCAAATTCTCCGTAGATTATGGGATAGACCAAGTGTTTGAATAATAAATAAACAGGCTCAAGTAGATACAAATGCGCCGCGTCTCTATTGATATCGGATACTAAACGGGAGTACACCAAGGGGTGGTTAGGGGTGCTGCGACATCCGCGTCACAGGGACAGCCTGATTGGATGACGAGAAAGGTGAGAAGAGCAGTGGTGTAACGTTAATTCCACTTTCAACAAAAATTATAATGGTTCATTTTTATTAATAAAAACAATTAATTACATACATACATACTATCATGATAGATTTTCCTATCTTCACATCTACTCGTATTTTTCACTTCTTCTACCTCTACAAACCTACTCATTCAAATCCTACAATTTATCTTACTTTCTAGATTTACATAAAACATACCATCAAGCCATCTCCCTGTCAGGGTAGGCAGAAAGGAAAGAGCGTCAGACCTTATTATCTCGACACACACCCTTAGCCTCCTCCACATCCATACAGCTTCTCATAAAACTTCCGTGATTTATCCGACTTTCTACGTTTTCTTCCTTCAAAATGTCATTCTTTTGATCCAACTATACTTTTCTTGGTCGTCCTCTCACACGCCTTCCACTCATATTTGCGCTATCTATTTGTTTTGTTTTTCTTATCAAAATATATATTTCTACATAATTTATTCGGCTCCTCTCAATCTTTGCAGGTCCATGTTTCACATCCATACAACAAAGTAAGCATCAAAATACTATTGTGGACTATCATTTTAGCAGATATTAATACTGTTCGGTTCGAGTATATATGTTTTATGCAAGATTGATCTTGTGTCCTATCGCTACACGTCGTTAAAAATTTATCCATCCATATTTTCCTTGGTCTTTCTCGTCCACGTTTTCCACTTTAATTGTTTTATTAACGGTACACAATGTAATTTAAAAAATAATTATAAAAAAGTTTGTGCTTGATTTACAAATAATTACAAAAAAATATTCAAATTAAAAAAGAAGATTTTTTTAACAATTTGACAAAACCAACTAAAAATATACATCAACACAACAAAACATAATACATAAGTAAGTAAGTACACATACTATATATTTATTTTCAGTCGGTATTTATTCATTCATTCATTCTCAATGTCATAACCATCTCAGTTCTATTCTCCATTTTACTCAACACATCAGTCTTAAATTCATATTTATCCCTAATCACTTCATTCCATATTCTGTCATACATTGTAACCCCACGTATTTTTATTAGTGAATGCATTTCAACAGCATTTATTCGACTCCTTGTTTACATTTTACACAACGGGTATTCACATTTTAAATAATGAAAATTCTAATTTTTATTAAAAACTTATTTTTGATTTAAATATTGCATATGCGCCACTGTATCCAGATGTTGCGGGAATCCCCACAAAAAGGAATTAAAGTGACGATAGGGGAGGGATGAGCGCCTCGTGTCGATTTTCCATCCTGAGTGACGTTTATTAATAGTGACGCTTGTAAGTGCCTTTATCGGGAAGTAATGTTCAAATTAAGATAATAAAAAGCATGCTTAGGAACTTAGATAAGTGCTCAAATAATTATGTTAATTTAAGTCATATTTCTTGATGCACTGATGTAAAATTTCATCATCAAAGTGCGTAAGAAGTTCATATGAATTATATGGTATTTATAAATATTGTCATATTAATCCGCTTCGAAAATGTTAACACTAGTTTGAGTGTCGAGAACGGATTGCTTTCAAACATTATCATTTTCTTTTCAAGTCTCTTAAGGGGATGTCTGGATTGTATGTTGGGATGTTTCGAATCTGTGTCTGAGAGAAGTTCCTTTATTAAGGAATATAACTTTGAGGTCGATTTCTTCTTTAACTGATAAATTTATTGTTCTGAATCGATCCAATATAGTGGGATATCATGATAAAGTTTTAACCATTGCTGATATTGTGGCATGGAATGATTAGTGCTAGAGATTATTTAATTTATTTTAGTGCTAGATATTATTTAATTGATTTACTTTACACTTCATTGAAAAAATATCCGGCAGACTAATTACCAGGTGGCAATATCTTCCGAACCAACCAGACAAAAGTAAATTACACGATAGTAAAAATATTCAATACTTATTTTTTTTTACAAAATTCACGAACAATATACATGTAGGGTGTTTTTTGGGTGTGATAGGATTTGTTTTTGAAATAAAACATATATAAATTATTTAAATGGCCGTGTATTTGCATTCAATTGATAGGTTGTTTAATGACAATTATTGTTTGAAGATAATTTCATTCATATGTTGACCGTGGCTGGCCTTGTGAATGTGCCTTAACCGACCATAAGATGGGTTTCCCATTAAGAATGACAGAACTTTAAAATAAAATAAAACAAAAACCAATAAATCAAAAATGGATCTAAAGGTTTAATTTGAAAGAATATTTCATGCCGTTTATAATTTAAACAAGATATCGTTCAAATGGCTTCCACGGCTTCTTTTGCACTGTCCAATTCGATCACGCAAATTTTCGATGACTCGGTGGAGCACTTCCGGGTGTATGGCGCCAATAATACGACAAATGTTGGTCTCAAGTTCATCAAGAGTCTTGGGTTTGTTGATGTAAACCTGCGATTTAACATGACATAACTGTGACAACCCAAAGAAAATAATCCAGAGGCGTTAAATCGCACAATCTTGGCGGCCAATTCAGAATCCTATCACACCCAAAAAAACACCCCTAATTAAGAATAAAAGTTAGATATCAATGTAAAGAAAAAGAAAGGGATGGTGGAGAAGAAAGTAAAACTTGAAAAGAAATACGTTATATTACTGTCTTGAAATTAAGGATTACACTGGCGTGTGCAACTTTAGGAAGCACTTGTATACAACCTTTTTTTGGAATGTCTAATCAAAATTCAAGACTGTATATAAATACAACACATATAAACTACACTACACCTAAAGCCGAATTTGTTTCTATCATTATCGGAATATTTATTTGTATTCGACTATATTTGTTCTTTAGAATGTATTAAACTATAGCCGTATATTTAACTATATCCGAATATCTTACGCTAACTCAAATAACATTCTAAAACTTCTGACATGAAAAAAACACAAAATATTCCAAGTAATGGATTGAACAAAAAATAAGATTTTCATCAAAAACAGCGCGGGAAAAATATTGAAAAAGGTGATACGAGAGAAGCTTTGAAAAATAACGAAGAGAAGGCATAAAGAGAGGAAGCAAAACAAATATTTGCCTGGAGCGTCTACCGGAAGACTACGAAGGGGTTTCTGATATCATCTGCCAGTGCAGGTGGAAAGGATGGAGGAAGGATGAGGGTATAGAAACTAAGAAACCAAACGCAGGAGTTCATGATACAATACAAACAGTGCAACTTCGGTTATCCGTACTTCGAGCATTTATCCGATGGTAAAAAATAAATAGACAAAAAAAAAAATTTGGCGATCTCCGTGGTCCAGTAAACAGGACTTAATTTTCATCAGTATTCTCTTTTGGGATTGATTCCCCATGTTCCAAAAATATAAAACGGGCCATATTTTCAAAAGGAAAGATAATTTGGCAACAGTCATGCATACGCTGGTTAAATATGAGTTTTTTCGCCTCTTTACGTATGTGGTATTGCCAACACGTGTGATGACGACTAGACATTTCCGTGTCTACTCAACATTGATATAAAAAGCGCAACCAATAAGAGGTTTAGACGTAATTTATACAATATGAATACATCAGCAGGTAAAAAATGAAAGCAACAATAAAAAGAGAAAAAAAAAGGATTTGGATTATTTATTTAGAGCAGTTTCGAAATTGAAAATCACCTCAAAAGCTCGGTGTTTCAAAAATGTTCCTAAAGAGTTCAAGCCGTAGCAATACTCGAATACAGAATGTGTGTACGATTGTTGTTGCCTCTTCACTTGTAGAAGTGTTGCTAACATCTTCGATGACGAACAATCACTTACGTGGCTATTCTAGTGGTCTTAAACACAGGCTCGAAAATTGTATTATTATATTACACTTTAACTGTATAAATATACACAACGAAAGTCATAGGTTATCCTTATAACCTCGAATACTAGGCGGTAAAAATGCCAATACCATTCGAGTGGAGTAGCATAGTTTGGAAATACAATTTCGAGAAGGTATAAAAGGGCATAGAGTAAAACTAATTAGTGGCTCCGATTAAATTACTGGAAAATGTTTCCAATAATTGATAAAAAATCAATGTATAATAAATAAAGTTGTATAAAGTCAAAAATGAACCACGTGACATAGTTCGTACGATGTCTTACAACCCTGGGGTTGTGGGGTTGATTCTCGTTAGAATATGGAATCATATTGGAACAAATAATTGCAGTCTGATTTTCATTTAAGGCTTCTATAATATCTTACTTGTTGGAAAGATGAGGTTCCCAAGTGTTGCTGTATACAACGAAAGTATTTTAAAGGTACAATTAATAAAAACTATAGACAGTAAATCTGCCAAGTTGTGAAACTTAACAAAATTAAATAAAATTTCTTTCGCAAAAATAAGGAAATTACACTATTAAATAATTTAATGCTATTTGACATGGATGGTACTGTATGATAGAATAAATATGTAATGTAGTAATTAGGGATGAATGTGAATTTAAGGTTGATGTGTTGAGTAAGATGATGAACGACACTCTTAAATGGTTTGAGCACGTGCAATGAATGAATGAAGAAATACTATAATATAATAATAAAACAAGTATATAGAGGAAATGTGTCTGAAAGACGCGTTTGGTTTGATCAAGTTAAATATGTTTTGAAAGAAGGAAATGCAACAAGTAAGAGAAATTGTAGGAGCTGTATGATTTTTTATTTCATTTAAAACAACACTTACAGGAAATTCATCAAGATTTCATAACAAACATTTCAATTATAAATAATAACAGGATTACAATCCTAATTACTAATATTAGAATCTGGTGCAAAGTTTGCTCATGTCAACAGGTCAGTGAAAATATTAATGATTATATAAAATGTATGGAAAACATTTAATTCTCATTCCTAAGACAATTCAACCCCCATCCTCCTAAACTCTAACAGTGTTTAACTCAATATGTCCACATTCGAGTCAGCTACCGCGTTGTATTCACGGTACATTCTTACTACTGGATTCTGGAAGCCGACGCTACTTCCAAATACAGATACACTGATGCAGAAGAGACAAAATAAATATGTGTGTCGAGATAGGAAAGTCTGGCGCTCTGTTCTCCAGCAGGGAAACGGATTGATGGTATGCATGTATTGTATATTATGTGATTTTTATTTGGTTATGTTAAAATTTTAGTATAACGTTAAATATAGGAAAGTCGGATAATCAGGAACGTAGTGTGGAATCAAATACAACGAGGCAAAGAAGATTGTGCAGAACTGCTAGACGCATCCTGTTTCCTGTAGAGACTGCACTTCATTAGAGGGAAGATGGAGGCAGACCTCACTTTTGAAAATATATTTGCATCCTCCAATTGTTAGACTTGTGATCAAGCTTCAGGAAAATTGTATCGAAGGCGTGAAATAAATTAGCTATAAATTGAAATGCGAGTATAATATGTATTGAAAAATGCAAGGGAATCAAAATGTAATAAAAATACACACATGCCATCACGCCATCTCTCTGTCAGGGTAGGCAAATCGGACTGAGCATCACACTTTCCTACCTTAACTGAGATTATTTGCCTCTTCCACATCCATACATAAAAGTTTTACGATTTTTCTGATATTCTGCGTTTCTTTATTTCAAAATATCATTCACTCGATCTAATCATACTTTCTTGGTCTTTCTCTTCTTACTTTCACTCGTAAAATTAAAATAAATACAGGGAAAGTTGATATTAATAGGAAAGGAATAAATAATATTTATATATAAAATTATAGTTAAAATGTTTGATTATTAATTCAACTCATACCATCAAACCATTTCCCTCTTGAGGTACACAGATGACATAGAAGCCAACTTTTCTATCACGATATACTTCCTTCACCTCGTCCACATCCGTACATCTTCTCGTCAGTAACTTCTGTTCTTACTCCTAACCATTCCTTCTTTCAAAATGTTATTCAATTGGTCTAGCCCTGTTCCTAGTTTTTCTCGACCACGGCTTCCACTCTTGTCAACGTTGTAGACTTGTAAAGACAGTTTTTTAATACGTACAAATGACCTCATCGTGGTTTTATCAATCACCTTAACAAATCGGTGTTAAGTACAAATTTACCCCTTATCAGGATATTTCTTATTCTGTCATGGAGTGACACTCCACAAAATGTTTTTAGCACACGCATTTCTATGGCTGTCATTATTCTCTAAGCATGTCTTCATATTCCCACATATAAAAATTCGTTGTTGTGCATCAACATTAATTCTTTCTACACGTCCGAATCATCTATATCAGGGGTCTCCAAACTTTCTAGCCTAAGGGCCACACTGACTCCTCCACTAAGTCTCAAGGGCCAAGACCTAGCTAGGTCATCATACCAACATACTGTAATTTTGAATTGCGCGCAAAGTTTCGTATTGGGACTAGCCGGCGAGTAAGATATCTATGGCGCAGGGCGCGGGGGTGGACTCCCCTCCGTTCGCAATTTCGCTTGGTACTAACTGGCAAGTGTCAAAAACATTTCATTGCGCATAATTAAAATGTTTAATTTCATTATATAAATTACCTATGTGTCACTTATTGTAAATTTTTAGGATTAATCTCATATCATTAATTACAGTTAAAATGTTCAATTTCATTATTATGTATGTTATGATGTTATGTATGTTATGTCAGTTATTATGTTTCTTAATTGGTCGTTAAATAAAAACACCTAATTATTATTTTGTATGATTTACTTACATTGTAAATTTTACAATGTAATCAAAATACACTGACGGGCCGGATTGGTGGTGCTCGCGGGCCGGTGTTGGCCCGCGGGCCGTAGTTTGGAGACCCCTGATCTATATCTTAAACTGCACATACAATAATATTGAAAACATGTCTGAATTGCCAAAACAGCGAACCACTCTTCAAAAAGACACATGGATTGATATTTTTGATAGAATAACGTACAGATATTTTTATACCATATTTTCATTTTCCACGTAAAATATCTGTGTGACGTGGCAGATTTGCGATGACAAATCAAGAGCAGTTGAAATAGGTAACAAGGGAACCGGCAGGAGGATTTTATTTCTTCATGATAAAATAAGACACATGTCGAGTAGACACTTCTGTCAAAAGTGAAGAGTCAAATGGAAACACGATGGACTGAATTTTAAGTTATAAAATGCTTATAAATATAATATTTTTTATGATTGTCTCGGTATCTTCAAAAATCACAATCTCGCACGATCTCGTGTGAATAAAATACAAATGATAAAATTGTAAAAAATATATAACGCTTAATACATGTACAATCGTTTGAGATTTGCAGACGATATCGTTATATTCTCACAAAACCCGAATGATCTTCAGCACCAACTGCAAGAATTGGCAGAAGTCAGTAAATAAGTTGGTTTAAAAATGAATATATCAAAAACCAAATATAATATATGATGAACAGCTTTGCTACCCCAAAACCAATAAACGTAGATGAAAAGCCGCTAGAACTTGTCCAGGAACGTGTGTATCTGGGGCCAACTTATTTCCTTTGTAGGTCGCATATCGGAGGAAATAGCATGAAGGACAAAACTAGCGTGGAGCTCATTTGGACGTTTGAACAACATCTTCAAAATTAATCTCCCAATTCCTTGAAACGAAGGGTCTACAACTAGTGTATTCTCCCAGTACTTACGTATGGCTGTGAGACATGGACGCTCACAGTAAATAGCACACAAAAGCTCCAGACCGCACGAAGGGGCATGGAGAGATGCATGTAGGGATATACTAAAAGAGACCGTGAACGAAATACCTGGATTCGCAATATAACAAAGGTAGAAGACGTTATATCATAAAGGTGTGCAAAATAATGAAGTGGCAATGGGCAAGACACGTAGCCAGAATGTCAGACTCCCGATGGACATCCGAAATAATCCAATGATACCCAAGAGGCATAAAGAGGCTCAGAAGAAGACCGAAGGTACGTTGGATATATGAAATCAGGAAGCATGGCAACATCACATGGCATCAACGAGCAAAAAACCGAACTATTTGGAGTCAACTTGGGGAGACCTTCATCCAGCAGTGGATCGACCCTGGTTGACAATGATGATGATGATGATGACATGTACAACCATTACTGCGAAGCGACTTAATTTTTTTGGGATTCTTTTTAAAAAGGCTCAGGTAAACACTAATTTCTATTCATCACACATAAACGATCACACGTAAGACACTTGTCTGCCGATCCGGAGGTTGCGGGTCCGATCCCCGCTGGAACCCAGTTTTTTTTTAAACAGGATTCCAGTCTGGTTAACACTTAGGGCCTATAAAAACATCTTTCTGGTTGGTTGGAAGAGATTGCCACATGGCAATAAACTCGCCATGTTAAAAAAAAACTTTAAATACTGGTCGCAAAAATTAGGTTAATTATATCTGAAAGGAAAGGATATCCCGTGTAAGAACCCTGTAGGTAATATACCACTTTTCTTGAACACATAAAATTATTTTATTGGAATTATTTGATTATGCTAGTAATAAATAAATATGTTATATAGATACACTTTTTAACGGAGGTTAGTTTCAGAAAATCTTAATCGTGACCTATGAAAATGTATTGAAATTTTCCAGAAGTTCCGACATAAGACCATCTGCTATAGATAGAATTTCTATCGACATCTATTTAAAAGAAAATCACATATAAAACTCATGTACTACAGTAAGAGGACATAAAGAGTATTCCAACCAAATGGATATGAATAGAAAATATTCACAAATGATATTTTGTGAGCTATTGTAAAAATATTAAATATCAGTATTATTTGAAATATAACAACACTATCCTGCCATTTCTTTGTCAGAGATAGCAGAGTACTCAACTTTTCTACCATGGTGTACTTCCTACGTTTCCTTTACATCCATTTTTTTTTCTTCATACACATATAGTTCCTTTGAATTCTCTAGCTCACTTGGATCAGAATTCATAGTTCAAACTTAACACTAAATACTACTTTTTTTTTAATAGTGTTCAAAGTTAAATTTTGTACATATTTGTAGAAGCTTCCTTAAATAAAGGAATCAAATTATTTAATTCCCTCACTTTAAATTGTATGAAGTTCAACTATGAATACAAATTACAAAAATTTAAGGTTAGAAATTAGTATTGAATGGGCCGACCTATGAATTCGACCCATGGTTAACACGCTTTTCACGAATTCAAGAATATAAACTAAATTAACGTAACGTATTAACTCACCTGACTCAAACTGTCTCTGAATTCACTCGCTGGAATCGGTCTGAACTCTGCATTGCCCGGAGTCTCCTTTAGTCCCCTGGAACTCTTTTGTCCTCCGTCTCTTCCTCGTCCATTGTCGTTCGCAGAGCTTTCCAGTAGTTCTTTTGCCATTCTATTCAATTTCTCAACTTCCTGGCTTCTGGTGGCATCGTTGTTTTTATTTCTATTCCCATCTACCTCATCTCTCCTGCTCGCTTGTTTCAGTTCGAATCTTTCCTTAAGCTGTTCAGCTCTTGATTTGTGTTCTCTATCTAATTCGGCATGGTTTTGATTACTCGGAAATATAAAAGGTTTTTTGAGAAGATTTGAAGATTTCTCCTCCTTGATGAGGAGCTGTTCATCGTCTTCCGTGCTCTGGTCTTCGTGTCTGTCTGAATCAGGAGCTAATCGCCATCCGACACCTTGTATATGTGGCTCCAAAAACGTTGAACTCCTGAAAATAAAGAAAATAGCTAATTAGACGAAGTAATTTTCATTACTAACATTAGTAGAATTATGGCATTTTAAACTAGAAACTGCTGAAATGCGCATGCTAAGATGGTCAGCTGGTGTGTCCCTAAGATACAAAATAAAAAGTTCACGCATTCGTGGAAGCCTCGGTGTTACAGACATCAACAGTAAGATGGAGGAGAGGCGGATGGATTGAGATGGTGTGGGCACGTTGGACGCAGAGCACCGTATCACATTGTGAACCAGGCAATCTCCATGGATCTTCCTCGAATAACAACCAGAGGAAGACCAAAGAATTCATGGGTGGTGCAAAAAGATTGATGCAGAGGCACGGCCTGGGGGACGTAGTCCGGGACAGAAGAGCATGCAACCTGAGGACGAGGAGAGCTGACCCCAACAGTCTTCACAGACAGTGAGTTGGGATGGAGCCAGGGAGAAGAAGAAGGTATTTATAGCATAGTGTCTCATATAATATATAGGAAGAAAAAACCTGGCAGTAATGAACGCCTGGAGCATCAACGTCGTTAAATTTCAACGGGACTTTTCCTTTCTTTGAAAATAAACTAAATAATTGCACGAAATAATTTTTTTTAACATTTCAGAATATAACAAAAATATACGTATTTTATCAGCGCTAGTTGATCTACTGAGGGTAAAGGTATTCAATTTGAACTGTAACATCCCTTGACCATGCGATGGGCGTAGTCGGTGTGATATCTCTCCATCAAACACTCGACCTTGTTCAGACCGGAAACTTTTGGACCAAAGTGATAAAAATAAATGTAAATTATGTCTACTCTGTAGTTGGCAAATAAATAACAGAAAAATTTTCATATCACACGAAAACCATCTTAATATCAGGGAAAACGTCAAATATATTATTTTCGGGTTTATTTTGCGTTCTTAACCCCAATCTAAGTTCGCACTTTTATTTACAAAGTGACCTCGTTTTCAAACACAAAAGCCCAATAACTTAGTCAGTTCTGAAAGTGTAGATTTAAGCATGTCGTGTTCCAGCGTCAATTTCAGAGTCAGAAAAGGCGGAGTGGAAGAAAATAAAATAAAACAGGGAAAATAGAATTAATAGGTCGTTAAATTAAATTTGTTTCGAACATTTCTAGTCTTCTTCTTCGTTCCTTCACCATCAATCATAATAACTCTGGACGAACTTTCGAAGTATAAGAAAGAAGAAGAGAAACCCTTCTTTCTTTGGTCGGAGAGCGGCTGGAAACTTTTCTTTTCTCTTCAACGAGATTTATAAGCTCCTTCGCATTTGGTTACAGAAGAAATAAAAGGCCTAACGAGTCAACATAACTCAAATCAACTTGTGTGAAAGTTTAGGGGTATCCCGGTCCAGATGTTTACAAACATTGGGCCATTGAATAAAACAATTATTTATAATAAATCGATAGTACAATATTGAGAGAGACAATATGTTTGGATTTAAGAAAGCGCGAAAAAGAAGGTGAGGAAAAAAATGAAAATATATAAAGGGTCTTTCAAAATGAGCGGGTTTTTTAATTCTATTTTTTTTCATTCTTGAATAAAACACACAATTTGCTTTGCTTTCAAAAAACTTTTTATTGGTCATTGAAGTATAACGTATGACATTTAAACACAAAAAACAATATCCGCCAAATGTCCATTTCTTGCAGCTCCACAGATGTCCACACTTTTGCGAAAAATTTCGATGACATTTTGGCATAATTGCGGTTCTAACTTACCAATAACGCGAATAATTTCGTCCTTCAGCTCAGAAATTGATTGGGGGTCATTTTTATAGATCTGACTGTTCATGTAACCCCATAGAAAACATTCCAACGGTGTCAGATCACATGATCTGGGTGGCCAATTAACATCACCGTTTTCGGAGATTACAATACATAAAATAATTCTCAATTTGAACGCGTTGTTGTCTTGTATACGACTCCATTTTTATAAATATCATACATCACACTTCTCAAATGTCACAAAACCCAAGCATGTTCTCGACGCCATCTGTGTTTTATCCAAGAATTAAAAAAACCACTGAATTTGAAAGACCTTTATATTGGAAAAACGTTGATCCAGTCAAGAGATATAAAAAATAAATTTTATTTGAGATGGATGTTATAAATAGAGTAAAGATATGGATCTTTTTTTATTTTCATTAGTATTCGTTTATAACAAATAAACAAATGAGAAATTACAAATAATTATCTTTTAAATTAAATTCTGATTTCTTATTTTTTTGGCTCTTTCGGTATTTCTGAAGCTGCCGCATTAAATTTTATTTCAAGTTCATTTTCGATTGTTTCAAGTCGTCATTTTAACTTGTTTGTTTTAACTATTGCAACAGTTATATTATTGCTACGATATTTCTTGGATTGATAATCTATATTTTAGGTAAATGTATTTTGTCTTGGACAATTGTTCAATTAAATTGTTTGTATTTGTTCAATGGCATAGAACCTAAACTAGAGTTTAATTAATTTTTCATAAAAAAAAAAACTAGAATTCATGATGTCATTTCAACAAATACTTTGTATGTCTGAAAGCGTAAGAGAAATGGGTGAGGTGTGAAAATGGGTTTTAGGAAGTACTTTAAGATAACTTTTTGGGAAGTATTATCAGAATTTATGATTAAATATGAAGAAACACATATACGAGTACACTACACTCCACCTAAAGCCAAATATGTAATTATCACATATCGGAAGTTTTAAAAGGTTTCTTTTTATTTTGCTTTTTTTATAGGTTTTCTGCGGTAGTCTTACCAAATATATATTTTTTTCTAAATATATGGAGATACGACAAAGTGCCTAATCTAATGGCCGCAGCCACCAGCTTTCTTTCCTTATCTTCAACTTGTCATATTTTTAATCAGTCATTAATAGTGAGATCGAACCCCGTGTAACGAACCCCAATAGCGCTCTTGAGGAGTCTTCTCTCTAAATGGCGTTTTATAAATTGACCTTTTATCAATATTATTCTTATTGCTAACATATGAACTTCGTTACTATAAGAATAATCTGAAAGTAAAATTTTGAACTTTTCTATAAATAATTGAAGTCATACGAAAATTACCTCTCCGTAAGAAATCACATTTTGTCATTCGAAATATCACATAAAACAAAAAAAAAGCCTTTGGGAAGCACTTGACTCTAATAAGATTACACAAAATAAGTATTTTTTTGTTATAATTTTCAATGACTGAAGTGGAGTCATAAATTATATTTTAGAATCACTGCTCTAACTTCACAATTGTTGATAGGTGGTGGCAAGGACTAAGGAAGGTTTTGGAATAAATGAGGGAGGGTTGAAGCCACCCCAGCCAAGCACAGCAAGGCGGGCCGCCATAATGAGACAAACAGGGATCGGTTGATAGACACCCAGGATGCCTTGCATGGGAGATGGGCAGGAGTAAGGGAAGAAGAGCAGGAATAATCTGGCAGCCAACTAGGCGGAGACAGGATGGAGGTATTAACAATTTGTTGACAAAACGCTTTGCCGCATATCCTGTCATTAATACGACAGCAGGCACCTTCAATTGAGAGCTTTATTTAAACCGAAATATTTAATGAATAACAAAATTAAGCTTTTAAATAACATAAAAAAAATTTATTAAATTAAAATTAAGCCTAGAAGTAGGAAGAATAAAATATTTTTAGATGATAAAAATTAATAATACAAGAATAAAATTTCCAAAGTATAGTAAGACGTTCTAAAACTTGACACGAATTATAAACGACCTCTGTGACTTAATTGGACAGAGGCCTGTCTTCCAGCTCGAACGTTGCGGGTTTGATTCTTGTTGGTAACCTTTTTTTTTTAAAGTGTTCCAATCTGATATATTAAGGCTTTTTTTAAACGCATTTTATGTTATTCGGAAAAAATTGCCACATGGAAATAACTCCGTCAGATTGTAAAATATAAAACGAAAGCGTTACACATATTTTGCCCTTGTCAAGTTCATAAAACTTGTCATAGATATCGTACTATTTTATGATTTCTCGATAATTTCTCAATTAGAATTTTGAAGCAAATATTCCGCTGGAACACAGTTTTTTTTAAAAGGATTCCAGTCTAGTTTTCACATAAGGCACCTTTAACATCTTTCTTGTTGGTTGGAAGAGATTGCCACATGGAAATACACCCGTCAGGTTGTACTGTATACCACGAAAGTATAATACAATATTTATAGGTATTTATAGACTTCCGAAGTTTGTATATTTTTCTCATCAGTTTTCTTAAATGCCAAATCTTTGGTCGTTAATATTTTCTATGTGGCTAATGCTTTATTGGAAGAGCTTGTCATATGACAATAAACCCGCTAAGTTGTGCTGTGTACACCAGCAAATATCTGATCGAATAAAACATAAAAATTAACGGATTTATTACTCTGTAGCTATTTATTTTAATAAACCAGCGTTTGTTTCGTGATCGATTATCGGTACCTTTGAATAAAAAATAAAAATTAACGGATTTATTACTTTGTAGCTATTTATTTTAATAAACCAGCTTTTGTTTCGTGATCGATTATCGGTACCTTTGAATAAAAAATAAAAATTAACGGATTTATTACTTTGTAGCTATTTATTTTAATAAACCAGCTTTTGTTTCGTGATCGATTATCGGTATCTTTGACAGTGTCTAAATCGTAATGAAAGAAAAGTTATATTTCAGTAACAGTTGGATAATAAATATGAACACAATAGAAAAACCTATACATATATTAGGATAAGATAAAGCGTTTTATAAGAGTAAGTTAGAAAAAATGTTTAGAAAAAAACAACTTATACTAAAATATGTATAGGAATGTATTAAGAGAAATAAAGGAATGATGAAATTAGGAAACAATGGGGGTTGAAAAAATATGCAGTGCTTAATATGAAGAAAGGAACATGTAGATGGTTTGCCTATGAATAAAGAATGATTGATAAAATATTTATAAAAGAAGGTACGATAAGTTTGGAAAGACGTAGAATAAATGGCCAATCAAAATAAATTCTGAAAGAGGAATGAGAGAAAAGTCTTCATAAAATAATATTATGCATGACAAAGTGTATGGATGTGACAGACGTGAAAAATATGTGCCAGAAAAGAATGAAGTGGAGATTTGTTCTCACAGCCAGCAATAACGATGATGATGAAGACAAATAATTTGTATTTCGTGCATTTGTAATATTACCCATTGCGGATTACGATATTTTTTTAAGATGTTCTGATGAATTTGCTTCTCATAGAAAAAATGTTCTGATGAATCTACTTCTCATAGAAAAAAAGACAGAATTCTCGTTTTAATGCATGTAAATAAATATTTGATACTTTTTCATGAGAAATTAATTCACTATCGGAAAGAAAATGCAGGCACATGCGACGAAAAGAGAATAAATAAAACGTAACAAATCAGCTCAAAATTTTAATGAAATTTGAAAAACATTCAAAACAACCATTGCATTGCAGGCTTCATTTTCAGATCACGTGCACCCTCTTCCTTTTTTCCCTCGGAAGGATATAACAGGCCCTGAAAGGCTGTTAAGCAAATTATCCCCGAGGAATAGCTATCGTGGGACCACATTATACTCCCAGGGGAGTAAGCAGAAGTAGGACGATAGGGGAGGAAGCAGCCACCCTAGCACCCTCCGCAGAAGAGAAGGAAGGTGACGACGTTGACCGATCACTGCCATAAAGTAGGCAAGACGAAGCTAATTCACCCGGTTCAGTAAATCCAGTTACATCTCTTGTGAGATTCATTATACATCAAGAAACGCCAAAGAAAGGGGATGAGAAATTTGTGAATTCAGATGAATTCGTACAAGTATGAAAAATAGAAGAACAACTCAAATTTCAAGTAAAATAAAGCAAATTTGATTCATTGTAACAAAAAAATCGTGTAACGAAAAATATGATGTGTTTGGTGCATAAATACGAGAAAAACTCCGAGAGCCTTGTTTAAAAATCAGGCATTTATAAATAGTCATATTAGTAATTTAGAAAAAAATATATTTAAAAATAAAAAAAGATTTAAAAATGTAGGAAATAAAAATTAAGGGAGTTCATAGTTAATAATATATAAATTAGATAAGTTCTTAAGGTATACATTTGTATATAGGTATAACCTTTGGCTAATGTATGGATTATATATTACTTTATTATTTTTTTTATAAATCACATCACTGTGTCGGTGTTCAGAGAGCGAAAAGTATCGTTCGTTACTAAAACAAAGTGAAATAATATCAAGTTTATTTGGTTTTATCAAGATATGCCAGCGAAATTAGGATTAAGCAAAACAAATGGCATAAAAGTAAGCTAAATGTGGAAAAACACCGTGTGACAGAGTAAAGAATTAGGGTATTATGAGAAAAAGTGGGATGAAAAAGATGCAATGTTTAAAATGAAAAAAATAATCCTTGAGATGGTTCAGCTACGTAGAAATAATAATTGATGAAAGATTTACAAAAATAATCTATACATGTAGTTAAGAAAATATTAAATGTTTACGAATATCTTTAAGAGCGTGGCATGACGAAACGAATCAAATTCTCAAAGAGAGAAGAGTGAAACGCCTTTATAAAAGCAGAGTGTACAAAATGAGGTATATGGAAGTGATATATGCGAAAGATGAGTGCAAGGATTGAATAAAGTGGATGTATGTTTTCCCTGAATACCCCAATAGATAAATGACATCATGGAGATGATGTGATATTTTTGATATGAGCAATATAGAAAAGTTCTCGCATAATACATAAAACAATACATTTATTCGCTTATTCAACTATAAACGGCATGGCGTTATATATTATTATTGTTAGAATTACTATTACTAGTATTTTTACGAAATTCAATGAATAATAACAATCATAAAACGACTGTATTTAAATGAAGCAGCAACAATGACACATAAAAGAAAATCTAAATTTATAACTTGTACATAAAATAAGCAAATAAAACGACTAAAAAAATATGACTGTCTTATTTATCGAATGATTAGGTAAAATTTTATCTCATCCATGACATTTTACTTATTTATCGAATGATTAGGTAAAATTTTATCTCATCCATGACATTTTACTTATTTATCGAATGATTAGGTAAAATTTTATCTCATCCATGACATTTTACTTATTTATCAAATGATTAGATAAAATTTTATCTCATCCATTTTACTTAACATTAGACTCTGATAAAATATTATTTATTTAATTTTTTTTTAATTTTACCTTAACATAAAGTAATATTTGACGACATTTAATTTAATTCTGGACTTGAATAAACTGAACAAGATTTTTTAAAACAATTATTTTTGTCGCCTATGTTTAGAAATTTAACATATCATGCATTCAATCAATGTGATTTTTTACACGTTTTATTAATTTTCAAAATGAGGGATTTTGTAAATAAAAATTGTAAAACTGTGTTTTATATTCCATCGCAATACACTTCCGTTGCTGTTGTTATAATAGAACAACCTGGTTGATTTGTTGCCATGTGACAATATCTTCGAGACCAACCAGAAAGATGTGAAAAATACCTTAAGTGAAAACCTGACTGAAACCCTTTTTAAAGTAAAGGCTTTCAACGGCAATGAAACCTGTAACCCTCGGACTGGAAAGCAGGCGTCTTTCCAACTTGACACAGGACGTAACAGAGACAAATCAGGCTTTGGCAATAATTATTAATTAATTCATTCTTAGGATAATTTTATAACTCGGGACTCGAATCCACTATTATTAAACAAATCACGTCTGACAGCTAACATAGCGCCCAAATGAATCAAGAATGTCACTTTCTTTGTATGCAGTATATGTATAATATAAAGATGTTTATGAGGCCTTACGTGATAATCAAACTAAAATCTTTTTTTTAAAACTGAGCGGGAATCGAACTCGCAATCAGAAGGCAGGCATTTTACCAACCAGACCACAGACGTCGTCAAGTTGTAATTAAGCCATTGAAAATATAAAATTACAGGTGAGTAAAAAGATTATCTGCCATAAAAACTTTCTAAAAATTAAAAAAAATTTCGTCCTTCGTTACCCAAAACTATCAACTATTGGAAAATTTGAATCTTCACAAAGCCTAGAGTCCTTTGATTAAGCAAAACCAAGAATGCGAATTACGTTCATTGAATAATACACTAACAATTGTATAGAATTCAAAGCATTCCAGAAAGGTGGGTGTTACGGAAACAGTTAAGGGATGAAACGGGAAGTACGAGGTGAAGACTGGAGCTTTATAGTTGAAGTTGTTCCATAACCGTCTGCGTGGGAACAGCAATAAGTTCTCAGTCAAGTTTAACCGCTGAATGTTAGTCGTGGGTGAATGGTGAATGGCGAATACGGAATTCTCGCTGCGAGTACTTCCTTGTGTAAGTCATGCAATGTTGAGTGAAAACTTGGCAAGGACTGAATTAACTAGTGAAATTAAAAAGACCTCACAAAGTCACATTGCCATTAATCTTTGGCGGAATCACGAAATATAAGATATTTTCTAGAATTATGTAAGGTTGAGTTTATTATGTTGTTAATATTCTAGTAAAGCATTTATTAATTTATTTATTATATCTTTTTGTATCTTTTTGTTTTTATTTTTTATGATTGTGTGCGGTATATTATGGGATGAACGTTTTCGGTCGTTCTGGAGTGATGATGTGTGAGGAGTTTGATTTCGCGTGATGTTTCCAGTTGTAATTGAGTGTCACTGTTTGTTAGGTTGATGAGAATGTGCAACGGGGTTTTATATAATGAAATATCGGAAAGAAGTATCGATTTATTTTTTCATGCTAAATATCCTCAGTGAGATACAGGCAAAAGCCTAGTTTACTGGGGACAACAAATGAAAGGCAACAAACCCAGATCCATTAAAATTGTATGTCCAAATTAAATTACATGTTGTTTTTTCGCAAATGATGTATACTTCTTGTCATGTGAAAATAAAATTTAAAAAAATATAAATCTTTATATTGCAGTGGTTCCCACAAAGATCGATCGCGTAGTAATTCAAATAATAATAATAAAAGGACAATATGTATAGCATCATTTAAAAAAACAAACTCTCCTTAAGGGCGCTCTAACTAAGTATTCAAGTCCACTATTTTTTTATTACAAATATGAAGGAAAAAAAACAATGTAGTATAAACATAGAAAGGTGGTAGCTGCAGCCATTAGCTTAGGAACTTCTTCGCATCTGCATACGTGCATATTTAGAAAAAAACATATTTGGTAACTACACTATAGAAAAAAAAATTTAAAGAAAAAACAGTAGGAAGTAAGATAAACCGTATGGATGTCGAAGAGGCAAAATATGTGTATCCAGATAAGAATTATGGCACTTTTTATTCTCTACCTACCCCAGCTGGGAGACGATGTGATGGTCTGTATCTATGTAACCGCTGAAAACGTACTAAGGGAAGACCAACTATTATAACTATATAATGCAAACAAGCCTTTGTAGATTGATAGAAATGCTAAATGTAGCACATTCAGCTTTAGGTGGAGTGTAGTGAATGTTGTAATATTTTTAACGCTGAAATTTCTTTCAGGTAGATTGCTGTTAGGCATGCATTTGAAAAGTACATTTTTTGAAAAAAAAAAGTAGGAGTCACTACTGTTACATCGCCTGTTGCATAACATAAGTGGCGAAAGTATATTTTAACTCCTTGCCGCTTAAAGGAGTTGAAATATACTTTCGCCACTTATGCACGTAAAAAAAGGAGTCATTTTAGTGTCATTTGGTAGTCTTAACTCGAAAATCGATTTTTTAGAGTTTCACCACTATGATTCTCAACATGCGATATGATAGAATACGAAATGCAGTGATTACGGATGAATATGAACGCTGTGTTGAGTAAGACGAAGAACACTGTGAGATGGTTTGGGTATGTAGAACGAATGAATGAAGAAAGACTAATAAAACAAATATACAGTGCAAATGTGAGTGGAAGGCATGGTAGCGGAAGACCAAGGAAAGTATGGTTAGATCAAGTGAAAGTTATTTTGAAAGAAGGTAACATAAAAAAAGAAATCGTAGGAGTTGTATGAAATGGTGGGTATGTAGAACGAATGAAGGAATAAATAATAACAAAACAAATAGGTAGTCCACATTTATTTAGTTCATAATTGTGTTAACTATTTCTTCATTATTATTTACGTGTACAAAGGTGTGAGATGAAAAACATGTCTTTGCGTCCGAGCTCACCCTCTATTGATGGGGGTATATCTTAAATGGAGAGATGTTATTTTGATAGCTTCTCTCTTAAAAAGTATTTTCTATTCCATATCGTTTTGATGTATGTGTAATTTCAGGCTATATATCATATATGTTATACATACTATGTTGCTATCAATAAACCTATATTTATTTATTAAATTAAGGGTTAACTGAGTTAAGGTCTCTCGTGAGTCGTTCTTCTGGGGTTAAGTAAGATAAAACTAATAAACTATGTATAAAAAATAAATATTCTTGTTCATAGGTTTTATCCAAAAAATAATAAGCATTCATTATATTATGTTCTCAGCGGGTTTGACGAAAACAGAATTTTGTACGTAAGCAATAATTGAATTTGTGAAGCAAGAGGAAATAACCATTGTTGGATGTATGAAAATTCTGGTATTCCTTCTGAAAAATAAAAATAAAAGGAAATTATCTAAGGAATGGGATCACACAAACTAAGTTTATTCGTTTAATGGCAGTGATTCAATAAAGGAGAACGGAGTTCCTTTATTTATGTCTCTGAAAATTCTATGAAGGCTATTTCTTTTTTTTTTTTTTTTTTTTCATATATCAATCTTTTGTAATTGGGAAGACAGAAAAAAACGAATATGCGGCATTTTCTACAGTATGTTTTTTTATATGTGTGATCATAACATTATATGATAAAATCAATTTTAATACCACTTTTTATCAATCATGTGTGTATGTTAAAAACATTGATTTTTTTTATTAGCTTTTGCTGAAATATATAATAATATTTTTGTTACAGAGTATAGTGCTAGATTGTTAAATGTTTTGAATATAAAAAAAATCGCTGTTTTGCCGCGGTTCGGTGGATGAACGACGCACATCGGTGGATGAGGAACGGAAAAGAAAAAAGAACCGCTGTGCGCTGCAGCTAACTAGCACATGTTGAAATAAAGATGATTAAAAAACGAATTTTGTTCATTCATCATTTATTTGATCCAACCATACTTTCCTTGGTCTTCCTCTTCAATGCCTTCTGCTCACATTTGCGGTATATATTTGTTTTGTTAGTCTTTCTCAATCATTCGTTCTACATGCCTAAACCATATCAGAGTGCTCTTCTTCATCTTACTCAACATATCATCAGCTTTAAATTCACATTCATCCCTAATCACTTCATTCCGTATTATGTTATACAGTGTCATCCCATGTGCATGCATTTCTATTGCATTTATTCGGGTCCTTTCAGTACTTTTCCATGTTCACGTTTCCCTCCTATACATCAAAGATGGTACTTAAATAATTTTGAGGACTATCAAGTTGGTAGATATTGATACTATCTAGTTCGAGTATATATATTTTAGTGTCCCGTTGACTTTATTTTCTATCGCTATACGCCGCTTGATATCCCTCTTAACTCTTCCATAATCTAATGTCTCATACAATTCACACATCAAATTATGTAATTCATCTTCACTTTCCACTAATACTACCCTCATCAGCATACATCAATCAGCATATGTTACCTTCACTTTCTACTAATACTACCCTCATCAGCATACATCAATCAGCATATGTTACGTTCAAATTATGTAATTCATCTTCACTTTCCACTAATACTACCCTCATCAGCATACATCAATCAGCATATGTTACGTTCAAATTATGTAATTCATCTTCACTTTCCACTAATACTACCCTCATCAGCATACATCAATCAGCATATGTTACCTTCACTTTCTACTAATACTACCCTCATCAGCATACATCAATCAGCATATGTTACGTTCAAATTATGTAATTCATCTTCACTTTCCACTAATACTACCCTCATCAGCATACATCAATCAGCATATGTTACCTTCACTTTCTACTAATACTACCCTCATCAGCATACATCAATCAGCATATGTTACGTTCAAATTATGTAATTCATCTTCACTTTCCACTAATACTACCCTCATCAGCATACATCAATCAGCATATGTTACGTTCAAATTATGTAATTCATCTTCACTTTCCACTAATACTACCCTCATCAGCATACATCAATCAGCATATGTTACCTTCACTTTCTACTAATACTACCCTCATCAGCATACATCAATCAGCATATGTTACGTTCAAATTATGTAATTCATCTTCACTTTCCACTAATACTACCCTCATCAGCATACATCAATCAGCATATGTTACCTTCACTTTCTACTAATACTACCCTCATCAGCATACATCAATCAGCATATGTTACGTTCAAATTATGTAATTCATCTTCACTTTCCACTAATACTACCCTCATCAGCATACATCAATCAGCATATGTTACGTTCAAATTATGTAATTCATCTTCACTTTCCACTAATACTACCCTCATCAGCATACATCAATCAGCATATGTTACCTTCACTTTCTACTAATACTACCCTCATCAGCATACATCAATCAGCATATGTTACGTTCAAATTATGTAATTCATCTTCACTTTCCACTAATACTACCCTCATCAGCATACATCAATCAGCATATGTTACCTTCACTTTCTACTAATACTACCCTCATCAGCATACATCAATCAGCATATGTTACGTTCAAATTATGTAATTCATCTTCACTTTCCACTAATACTACCCTCATCAGCATACATCAATCAGCATATGTTACCTTCACTTTCTACTAATACTACCCTCATCAGCATACATCAATCAGCATATGTTACGTTCAAATTATGTAATTCATCTTTACTTTCCACTAATACTACCCTCATCAGCATACATCAATCAGCATATGTTACGTTCAAATTATGTAATTCATCTTCACTTTCCACTAATACTACCCTCATCAGCATACATCAATCAGCATATGTTACGTTCAAATTATGTAATTCATCTTCACTTTCCACTAATACTACCCTCATCAGCATATATCAATCAGCATATGTTACGTTCAAATTATGTAATTCATCTTCACTTTCCACTAATACTACCCTCATCAGCATACATCAATCAGCATATGTTACGTTCAAATTATGTAATTCATCTTAACTTTCCACTAATACTACCCTCATCAGCATACATCAATCAGCATATGTTACGTTCAAATTATGTAAATCATCTTAACTTTCCACTAATACTACCCTCATCAGCATACATCAATCAGCATATGTTACGTTCAAATTATGTAATTCATCTTAACTTTCCACTAATACTACCCTCATCAGCATACATCAATCAGCATATGTTACGTTCAAATTATGTAATTCATCTTAACTTTCCACTAATACTACCCTCATCAGCATACATCAATCAGCATATGTTACGTTCAAATTATGTAATTCATCTTAACTTTCCACTAATACTACCCTCATCAGCATACATCAATCAGCATATGTTACGTTCAAATTATGTAATTCATCTTAACTTTCCACTAATACTACCCTCATCAGCATACATCAATCAGCCTATGTTACGTTCCGCTTTATAAACATATGACAGATAGACTGATTTAGATATAAGTAGCTGCCTTTTTATACAATAAAGTTAATAATAATACTTATTATCATACGAACTGCCTTTCACAATTAAAAAAAAAACAACCTCTCCGTAGAAATTGCAATAGGTCATTGAAAAAAAGCAGATTGCATCCACCCCACAGTCATATGCTCCACCTTCTCACAAAGTCCCTCGAGGGGCTAGCATGGGGATCGGAATGTCCGATTGTTTCCCGCTTAATGGCGCTATAAAGCCTGACGAAACCCTCGGCCTGTGTTGGGATGGGACGTTAATTGTTTTTGATCTGAACGGCCGGGGACAATGGCGTGTGGGGGAGAGATGAGTGTATGCTGAGGGAATAGAGATTAGACCAGGTAATTATTTGAATATCGAAGAAAACTAATGTTTTGGTCATTACTATTAATTTATTTGGCTGATTTATTAATTTATGATAGTCATTATAATATATTTATTTACTGGTTCAAATTAAAACATAGTGAAGTTCTATAAAATCCATACACATAGTAAAAATAAAAATGTCAATTTATATAGCATCGTTTAACCAACAGTTTTCTCAAAAGTGCTCTAACTAGGGTAACAAACCCACGATTGTTGATAGATATTACAACATATTATACATTGAGTGTAAGGCTAGGAAGGTGATCGCTGCGTCAATTATATTGGGTCCTTACATGTGAAATTGGCGTTTTGTTTGGGAGGAACATAAAGTTGATTTTTTTTTTAATATAATATATTTATTTAATCAAAGTATGTACCATTGCTATCTATGCACTTTTGCCATCTCATAGGTAGTTCATCGATCCCTTTACTAAAAAAACCATTCGGACGGGAATCAATAAAATCTTTGAAGTCGGTTTGGACTGCCCCATCGGAGTTGAATTTTTTCCATTGCAAGAAGTTATCCAAATTTCGAAAAAAATAGTAATCTGTCGGGGCAAGGTCCGGAGAGTACGGTGGATGTCTTAGACATTCCAATTGAAGCTCTTCTAATTTGGTAGCCGTCTGTTGTGCAGTGTGTGGTCTAGCGTTATCATGAAGCAGCAGTGGCCTAGAGCGATTAACCAGCCTCGGTTGTTTAGCAGCTAGCTTTTCCATCATGGTTTGCAGTTGCTGACAATAGACATCTGCCGTAATCGTCTGGCCAGATTTAAGAAAGCTGTAGTGAACGACACCAGCACTAGTCCACCAAACGCTCACAAGTAACTTTTTTGGAGTCAATTTTCGCTTAGGGCATGGTTTGGCTGGTTCGGCAGGGTTCAGCCATTGCGATGAGCGCTTCCGATTATCATACAGGATCCACTTTTCATCACAGGTAATGATTCGATTCAAAATCCCTTCATTATTGTGCCGGTTGAGTAATGCAACGCAGCAGTCAACGCGCGTTTATTGATTTGCTTCACTCAATTCGTGAGGTACCCACCTTTCAAGCTTTTTCACCTTCCCAATTTGCTTCAAGTGGATTAAAACAGTTTTATCACTAACACCGCAGCCTGCAGCAACTCGGACGTGGTTTGCGATGGATCCGCTTCCACAATAGCCTTCAATTCTTCATTATCAACTTTCTCCACGGGGCTTGTTCTGCAGGTCGAAATTTCCAGAACGAAAACGTTGGAACCAAAAACGCACTGTGTTTTCTTTTGCGGCACCGTCGCCATACACATCATTAATCCTTTGAGCCGTTTCTGCAGCACTGGTGCCACGGTGGAACTCGTACTCGTAAATAACGCGATATTTCAAGTTTTCCATTTTGTAAACTGAGTAACGCAAAGAATAAAAACAATTGAGGAAAAAACAAATGAATTATAATTTTCGAAACACAAATACTTGAGTAAATAGTTGTATAAATTTGAATTTGAAATTCCTAACCAAAGAGAAGATATTTGAGATCAAAGTTGCCAGTACGGCAAAACGCCGGTTTCGTATGTGGGGACCTAATATTAGGATCTTTTTCGCATCTGTATATTTTTAGAAAACCATATTTCGTAAAAGAACCGCAGAAAACTTACAAAGAGAAGACAAACTACAACAAAATCTTCGTAGATATTCCGATATGTGATAGCAACACTTTCAGTGTAGTGTTCACATATGTGTATAACAAGAAATGTTGATATAAAAATACGAAATGCAGTGACATTTTAACAATGCTAACTTATGAAAGATCTAATGACAATAAACATTCATTAAAAGAAAGATAATATAGTTGGAGGAGTCTAGAGAATGGACCACCTTTCACTCAGTGGCAGTGCTTGGCAGAGAAAGACTTCCGGGATCATATTGTTGGTGACATACTCGTTTATGATACTGTCCTTTCCTATACTCGCCGTGAGCCCGCTCTCTCTCCCACGAACATGGCAGATGCGTAGCAGTAACACGGGTTACTAAATATGATTATGTACGCGTTATTATATTTAAACCAGAGTTGTTCCATGGTTTATAAAGTGTTATGAGAATTTCGGAAGCAGAAAACAATGCCAAAAACTTAATAAATATATACAGTGACTCTTACTGATTTTTACGGAAGAGGTTGAGCGAAAACTGCGATATTCACCACAGTTTTGGCATTGTATGGACTTTTCCATACGGCTTTGTGTACTCGTATTTACAAGTGTAAAGTGAAGGAGTTGTTCTTACCGGGATGAATTGAGTAAATTATGTAGGTTTGCTTTGTTGATGGGTTTGTCTAAGACTGTTTTTCGTATAAAACTGATTAAAATAAAATTGTATAAGTTTCGTATAAAAGTGTCAATGTTTATTTTTAATCGTATTTTTTGTTATATTTTGTATTAACAGGCCGTTTAATTAAATAAATAAAATTAACGACAATAAAGCAAGAAATTTATATTTCTTTGAAAATAGCTCGTGGAGACTATTTACATTAAAAATGATTTAAATATTATGAGACTTGGATATTAAATAAAAATACAGCACACTCGATTATCCGGAGTATATTGACAGGACTACGTATTAACCGATGCAGTAAACAAATCCGATTATTTAAAACATTTCGAAATATTATTTAAGGTGTTACATTGGATTTTTTACTGCCTAGTTAATCCGTCAACCGGTTAATGCAACTCTCAGATAATCGATAGCCTATTGTATCAGCATTTTGTTATTCAATAAAATCTATCAAACAGCCTGTTAATTCCGTCAAGAAATCATTGATGCCATAAACGCACCCTTCCAGGTCAATCCACGTCCTCCTACGTTAGTCATATCTACCTATATTTTGTATACTTTATATTACTTTCCATAAAATTATGCGGTTTACATAAATCCCACTTTGACGATAAGTAGTAAAAACTAAGAAGTCATAAACATACTAATCTTGAAGATATCTGTGAAGATGGTAAACTTTTTGTATGTAATATTATCAAGTCTACACTTCTGCATCCAGGGTTGCTCCAAGGTTAATTAATGACAGAGAACAAATGTCAAATGAAGTCTCTCGAAGAGAGATTGGAGAAGATCTATCGAATATGAGACTTTTATGACATAGTTCAGCAGTCTACAAGTCCATCTGTTAGAGAGAAATTTAAGTTAGATTATAATACGTGAAGTGTCTTCAAGGAAAATTGAGCGTCGGAGCGGTCTGGAAGACATCTGTTCTAGTTCAGCGGTGCTGGAAGACAGCTGTTCCATAAGGTACTAGACACAGAGGATTATGCTCAAGTGACAGTCGACGTCAGGGGGAGTTGATATGGCACGAGAAGTAGAAGTATTTTTAGTACATTGTGAAAGAAATGTGTTCAATATCCTCAAAATTCCAATAGACAAGAAGTATAAGGTTTTATCTATCGGTATGGGCGAGTACGAAAATTAAAAAAAAAATAATTGATCACTGGTAAAGTACGAGAGGGGTGAATGATAAGTAAACATAACGGGTGTGTAGAAGGAGTCAAGAAGTTGGTTTTTGAATAAGAAACAGGTTGAGGAGAGAACTATTACTTAAATGGACCAGCTTATTTATTATATAATAATGAGACATAATGAAATATTTTTTGTATCTCGAGATTCCCAAAGTTGTTCAACTGTAATCTTTCCCGATTTAAGTGCAGAATCCGCAAACCGAAATATTTAAAAGGTGAGTGATTATTTTTAAATCAAGTGGTAAACAAATTCTGAATGATTGTTGTTATTAAAATATTTCGTGCTCCTTAAACCTTTTTAAAAAATGCCTTATAGTAAGTTGTTCCACTTAAAGACTGTTATTACCAGACGAACTCGTAACCAGACTTGGACCCTTTGTATTCGGGAACCATTCGAAATCGAACTCAAAACCTTTGGGTCTTATCATCTATGTCATAAAAGTCGTTAGTTTTAAATTAACTTTTATCTATACATATACGAGTATGTAAAGAAAAAAAAGGTATCGTGCAAAAAAAATGCAAGGAAATATACAGAAACTGTTAAAACTACATCAAGACGATAAATTAAGATAATGTTTATGAAACAAAAAATTTAATATGTTTCCACTCAATCATCGAATTCGATTTATCATAATCAAAGAAAAAAGGTTCAAAATAATTTTGAAGATTATTTAAAGGAAAATCATCACTTCTACATTATTCCTGTGTAAACTGAATTACGTGAACGCTACAAAATAAAAATTCGGAATAGAAATTTTTCCTCTGGAAATGGCGGCACGTCTCTCTCAGTATGTTCATTTAAATGGAAAATTTCGTCAGGAAAAGGTTCTCCTGATCTGTTAACTCATATTAAATCTCCTCGAAAGCCTTTCCGCCTAAAGATCCATGGGGGTAGAACCTTTAGAAGCAAAAAACCCGTCCCTTCTCACTCTCTTCCCTTTATAATGCTTTTTTCCTGCGAAACCTTCCTCCTGCACATTCCCTCCTTTTTTGTTCCGCGGATTTTCTTTTCACTTCATAGTTCCGATTCGCCCATTTCCAATTTTCGCATCCAACATTTCAATTTGTGCTTTTGACCTTTTTCTCGAAATGAATTAACAGTTAAACTTCCCTTTTTTAATTTAAATATCTTCTTTTTAGTACTTTAAATTTTCAATGACTGATTAATGTTTTTATCAGTTTCATTAATTTATCCAAAAGCAATATCACGATCTGCTATAATTATAGTTCACAACAGTGTAGTAGTGTCATTATCGTGAACGTGGTAAATTATTGAAATAATACGAGTAAATGCATTTTAAAAGCTTCAATAATAGGTGCACAATTGATATAATAATAATCTCGTTTATTGATAGCAAAACAAGGAAAAATATACATTATCATATTGTTTGATATGAATTGTATAAGAAAAAAATTCATTCAAAATTATGAATACACAAAAATACGCGTATACTACTCGTATACGAGTATTCCACCTAAAGCCGAACGTGTTAATACTACGTGTCGGAAGATCTACAAAGATTTCCGTGTGGTTCGTCTTTTTTTGGTAACTTTTCTTACCAAATATGTTTTTCTGAATATGATATATGCAGATGCGTAGAAGAACCTAATCTAATGGTCACTACCTTCCTATCCTTACACCCAACTTGTTTTATATTTTTGTTATTTTTAAAATCTTCTATTTCTGTAATATGTTGTATTAAAAACGTCATTTGACCGTTTAAATAAACAAAATAAATAGTGTTCGACTAGCCCAATGAACTAACCCAACATGTATTAATAATCTAGGAAGGAAACTTCAACCCTTCTGAGGTTTTCATCCCCTTCAAGTCCAAGAAGTAGCGGGTATTTTAACATCCAAGTGATAAACTTATTTACAGGTTTTTGTGAAGCCCCAAGGGAGGGTCGACATATCCGGGTGTAAGAGGGTCAAAGGGGTTTCTTGAAAACAATGACACACAAAGAGTTTCGTGCAAAGAACGGAGGCTTTAAAAGGAAAAAATTTAAAGAAATAGTATATTTTATAAAAATATATTAATTAATTTCATATTTTTTTACATTAAACACAGTAGGTTCATAATGTAACAGCGATTAGGTCACAAAGGTTGGCATAGATAATAGTCCATGTAAGCAGATCTCAGTCGACACGGTCAACAAACATCATTATACAAGTCGTTTTTGGGTTACGAAGGCTGCTTGGCAGACCATGACAGAGTCTTTTAGATAATGTGCAGAAGGATCTAAGAAGACTTAGAGTGGTGGAAAACTACGACAGACCGGTTGGCTTAGAGAGGAATCGACCGGGAGGCTCAGGTAGATATATGAAAATGAGGAAATTAAATGTTTAGTCTTAGGATTAACGCTTTGGAGTTTTGAGGCTGACGGGTGAATGTTCAAAAGTGTCCAGTTCACTTGATTTTTTTTAAAACGTCAATAATTACTTCATGTTAACATATACTCGTGTGAGTTGAAATACTCGCCATTGGTGGGGGCACATCTCTATTGGGAGGATGTTATAAGAAGAGCCAGGACGTTTGAATTACTTATCACTTATCTCACAAATTACAATACTTTTTCTATTGCTTTAAAATACATGCTTAAAAACGGATAAATGTATGTGAAAGTAAAGGATACATGTCTTCCAACAAGGAAAATAAAAACTCTTATTTATCATTTGTTATGTCGGGTCTGGATTTTTGTAGCTTATTCTCGTTTGCCTGATTCACATATTTCTAGTCTTCTAGTCTCCTATTTTTAATGGAGCTGCCAAGCTGATACACGGCAGTCACACATATTGCTATACTGGTCCGCTTCTAAAAAGTCTACAAAAAGTGTCGCGAAGGGATAGATTTTAAACTTTGTTTCTTTGTATTTTAGTCCCTATTGTTTCCATTGTATCTTTGTATTTTAGTCCCTAATGTTTCCATTGTATCTTTCGAATCCGTGTAGAGTTTTAAGATACATTTATTTTTCTCTTGCTGTCGCTGGTTTCGTGGCGTAGAATGGTCTGCATCATAGTATCAGAGATATTGATTGCGTGTGCAGCTTCAGGAAGCACTTAAATATAATTATTTTTGGGAAGCCTTATCAAGAGGGATCGAATCATGATATCGAGCACCCTTGAGGAGAGTCTGCTCTCTAAACGGCGCTACGTAAAATGTCCTTTTATTATGATTATTATTTATATATGTACATACCAAATTGCAATAAATAAATTATTGATTTACATAAAAATGTCGTTCATTTAAAGTTTGATTTTTAATCGAGGTGCATAGCCGCGCGGTAACGCGCTGGACTTCTGTGCGGAAGGGCGTCAGTTCGAACCCCGCGGTGTGCTACTCCCCTCAAACGACACAGACACTTTTTCCGCCTAGTGTTCGAGGGTATTAAGGATATCTGAGACTTCGGTCATATCTATTCTTAAAAAAAATCGTTTTCAAAATATATTCTCAGATATTCTTCAACAAATCGGAAATGTTAGAGAGCGTGGCTTGAAAACAGCGCAATCTGTCGTATCCGCATAATTATCTAATGTGTTATTTACACCTGTCAAAAAAAGAGGCAAAAATGCTCGTATATATATAATGTCCGTGAGTATTGTAACTGAACAAACTTAGACCGAGACCACAATTTTTGGGTATCATCGGGAATCGAAGCCAAAACTCCGGGTGGAAGGCAACAACTCGCCCACTAAGCTACGGTAGTCGTTGGAGATTGGAAGAAACTGTAATGAGCATCATTTTAAGAAACGTTTAATAAATCGCTTTCACTGATATATCTCATCATCCGAAACCTTTAGAAAATTTCATATAAATATATTTCTAAAAATCGAATACAAAATAAAAACATTTTACTTAAAACTTTCTGAATAAGACTTCTTTAATCGTGAGCTGATTCCAGAGGGCTGGCGACGGAGAGTGTTGTGGAAAGTCAACAGTAATCCTCACTATGCGAGAGGGAATCCAGGATTCAGGATTCTGGATACAGGGGAGAGCTGCAATGGAGAAGGGTTGTGGAGACTGAGGTCTGGACAAATGCCAAAACCGAGTGGTAAACACAGAAGGGAAAATTAAAACTTGAAAAACCACCCTTTGCTGAGTAACAAAAATTAGTCAGCAGCAATTTCATGTTATTTTATGAAGTGGTAATTATTATTTTGTGTTATTCAATTTAAATAATCGAGTTTATAATGTGTTTTTATCAAACACTGCTTATTCCACTTTTTATAACGGTATAATCATACCGGTTTCAAGGCTTTCAGATCATCATCAGGGGAGCACAAATAATAGTCTTGTTAGTGCTCCCATGATAATAGGGTGAAAGCCTTGAAACCGGTAGGGTTATACCGTTACAAGAAGTGGAACAAACAGTGTTTGATAAAAACAAATTACAATGTCTTTAAACCTCCACAATGTTAATGTCGTAACTTTAAGTAATATATTATTGAGTTTGGGTAGAAACTATAATATCGTTGGTTTAAAAGTGTTTTTTTTTAATAGTTAATTTAACGAGGGCTTAAAGAAATATGTTAGCCATGTTTTGGATTAACATTTGATATTTAACCAGATATATAAATTTTAAATATAAATAATGCCATTTCTAAACGCGTTGATATAATTATAAGCCACAAATACTGAATAGTAGCACATTCAGAGTTACGAACCAGCGACCTTCTCGTAGTATCCATTTAAAATAATTTCAAATCAATTTACATACATATCATTACGCCGTTTTCCTACCGGGTAGGCGCCAGACTTTTCTATCGTGACGAGCGTCTGCTATTATATGATTTGTTAGCGTTTCTTCATTCACTTGTTCTACATTCCTAAACCATCTCAGAGTGCTCTTCTTGATCTTACATAGCAAATCAGCCTTAAGTTCACTTTCATCCCTAATCACTTCATTCCGTATTATGCCATACACTGTCCTCCGTATATTATATCAGTGTCCGCTTTTTTCCAGCATTTAGTCAGTATTTTTCCACGTCCACGGTTGACTTCCATACATCAAAGATACTAGAATACTGTTGTCTATATATTAGTGTCCTATCGACTTTGTTTCCTATCACTGCTCGTCTAATGGTATTAAGTATCTAATTTATAGGTACCTCATGTTAGTATTGAAAGATTTCATTACACAACGCTCAGCCTTGGTTGAGATTTATTTTTTTAAATAATGAAGCTACGAAATGATAAAAATAATGTTTTGTTTTACTGCAAACTATCTTACGAGTAAAATAAGATTTTGATACTGTTCGGTACAAGTAAATATGTTTTAGAAACCCACTTACTCCGTTTCCTGTCGCTACACGCCGTTCGATAATAAAAAAATTTTAAATTCTTGTAATTTGTTTTCTCAGAACAAATTAATGCGCTCTATTCAAGTTATTAGCAAGAAGTGGGATAGGAGATAGATAAGACGTACATATTTTTTCATTTTATATTTCATTAAATATGTTTATCAGTTGATAAAACGTTAAGTTATTTAAAAAAACAAATACAAAGTCTTTAAACCTTCACAATGTTAACGCCTTAACTAAAGATAATATTGTATAATTCTTGTATCGGACGTGTAGCGTCACCCTTGTGCGTGTGTATGTGGTATGATGAGATAGACAATGTTGTGTAGATCTGGAGGGAAATTCACCCTGATAGTTGTATATGTTCCTGTATTTGTAAATCTTTGTATGTTATAATCATCTGTAATATGTTCTTGTAAACTTACATTTGTATGCGAATTTATGCTATTTTGTTATAAGAATATAAACTTAATTCTGTATGTCATCATCACCATCACCATCAGCCTGTATCTATCCACTGCAGGATGTAGGCCTCTCCAAGTTGTCTCCACAAAATCCTGTCCTTTGCACATTGCTGCCACATAATACCTGCATGCTTACGTATTTCGTCCACCCAGCGCGCCTTAGGTCTTCTTACAGGCCTTTTTATACCTATTGGGTACCACTGGATTACTTCATACGTCCAACGATGGTCTGTTGCTCGGGCGATATGTCCAGCCCACTTCCACTTGAGTCTTTTTGCAACCTCTATAACATCTTCAACCTTTGTTTGGGCTCGTATCCACTCATTACGTTTTCGGTCTCTTCTGGTATAACCTAGCATGCACCTCTCCATGCTGCGTTGTGTTGTTTGGAGCTTTTGTAACATTCGTACCGATAAAGTCCAAGTCTCGCATCCATATGTAAGTACTGGCAAGATGCATTGGTTAAATACCTTCCGTTTGAGGCAGATTGGGAGATTGCTCTTGAAGATGTAGTTTAGTCGGGAGATTGGGAGATTGCTCTTGAAGATGTAATTCTGTATGTAAATCTATGGAAATATGTATCGTGTCATTCTAATGTTCTTGTATTTTATATGTTATATGTATGTTTGTTTGACTCCGATCGCATTCGCGACCGCACTGGAAATAAGTGACTTGTGAGGCGGTGCGATCGGAGTAGGTCGGGGCCCAGTCGGCGTAAGCAGGGCCCAAACCCCGAAAGTTGTATTTCGCGGGCGATGGGCGCTTGTGACGGCCGACTGACCATTAATATAGAGGGCCCCCCGATTTGTAAATCACTTCTCATTAAATAATTCTCAGTAATACCGATTTTACCGTGTTTTTACTTGAGACCCGCTACCCTACTTCGACTGCTTGAGAGAAATCTCTCCCTGCTCTTCTTCTTCTTCTTCTGCTGGATCTTCGCTACGGAATTCGCGACGTCGATTCTCTGAGCGCTACGCGGCAACCATCCACCTATCTACAGTCTTTGTACCTGTCCGGTACAATTCTTTTGACGAGAACGCTAAACTAGTTTTGACGCGTCAATTTGGACATTTTCAAGTTTTCAATCCATATGACAAATATTAGCAAAAGTTTTAAATAATTTTATTTTAGTAATTTTATCGAATCAAATAAATATTCGAATAATAAAACAATCATCCCTATATCAATCAGGAACACAGGGATGCTATAAAACACCTCCATCTAGGTCAGTCTTTTGGTGCTATCTTTTGGAAACTTACACCAATAACTGATAAAGTATCCCCATCAAAAAGTGGTTTACACGGTAAGGCACCCAGAGAAATACTGTTTTACTTGAATTTAGCATAGCATAAACAATTATTATCAATTCTGTAAATATTTTTTAATAGAGAGTAAAATAACTATTGGGTGTACAAATAAGTCACCGCCGTTTGACAAAAGTTGGCGCCACCAGTAAGTTATGGTTAAAATTGTCAGATGTAAAATGTCATTATCGTAAGGTTGGACATCTGTCAACAACATGACCTTGAAATATTAGTGAATTTTTATCAGTATAACATATTTTTTTGTGTTCGAAAATGTCAAGTTTTGAGCCGAATAAGCGTCATTTGCGGGAACTTTTGATTTACTTCTTCAATTTGAAGGAATCTGCAGCTGAGGCGCATCGATTGCTTGTAGAAGCATATGGTGAGGCTGCCTTAAGTGAGAGAAGTTGTCGTGAGTGGTTTCAAAAGTTTAAGAACGGTGAATTTGACATCGAAGACAAAGAACGTAGCGGAAGGCCGAAAGTGTACGAAGACGCGGAATTGGAAGTATTATTGGATCAAGATTCGTGCCAAACGCAAGAAGAACTTGCACTTACATTAGGAGTGACTCAACAAGCAATTTCACATAGGTTGAAATCATTGGGAATGATTCAAAAACAAGGAAATTGGGTTCCATATGAACTGACACCGAGAAACGTTGAACGCCGATTTTCCACATGTGAAATGCTGCTTGCCAGGCATAAACGAAAGGGTTTTCTGCACCGTATAGTCACTGGTGATGAAAAATGGATCCACTATGATAATCCAAAAAGGAAGAAATCATGGGGAACCCCTGGCCATGCTTCAACATCTACAGCTAAGCCAAATATTCATGGAAAAAAACTCTTGTTGTGTATTTGGTGGGATCAGCTTGGTGTCGTGTATTATGAGTTGCTCAAACCGAACGAAACCATTACTGGGGCTGTCTACCGAGCACAATTGATGAGATTGAGTCGAGCACTCGAGGAAAAGCGCACCCACTGCTACTCCAGACACGACAAAATTATTCTCCTGCATGATAATGCTCGTCCACATGTTGCGGCGCCGGTCAAAACCTTTTTGGAAACAATCAATTGGGAAGTTTTACCCCACCCGCTGTATTCACCAGACATTGCTCCTTCTGATTTTCACTTGTTTCGATCGATGACGCATGACCTGTCTGAGCAGCACTTCACATCATATGAAGATACCAAAAATTGGGTCGATTCGTGGATAGCCTCAAAAGATGAAGCATTCTTCCGACGCTGTATCCGTATGCTGCCAGAAAGATGGGAAAAGGTAGTGGCAAGCGATGGGCAATACTTCGAATAAAACATGAGGTTCCGTTCTTTCACAATAAATGCCCAATTTTTAATAAAAAACGGCGGAAACTTATTTGTACACCTAATACTACAGATTTATTTCTCAGTGTAAAACTTACAAAAAAATGATATTTTTACTGACAAGTTTGTATAATTATACAAAAAAAAACATCATATGAGTATATGTAAAAAATGTATGTAAAAAAGTATAATCTTCAATGGACTCACTTCCCACATGAAAAGGAAAAAAGGGATTAAGTATAGAGAAGGGTGGAACAAGGATGCTGGAAGGGAAAATGGTTTGCAGAAAGGGTTGCCAGCGCATTGGGGTGATTTCTGCATCGTCTAGATTTGGCAGTATATATGCAAAAAATATCCAAACAAAAAATATATTTATTTCGTAAAATTTCAATAACTAACACACCAGACGCCATAATACCTAGAAGGTATCATGTGTATTTATTGATTAAATGCAGTGCAAAAATAACTTTCTATATATAATCATATTCATTAGATGTCAATAAGGTTGTTATGTACCCACGGGTATATGCAATGAAAATTAACTGTCAATTAATATAGCGAATCTTTATCCTGTTAAGTATTCAAATCTATATATTTTAAATATAATAACACTACTTAAATATATAGCAATATTTTTTCTACGATAAAATATATTTGAATATAATATTTAAATTAAATTTATTATTTATAGTTAAGGCATTAACATTGTGGAGGTTTAAAACATTGTAATTTGTTTTATTAAACACTATTTATTCCACTTTTTGTAACGATATAACTCTACCGGTTTCAAGGCTTTCACCTTTCACCTCATCATCAGGGAGCACAAACAAGACTGAATTCTTTTCGAACTGGTACCGACATACACACTTCTAACGGTAAACGTTCGGGTTGGGGATTGTGGATGAAGCGAGGCAGTAGATAACTTCGGCGAGCAGCGGCGAGATTCTTGGAATATATGTATGTATTTGCCAGATTCCCAATCCCCAACCCGAATGTTTACGTTAGAAGTGTGTATGTCGGTACCAGTTCGAACAGAATTCAGTATTGTTTGTGCTTCCTGATGATGAGGTGAAATCCTTAAAATCGGTAGGGTTATACCGTTACATAAAGTGGAATAAACGGTGTTTGATAAAACAAACGTAAATAAATTTAATTAATCTTTGCATTGATTTAAGTCATGCATATGCTTTTATTCAACCCCTTAAATAACATATGTCTAATTGTCGTTACTTCATTTAATACGTGAAAATAATTAATCAATTAATGTTTATTTATTTCAAATGTTATTTTTGTGCACTACAAATATATATCATCACGTCGTGTTCGTTGCCGGGTAGACAAAAAAATCATATCTCCGAATTTGTTTTATTCAAGTACATAACTTGTGTCTTTTCCACATTCATATATCTCGTCATGTACAATCTCCAGTTATTTACACTTCTCCCTTTATCTTCTTTAAAAAATCTGGTCTATTTGATAAAGCCACATTTTCCTCGGTTTACCTCTTTCACGCACATCTTGCACTTCTGACTTATATTCGTGAGGATGAATAGTCATTTAAATGTTTTATGCGACCATGTAACTTGCTTCATTTACTTTTGTCTGGTTGGTTTGAAGAGATTGCCGCCTGGCAGTAAGCCCGGCAGATTGTATTTGCAATAAAAGTGTTAAAATACTAAATAATGAAATATATTTGCCTAGTCATTCTTTCATGATTTATTCTCTCCACATGCCCAAACCATAAAAATCTAATTTCTTCATCTTATTTAAAACATCAATTTTATCCAGGCATTCATTTCTGATGTCCTTATTCTGCCTACTTTCATACATTGACTTTTCACAAATTTTCGCTAGTGTACGCATCTTCACAGCATAAATCTTATATTATTATTCTTCTGCTAAGTTCACGTTTCTTCACGTCTATACGTCAATGTGGGCACCAACACATTTTGATGTATTGTCATTTTTGCTACTGTTGATATTGCACGCTTGTTTTAAGAGTATATTACATTAAGTTTACCATTTACCTCATTCCCTGTTGCTACCCTTTTACAATTTCCTGTTGTTTTTATGTGACTTATTTATTTATGTACTCAGATAATGGCCAAGAATATTTTTTTCTTCTTCCTCTTCCTATAGATCATGATCTGTTTGTTCCCCTTCTTGTGACGTGGATTGCCAGCTGTCACGCCATCTGTTCGGAGGTCTTCCCGGTAGTCTTCTTCCGGCTGGGTTCCCTTGAAGGGCGACACGTGGAAGTCTGTCGTCTTGCATTCTGTTTACATGTTCGTTCCAGTATCGCCTTCGTTGTCTTCCCAACCTTACGATGTCTTCCGTACTACACTTTCTCCTTATTTCGGTGTTTCTGATTCTATCTCTTAGTGTGTTTCCTATTATACATCTCAGTGTTTTCATTTCCGAGGTTCTCAGGAGAGATTTTGTTCTAGATGTGTCTGCTCTGGTCTCTATTCCGTAGGTGGCTATCGGTCACACACATGTCTTGTATATTATGACTTTACTTTATATTCTCATGTGTTTATTATTCCACACCGGTGTTCTTAGGCATCCCGATATTGCAGCCGCCTTATTGACCTGTCTCAAGGTTTCATCATACAGATTTCCATTGCTACTGATGCCATGGAAACCTGTATTATGAAACCTTGAGACAGGTCAATAAGGCGGCTGCAATATCGGGATCGAATATTCTCGATGGGTTAAATAAAAAAAAAAAAGAAAATTAGCTTATGATAAAATATCCGTTACTTGACGATTTTGACTGATAAATACCTCAACATATGTGTATACCAGATTGTAGTATTTAGTGAGCCAAGACTATTCACATCAATAGAAAATAAAATATGAGTTTTGGTACAAAGGTTATCTTTGTTCCTTATGTACATATATTTTTCAGTTTAATTCTTGATATTTGTTGTATGTTTATATTTATACTTTTAGTTGGATTTAGACTTCTAGTTTTTAGTTTAACACTTTTGGGAAATGTTTTTATGTGAACTAGTTGATTTATTTCCAAAATTGTATTTGTTCATTAATTTTTTTGATGTTTTTTTTTTCATTTTGTAATAATATTGTTGTTTACAAGCACTATTACCATTTTTGTATAAATAATCGGCGTTCGTCTTCATCCTAGTTGGCAATTAAAAAAAAACATTATCGAAGAACCAAATGGCTTCTATTTTCTTGCTTTTCAATGACAGTGGTTTTATATATTGCCATAGTTTTTCTTAACAAGTTATTTTATAATTCTACGTTATTTTAATCGTCTGGAGATCCTAAATAAATAAGTCAGTTGGAAAATATTGACACTTGGTAATAAACCCACCACTGTGTACAACGAAAATGTAATACAACATCCTGGACTACTGCCAGAACGGATATTGTATTGCTCTCTCGTTGTAAACAGTATGCTCGTTATATTACGAGTATACTGTATACAGATATGTGTAAAAGAGGTCTTCAGTAAAATCCTAATTACTAAAATAAAAATCGAACCCGGAAATTGAACCTGCATAGATATAACGTGGGTTGGATCGTTTTGGCATAAATACTTGTATTTGTACAGCGGAGTACATTTTAATGTAGCTGATGGGGTTGGTTTAATGGATTTAAAGAGGTGTGAGGGTTAGTGTTACTGTTATTGGCCTCATAATTTATATCTCTGGAATTTGCTCGATGGCTGAAGAAGGGGTGAGGGATGAATCACCCTCAGGTAAATGGGATATGATAGACAAAGCCGCAATTATGAAAATTTGTAATGGTTGGAAGAAATTAATTTGATGTTTAAAGTTAAAATAGCAATAATACTAGGTGTAAAAGAAAGATCTTGATTTATAATAGAATATTTAGAAGTTGCTTCGAAAATAATAAATTATATTTTTGGTGGATAGATAGTGCGTGGAAAAAACTGAAAGGAACCGAATAAATGCTGTAGAAATGCGTGCACTAAGAAGAATACATGGGGTGACAATGTATAACAGAAAACGGAATGAAGTGGTTAGAGATGAAAGTGATTTTAAGACTGGTGATACGAAGATAAAGAAGAGCACTCAAGGATAGTTTGGGCATAAAACGAATCAATGAAGAAAGACTAACAAAACAAATATATTGTGTAAATGTGAGTGAAAAGCGTGGTAGATAAAGAAGAAAGAAAGTATGATTAGATCAAGTAAATTATATTTTAAAAGAAGTAGACTTAGAAAGTTAGAGAAATCGAGGGAGTTGTATGAAGAGCGTGGATGTAGAAAAGGCGAAAGCTGTGGTGTCAAGATATACTCGTAAAATACTGGCACTCCATCCTGTCTGTCTTTCCTGAGAGGAAAATGGTTCGATTGTAGGTATGAAAATTAAGGAAACTCCGAGCTGAACAAATGTGGTCTTAACTATTCTTATCGTAAGATAACTAGTTCAATTAGATTAGTTTCCTGCCAAAGTTTTAATTGCTGGAAGCGAAATTTGTACCAATTCCAAAAGTTTCCAAAAAGAGTTAAAAGCACAGATAGCCAAAGGCACGATGAAGTATTCCAAAATAATTTATTCCTACCCGATATTAAATAGCATCCTTTAAATATTCATTAGGGGGCCAAGGGGACGAAACTTGCTAAATTTTAAATTTGATTACAATGATTAGCGAAACCGTTTTGCCCCGGTGGTTTCTTCCCTTATCGTTATTGAAATCGATACCTTGAAATTAATCAACTATTAAAATTTCATACAAAAATATTTTACAAGTTATTGCTAGGAAGCCTGGAATGTGCCTCTGTGATATGAAACATTCGTTCGTTCGTTGCTGGGCCTCGTAGTCGAGGATCCTTTCGCCATTTCAATGTTAATATAATTGGAAAACGAAGCTGTGGAGATTGTTATTATTTTTTAAGTGAGTGAGGCGTTGCACATCAGCTAATTCACCGACCATACCGTTGTACTGGATCCGTTGGCACACCCAAGTGAAACGATCGGACTTTTTGAAAGAATAGATATGACTTCAGTCATAAGTATTCTTATTCCCCCGAAAACTAGGCGGAAAGATGTCTGAACTCATTCGAGTCGAGTACCACAGAACGGGGCTCGAAACAACGACATTCCGCATGGAAGTTCAGTGCGTTACCGCGCGGCCATGCACCTCGCAGTAAAGTCATAATCAAACTTTGGAATCAAAGGTATGTTAACTAATCTAGTGACTGGTTCTACGAAATATATATTTTTTCAAATCATCCAACCATCGACCCTCTGTGAAAGTTCAATGTGTTACAGCGCGGCCATGCACCTCCAATATGGAGTAATATGGAACGTAAACTATAGTTCGTATATTGGCTTCATTTAGAGGGTTTAGAGGTTTCTATGTCACAGAGAGCGGTTGCTAAATGTCCTTAGGTCGTAAAGTGGTAGGTTTATCCTTTTTCGATCCTCAATCGCTTGAGCCTTGTAGCTTTGATCAGGTTACTTTATATAATCTTGCATTGACTTGAGGATTCATCTGTGATCCTAGAATGAATTGATGTGTTCCCTCTTGTTCTCTTAGAAGACCTGCTTTGTTTAGCGTAGTTACATTAATGATATAATATAGGCTTCTATAACCCAATAGTGAGAGCATGTATATTATAGTTGACTCAATTGTGGAGATATTTAGCTCAACCTGTCAGGGTTAAGAAGGATGATGGCCGAATTGATGGAAGCATGCGTGTATTTTTTCTTTCTCAATCTACATAATTTATAAAATTTTCCCTGACCTACTAACATGATTGTGCATAAGATGAACACTATACTATATACCAAAGCAGAATATGTTAATATTACATATAAGATCTACAAAAGTCTCTTTCTAAATAGTATTTTCTTGGTCAACTTTCTGCAGCTTCTTACCAAATATGTATATCTAAACATGGCCGCAGCCAGCACCTTCATATCCTTATACTCAACTTGTGTATATTAATTATGTATTATTTTTGTATTAATAATACTGAGTAAGAGCGTTCTTGAGGAGAGTTTGCTCTCTAAACGGCGCTATATAAATTGTCATTTAATTATTATTATCATTAGAAATATACATACATACAAACTACCACGCCATTTCTTTGTCGGGGTACGCAAATAAGACAGAGTGCCATACTTTCATATCTCGAAACACATTGGCCTCTTCTACATTCATCCAAATTCTACGATTTCTCTGACTTTCTACGTTTCCTTTTTTCAGAATATAATTTACTTGATCCGACCAAACATTCCTTGGTCCTCCTCTCGCCCGCCTTCCATCCATATTTGCACTATATATCTATTATGTTAGTCTTTCTTTATAATTTGTTCTACATTGTTAATTTGTTCCACATGCCCAAACCATATCAACGTACTCTTCTTCATCTTACTCAACACATCTACCTTAAGTTAACATACATACATAATCACTTCATTCCGTATTCTGTAATACATTGTCACTCAATGTATTCTTCTTAATTTATGCATTTCTACTTTCTACAGCATTTATTCGGCTCCTTTCAGTCTTTTTCCACGTTACACTCCCATACATTAAAGCATCCAAAATACTATTGTGAAGTAGCATATTTTGATACTGTCTCATTCGAGAATATACGAGTATATTTATATATTTTAGAGCCCCATTGACTTTATTTCCCTTTTTCTTACACGTCGTTCGCTATCCCTCTTAACTCTTCCATCATCTATGAAAATACTACCCAAATAGTAGAACTCCTCAACTTGCTTCGATCTTACATTTTTCTTCTATACGTCACATTTACTTTTCTTTTCATACTTTTCTATCACCATTACTTTGGTTTTTCCATCATTCATTGTTAAATCTTTGTCACCGCATATCTCATACGATTTACTTATCAAACCCTACAAAACATCTTTACTCTCCGCCATCACTACCATGACATCTGCATAAAGGTTTCGTTTAAGTAAAAGGTTTCACGTCTATAGTCATAAGGTGTAAAGAGGCAAAATAAGTTGTTATATCGCTGAACGAGACGTATGGGATAAAGGCTAAGCATATTGTGCAGCGTTGTGCATGTATGTCACGTGGCGCGCACGTGCGTGTCTCGTGTGTCACGTACCGCAGATCTGATCACCACGGCGCCTTTCATCTCGCTGCAGCATCCACTGCTGTCGAGATGCTTCGGTAAATACGGCAACTGCTTCTTTGGTGGAATGCTACACACACAATACGTGAACATGTTGGGATTGTTCGTTCATTGAGCGCTTGAACCAACAACTTCTACAACTGAACTGTTTCAAATATAACATTTATAGTAAGGTAAATTATTTATGTTCTTCAGGAATTGCATTTTTGATGTTGACTTTACAAAGAACATAACTTAAATCAATATTAATTATAATGGATTAATGTAAACTTAAGGCTGATGTGTTGAGTAAGATGAAGAAAGAGTGCTGAGATAGTTTGGCAATGTGGAACGAATAAAGAAAGACAAAACAAATATAGAGTACCATGTGAGCCGAAGACGTGTGATAGGAAGACCAAGGAAAGTATGGTTGGTTCAAGTGAATGATACTTTGAAAGAAAAAACTGTAGAAAATCATGAGAAATATGAGAAGCTATATATGGATATGGAAGATATTGTAATTTATTTTAATCAAACACTGGATATGGAAGAGGTTAAGGATATGTCGTGAAAGGAAAGTTTAGCGCTGTGTCATCCCTGCTTTACTCTACAGGGAAATGGAGTGATGATATGTATGTGTGTATGCATAGTCATGATGCAACTTATTCCACTTAATGTCAAGTATTTGTTTGTTTATCGTAATTATCAATGCAATAAATTTTATTCACATGGATTACAAACACATCCTAGTTCCATGATCCTGTTGGTAAAACGCCTGTCTTCGAACCCTAATATTGTGGGTATAATTCTCGTTGGAACTTACTACTAAAAAATGAGTCTCTTTTTCACTAAAGACCTTTTTAATATCTTTCTGATTCGTTGGAAGAGATAACTACATACATGGCGATAAGCTCGCCAAGTTATACAATATGCAACGAAATTCAATATAACAAAATACTTGCCCGGCAAGCGAAGCATGCGGGTTCGAGTTTTTATTTTTTTATTTTATAAACCTATAGGTTAAACATACAAAGTGTATAGAAAAAATATACACACTAACAATCAATAAAAATTAACAAAGTCGAAATAACTAACTCTCACAACCAAAAAAGCTCTAAATATTTTCTGAAATGTCGAAGTTGACAATATCCGAAGCCCAACACAAACAGTTCCGTTGTCCATTTATCGTTTTACTGACACCCTCAATGACATTATATTGTCTCAATAATTTGGTCATTTTTTCTTAAATATTTGCAATAAAAAAATATAAAAAAATTCTTGATGTGCAGTACAAAATATGTACTCAGATGCTTACTATGGATCTACGGTGACAATAAAATTTCCAGAACTTTTTGGAAGAACGGATTAATGGAACTATTATTTCAAAATGAAAATAAAAACTTTGTAACTGAGACTTGAACCTCAAACTTAGAATGCGCATTATACGATGTTATATCTTTTCAGTATTTATCTATGGCGTGGAGACTTAAGACACTCATCCAAGTCACCATAAAACAAATATTATAGAAGCATTTGAAATGTGATGCTACGGAAGCATGTTTAAGATTTTATGGGTTGACAAAGTTCGCAACGAAGAGGTCCTCAAACGTATGAAAATAAACAAATGAGAACTTACTTGCATTAAGAGTAGTAGATGGAAATACTTTGGGTATTGAGAGGAAACAAATATGAAATCATCCAAGTTATTATAAAGAGGAAAATACAGTTAAAACGAAGAATAGGAAAAATATCAACATCTTGGCTGAAGAACCTAAAAGACTGGTTCCACTGCAGCAAGAGGACATTGTTCAGAACAGCTCAAAGTTAAAATATCCCTGATGATTGCCAATTTCCAACGTGGAGAGGAACGTCAAGAAGAAGAAGAAAGGACTAAAAAATTAAGGAGCTCAAGATTCAATCAAAAACGTACAAAAAATTAATATTTTTACTAAAATCAATCACACTCCCAGCATAAGCATGTGGAGGTTACAAATTATTTCAATCAAAAATGAAAAATTTCAAACGCATCTACTGATCGTCAAATACAACACATATTTCAACACAGTACCATGGAAACAAATCAAATATCACAATTACTAACCCAAACGTTGTAATGTTCACTCTTTAATCTTATTTGTCAAGAGAGCGGTGGACACACAAAGACAATACGATATTCCTTCTCGCATCTTGCATGACTGGCCAAACTATTTGATCTAAGGGTAGGTATCATCACCACATTTTCAATATCCACGTTCCGAAATGATTGCCGGTCTATACATTCTGTGGCTTTGACACTTTCCTGGTAGAATATATTGGAAACGGTTAAAAAGCTCTGAAGCGTTAGCTCGGAAACGGAGATAAATAAAAGTTTTTTTAAAAGCTTTTGAGACGAAGTAAATATCATCAGAGGAAAAGTGTTAACTATCGACCGTACATGATTTATACATTTTCATTTTAACGTTCTATGTTCATAATTTTCTTTTTTTGGACGATATCCTTTATGAATCAAGATCAACATTGCAGCGACTTTATTTGTGCAATTATTTTATTTTGTAATGTATCTATACCAATCTTAATCTTATAATATACTCTGTTATCCACATCCAATAAATATTATACGTAATCATGTAACGTATCCATGCCAATGTTAAGCTTATCAATGTTAACCATATAATGTACTATATTATCTACATCCAATAAAAATTATAAGTAATCATGTAACGTATCCATAACAATGTTAAGCTTCTCAATGTTAACCATATCATGTTCTATGTTATCTACATCCAATAAATATTATAAGTAATCATGTAACGTATCCATAACAATGTTAAGCTTATCAATGTTAACCATATCATGTTCTATGTAGTCTACATCCAATAAATATTATCAATAAGTAATCATGTAACGTATCCATAACAATGTTAAGCTTATCAATGTTAACCATATCATGATCTATGTTATCTACATCCAATAAATATTAGTGTTATTATGTGTATGTCAAACTTAACTCAATGTATTATGTTTAAATTTATTATCTTGTTGGAATTATCATGAACTGTTAACTATCCAAATTCAATAAAGATTTGATATCACTAAATGGAAGTAAACAGCGAACGAGACATTCCAAATTGTTGTCTGATATCGACTTGACCTTAAGGGCATCGATAAATACCCGACCAAATTCTTTCTTAATTATCTAAAGATCGGGGGCACGTTATCTTCGCTTTAAATAGAACGTCATATCAGACACAGCAACATTATTATTAAAGCCACCTTGATGTTAACATCATCGTTATTATTAATTCCACAATACTTTTATTATTATACTTTAATGTAATTCAACGATTATACAAATAAAATTACACAGTTGAAATAAGTGTTTTCGTTACAAAAGGCCATAACAATTTATATAAATATTATAAATGCAAATATCTACCTTGATATATCAAAAGTTGTATCAGCTGTTATTTAATACTACTAATAATTACCCAAATCAATCCGGAACGCTTTGAAGTTTTTCCGAAATGAGAAAGAAAGGAAAATCTAAAGAGCAGATGTAACCCTCATATCACATTATTGTCGATAGTAATTGAACATAGATCTGTTTGAAACAACAGATGTCGTATTATTTTTTCCCATTTGCAAATACATTGAGGCTCGCGTTATAATTATTGAATTATTTAGTTTGAAAGCATTATTTTTATTCACGAATTGATATATGGTAGTGATCAATAAATAATAAAAAAAGAATGAATATTTTATAATGTTGACATTTATGTTAACTGTCAATTGATGTGTCTGGGCGGTATTATATCTAACGTGGTCTTTCTTATTTTTTTTTCGTTTTTATGAATATATTTATCGCTTGTTTATCCTGATGCACCGTTTCATATCAATAAAAAAAACTGTGTACGACACGGGGTAATCGTCCAGTTGGTAATAATTGTATACCATACATATGGCAAAAAGATTCAACCCACATTATATATGTGGCAGTAGCCCTGGATGTAGTATTATACTATCGTCGTATATAATACAAAATGGAGGGAGGGGGGGGGTTTGCTATGTGGTAATCCTTTCCCAATAATCAGAAAGTATTGAAGAATTCTTAGGTGAAAACCAGACCGGAACTCTTTTTTTTAAATCTAAGTAGCAACGGGTATCGAACCCGTAACCCACGGGGATGACATATAGGCATCCTACCAACACCACGAATGTAGTGTTGGTAAGACGCCTACATTTGAACCTCGTTCGTGGTGTTGGTAAGACGCCTACATTTGAACCTCATTATTTACCCATTTATTATTTCACTGTTCACCCATGTACTATTTCATTGTTCACCTATTTATTGCATCAACTTTTTTTCTCACACTTTTCTCTTACCATGACTAGATATCGTAACATTAATTCTGAGATTTTTCTCTTCGCATCCCTCACAAAATTTACTTATCAATCTTTGCGATTCATCTTCACTTTCCGCCAACACCATCATATGATCAGCAATCCTCACACATTCCCATTCGACATTTTTAAGTTATCCATAGATATTCGTAGTTTCTAATTAAAAATAACTAATTAATAAATACAAAAACACAAACAACGTATGATGCGTACTTACCCTCCGCTGTGAATAATAAATGTAAACAACAAGAATGCAAGAGCAGAACAATCACCACATCATATTGCGATATAATGACTGGTGACCCACATTTAGCCCACCACTGTGATTGTCCACTGCACTATCTGTTCCGTTCTGTGTTATCCATGGTCACAATCGCGTGATTCAGAAATTATCTGATGCCTGACTTCGGAGATAATGAAAATGAATCAAGTTACTAATTTAACGAGCCACTTGACTATAATAGATCACACACCAAAAAGATTGGTGTTATGAATAAAGTGACTAGTTGCACGCAAAGAATGGAACAAATTCTGCTAAACTTAAGGAAACATCCTAATCTTTAATTTTGTATTAGTTCTAGAACTTTACGTTACAAAACATCACCTGCTTTATCCTGCGTTATCCCGAACCGCATTCAAGTGTTATAGATCATAGTTTCCCAAACTTTTTCACCCCGTAGACTACTTGGCGGGTTTTTTTGTTTTCTGTAGACCCCCTGCCTGCCTAATATTGAATTTTCCTAAATTTATTAACTTCAAATGTGTTTTTGACAGCTGACACAGTGCTGTTCACCTTGATAAGGTTTTTTGTAGAGTGGACAATTGTAAAAAAAGAAAAACATGCACAATTTTTATTCATACATTTATTGAAAAGAAACAAAACGCAAGTAAATATTTAGCTTTGGAACGAAACAAATCAAATACTTGCAAAAAATCTTACATAAAATCAATACACAAATAATACTGTTAATGAGATAGATGAACCTGATGCTATGATAGCAATGATTCAATATTTGGCTTCAAATTAGTGAGGTATTGTATTAAATCTCCACGTTCAGTGATTTGCATTCGATTTCTTTATTATAAGTATTTTCTATGTCTAATATAAGTATTATGTACACACAATCTGTGTTAGGTGTAATAAGACATTTACGGAACGTCTAAATATTGATGATGATCTGCTTAAATGGAATCTGCTCACGTGGACCCCTATTTACATCTCGTGCACCGCCAATTTCTTTTCTCGCTGACATAGACCCCCTACAAGTCGAAATCGACCCTTGGGGGTCCATATAGACAACTTTGAGAATTTTTGGTATAGATGAATTTGCAAGGCACCCACAATAATGCTATCATTAAGGAAATCCTTGAGTGTGAAGTGAGAACACGACTGCTTACAACATATTTAGATATATACATAAAAAAATATAACAAACATGAAAGGGAAAACATTTAAAAGTTTCACAGTGAGAATATATTGTATTGTTAAGCACTTTCGTTGAATAGAACAACCTGGCGGCTGATTTATTGTCAGGTGACAACCTCATCCAATTAAGCAGAAAAACGTTAAACAAGCCCTAAGTGGAACCCAGTATTGAAACCTATTCAAAAAAACCCAACCAATATCAACGGGAATGGATCCTGCAGCCACCGAGTTGGAAGATAGGCATCATATCAAGTAGGTCACGGAGGTCGTCTAAATATACCATATAAATGTTTACAAACAAGAAAAAAATAAAGTGGCGTTCAGTCTAAATTTTGTGCTTAAAGAGTTCCGCATGTAACGATGTAGGAAGGGACAGCTAATGGGCGCACACATCCACCCCTTAAAGACGAATTGCAGATGACGACTCGCGACACCTAAGACCACCACATATCGTGTAATATAAAGCCACACTTGCGTGACAAAGGCAAGAGAAACCGTTTGATGTCTGGCTTGAGGATTGATTAAATTTTAACGAACCGCTTACTTAAAGATAAAACGTCGAGTTCAACCAATTATTCGTTTTACCAGTGGTCAAGGCGTTCTACTGCACGCAAAATTTTATCTTATCAAAATTTATGATGTCATATTAACACTACACAATACTAAAACCAAATCCGAATGTGATACTATCACATATCGGAAGATCTATAAAGGTTTTTTTGAAGTTCGTCTTCCATGGTAAGTTTTCTGTGCAGAAGTAGGTTTGTAGAATATATGCAGATGCGGGGAAGTACCAAATATAATACCCGCAACTACTACCTTCCGATCTTGACACTCAACTGATAGGTGTATATACGAGTATATATGATTTTGTAATATTTTAAATCGGTTAATAAAAGTTAGTTCGAATCCTGAGTTAAGAGTGCCTTTGAGGATAGTTCAGAAAGAGGAGAGTTTAGAGAAGAGTTTATTTTCTAAACTGCTCTATTTAAGTTGTACTTTTATTATTATTACAAATAATACTGAACATCGAGTTCTTCTCATTAAAAAACAAATACACATCTCAACAAAGAAAAAAAGGATAAAAGTAATTAAAGTTGAAAATGTAGGATGTGTGGGAGAAGCGAAAGGGGAGAGGGATAAAAATGACATAACCTTATTAAACTGGGTGCAACGATACTTAATAAGCTTCCCTACGGCGTTAAAGATTAGCATTTTTAATCTCTCGTAGGGATGCTGACATGGTACTTCAGAGGACTATCATAGTGTGGGTTACAGAGAATTTCGTTCACTTTTGGAGATCATTGATCTGACTCTTATGATATAATTGTTAGAATTCTTGGTACGTAACGAGCGTCTCGGGCTCAAATTTTGTCGGAATAGCCTCAAAATACTGGTAACACCGGTTGGGAGTTGAAGAGCTCCAACCTAGTCTAAATAAAAATATCACAGTCTGGTTTTCATTCAAAGTCCCCTTTAGCAACTTTCTGGTTGGTTGAAAGAGATTACCAGATGGTAGAAAGTCCGTTAGCACAACAAAAATGTAATATAATACAATGCAAAGTAACAGCATTAGAGAACGTTCTTAATAGGTCGAAAACATTAAACTGAAACCTTTAATTTTCTATCAAAGGTACTTGTTAAACTAAACGATAAATGCGGGAATATATTGGATGAATCAATTGTCGAACGTTGATTTTTGTTGTTTTCACTCAAAACATGTGGAACCCAAGCGCCGAACTTCTGGACTTTTCCCATTAATTTAAGATGTGGGTATACAATCATGTGACTACAATTCATCTGCTCAGCCAATTCTACAGAGGTTTGAAGGGGATCTTCATGAATAATATGGTTTAAGTGGTCCTCATCGAAGTCTACTAGTCGTCCGGAACGCTTCATGTCTTTCAGGTCGAAATTATCGTTTTTGAAACGCAAAAACCATCGATGAGCTGTCCTTTCATTCATAGCATCTTCACCGTACACTTCGCAAATATCGCGAGCAGCTTTGGTAGCTTTATTCCCTCGGATGAACGCGAACAGAAGGAGGTGTCGAAAATGCTCACTTTCGTCTACTTGACATTCCATTTTGAAGGCTTGTAATCAAATAAAATAATATACGAGTATGTAACGTAAAAGCAAACACAATATCTTGTAGAGCAGAAAATTTTCTTTCGAATCACGTATATATAACCTTTACAATTTTGTTTTACTTTTGGTGCTCATTTTTAATTTGAAAAAAAATGGACACAACTTATGTTAACACCTAATACTTGTATAGTACCACACCTCAATGTTTAATATTCCAAAAGATATTATATCAGCACATCAGTTAGTAAAACGTCAGGGAAATAGTTGCATGTGAAGGTTTATGGATGTAGAAAAGGCGAAATATGTGTGATAGGAAAGTCTGACGTTCTAACCTCTCTTCCAACTCTGACAGATAAGTGACGCGATGGTTTGCATACATGCATAAACCAAGACAATTATTTCTAAAAAAAATATTATCTTCCTATTGACTGGTTCCATTCAGATCATTATGGCCGTAGTAAATGAGCGGAAGAGATACAATCTTACAATGAAGACCAGATGGCCGATATCTGTATATGGTGTATGAAAAACAAGATTGTCCTTTGGATAAAAACTTATCTGCCTACTACAAAAAGCTAAAAAAGCGACTTATCATACATATCTTTTGACAGTTATCGATTCAGAAATATTCAAGATGGAGAAATATTCTAGATATTTTTTTTATGTTCTTTAATTCACACAAATTATTGGCCATTCTTTATTATTAAAAAAAGTAAACCAACCGGTATGCAGAGAAGACAGACCGCCAGAATACTATGATTCCGTAAATCTTATTGAAATTCGATTACGAGAATTGATACTTTTTCTTGAATAATGGCCGTGAACTCATATGTATGAAGAAGTATACGCATTATATTTTTTTAATAAATAATACATGTATCCTTATAAAAGTAACAGCATTTTCAAAATGTTAAGTTAATTAACTTTTGAACTAAAGAAAAAAGAAATATACTCGTACATTTCTGGGATTTATTAAATTAAAAAGGTGAATTTCCCAAGTTATTGCCTTAAATAAATAATCAATCGAAATTGTAAAATTTGTTCCAATTTTCTGTTGTTTTGACATACAAAGTTTTATTGGTCTTTCTTTAAATGTTATTTATACATACAAATCATCACGCCATCTCCCTGTCGGAGTAAGCAGAGAGGACAGAGGGCAAGACTTTCCTGTCTTGATACACATTCTTACTCTGCTCCACAAATCCATATAACTTCTACGATTTATTTGACTTTCAAGGTTTCCTTCTTCAAGAAAATAATTTTCTTGATCCAACTTTATTTTTCTTTGTCTTCCTCTTACACCCCTTCGACACTTTTGCACTATATATTTTTATTAAAAGTCTTTTTTCATTCGTTCAACACGCCCAATACACTGACTGGAAATAAGAGATTGCCACACCCACCAGATTATTATACAAATTTTTAAATAAATAGTAATTGTAATTTGTTTAATCAAACACTGTTTATTCCACTTGTTTGATAAAACAATTCCAGTGTTTGATAAAAAAAATTACAATCCCTTTAAACCTCCACAATGTTAATGCCATAAATATAAATAATACATAAATAGTAACTGCATTTTCGCATACAAGGGCAGATCTCATGAGCAATGTATGTAATTGATTTATCACATGCTGAAAATAAAACAATAAATACGACCTATGATAGAATAATGAAGCATTGAGAAAGTTGAAGAGTTCTGCTATTTGGTAGTATTGTCTCAGATGTTGGAAAAGTTAAGAGGGGTATCGAAAGGCGTATAGCGATAGAAAATAAAGTTAATGGGGCATTTAAACATACATGCTAAAACCGGACAGTCTTAAAATCTGCTGAGATGAAACTTCACAACAGTATTTTGGTGCCAACTTTGATGTATGGTAAAGAGACGAGGATGTTGAAAACGACTGAGATGTGCCGAATAAATGCTGTAGAAATGCGTGCATTGAGTATGCGTGCATGGAGTGACAGTGTATGCCATAATACGGAATAAAATTATAAGGATGAATGTGAACTTAAGAGTGATGTGTTAAGTACAATATAATAAAAAAAAGCATGCTGAGATGGTTTGGGCATGTAGAACGAATGAATGACTGAAGAAAGACTAACAAAACTAATAAATAGTGCATACGTGAGTAGAAGGCGTGTGAGAGGAAAACCAACGAAAGTATGGTTGGATCAAATTAATGATATTCTGAAAGATGAAAAAGTAGAAAGTCAGAAAAATCGTAAAAGTTGCATGAGAAGATGTATGGACTATTTAGAGAAAATATTATTTAAGTACAGAGTACGAGTGAATTCAAACATAATTAAATGAAGGACGTACAATAGGCTAAGGATGTGTGTCGAGATAGGAAAGTCTGGCACGCTGCCCTCTCTGTCTACTCCGACAGGGAAATGGCGTGATGATATGTATGTGTGTATGTACTAAATAGTAAAACACATTAGTTTATATGTATAATATAATATAAGATCTATAAGTGAAACGAACTCTAAATGAGACTAGCTTTTCAATACTATATATCCGCATTATTAATTCGGATATGTTGAGGGTTGTCGTGTGAATAAATAAAGAAATATTATCTATGTATATACAAACATACATTAAGTTACAAACATCTGTATTTTTTATAGTTAAGGCATTAACATTGTGGAGGTTTAAAGACATTGTAATTTATTTTTATCAAACACTTTTGTACAAAAAGTGAAATAAACAATAATCATATCAAGTGTTTGATAAAAACAAATTACAATACGGTGTATTTTACGTAATTGAATATAATATCGTAAACTCTTATTCAAACTGTTCAACGTATACCATATGTAAACCAGTTAAATTTAAATGTTTGTATTTCAGGGTTTTTTTTAAAAAAGGGTTATGCGAAAAATGTGAAAATTGCACATTACCCCATTTGGAGTAATGAGATTCCTTCAAAGTGGGATCTAAGCTTTGCATACTTAGCATTAACGAACCAACATTTGAGGTTAGAAAGGGTTTAAGGTTTGGAGGGGTGGTTTTCTGCAGCGGATAGGTTCCGTGGTGTATGGCAGGGGTGCATATGCCGGGAAATATGCAAAGCATCCCTTAGCTTTGGCATTAATCGTGAGTAATGGTAAGGGATTATGGCCTCTGTATTGCCGAAATGACTTATATTGTGCAAAAGTAGACATTATTAGGGTATGGTATAGTGAATTATTATTGACGATCGTGACTTTGTGTGCTTGTGGCGTATTTATTCTCGATTATGTTAATGAATGTTTTTCAGTCTTCACACCCTTAATGGTATATTATATAATATATTTCAGCTCTGGTGTCAGTAATATACGTCTATGGTTATATGGTGATAAATTCCTATTTGAAGTAATTATCTCCAAGATAATCTTCATGGTCCGGATGAAAGACATCTGCCTCCCTATCCGGAGGTTGTGGGATCAATTCCCATTCGTACACATTTTTTTAAAGTAGCATTTATAGTTAATGCATTAACATTATGGAGGTTTAAAGACATTGTATTATAATTTGTTTTATCAAACACTGTTTATTCCACTTTTTTGTAACGGTATAAGCCTACCGGTTTCAAGGTTTTCACCTCATCTTCAGGGGAGCACAAACAAGACTGAATTCTTCTTAACAAATCCTTTAATTTATTCTGAAATGGCTACTCATTGTCACCGTGAAAACCATACATTTTCTATCGATGATGCCAAATTCGTATGTACCAGTAGTAACGGAAATAAATTGGACAGATTGGAGGCCTTACAAATTTCTAAGTCAGTGCATCGAGGTGAACATCTGGCTACCACATATATCCCAAGAATCTCCCCGCTGCTGGCCGAGATCGTCTCATCCCTCCCTTCCCCCTCCCCTCTCCCTTCACCGCAAGTACTCAACCCGAATATTAATCGTTAGAAACGTGTATCTCGGTACCAGTTCAAACAGAATTCAGTCTTGTTTGTGCTCCCCTGAAGATGAGGTGAAAGCCATGAAACCGGTAGGGTTATATAGACCGTTACAAAAAAGTGGAATAAACAGTATTTGATAAAACAAATTAACAATGTTTTGAAAGTAGATTTGACTAAATATCTCTTTAATTTTTTTATTGTTTCAATCCCCGCTAGGTCACACTGTGTACAATTAAAGTGGAATACAATATGACCTTCGAGCAGTACTTCCATTGGGAAGAATCGTGTTCGATTTCTGATGGTACCTCAAGGACAGTCTGCTAACAGATCTCTCAAATAAGAATTTTCTATCTCAACTTCCTGCTAACACTCTGGAGGATGCCAATTTTATACCATACTAGCAACATGAAAAGGTCGATCTAGATAGCAAAGTCTAACTGTCTGATTTTAACCAGACTGACTGACACTCAGTCTAACTCTGTGTTACGCGTCTTCCAGAGGACACGCCTTTAATACGTATTACACATGTACTGCGGTGCTAGATTGTTCATTTTTTTGTACAATCAATAAGTGTTTTTTTTAAACATCCAATAAAACACTGGCTTTACTGTAAAGAAGTTTTTTGTAATATATTATAAAGCGTAAACAGCCAAGAATGTTATAAAAAACATGTGGCTTTGGAGTGATCTTTTCTCATTTAGTGACAGTAAAAAAATAAATGTAAATGATAACATGGTCACCCTAGGGTTTTTCTGTTGGCGGTATTGCAGTTTGGATTGAAACCAGTTTCTCCTACATCAAGTTACGTGACTCACTTCAGGAAAGTGGGAAAGAGATATCATGACTCAACACGAGGCAGCGTAATAATTTTATACGTAATCATGTATTAACGATTAACTGTTTCCTTTTTACCCGAAACTCTCCTTAATTAGATGTCTAAGATTAATTTTCAACCTACGAAAGTACGGTCATATAACTTTCACATTTGTACTTTATATTTGTTTTGTCAGTCTTTCTTTATTCTTTCGTTCTACATACCCAACCATCTGGGATAGCTCTTCTTCGTCTGAATCAACCATCAGTTTGAATTCATTCCTTATTGTGTCATACATTGTCCTCCCATGTAAATTATTTTTCTAAGTACACGCGTTTCTACATCATTTCATCATTTGGCTCTTTTCCGTTTCCGCGTTTCATCCCTCTACATCAAAGTTGATACCAAAATAAAACTGTGGACGATCATCTTATCAGGTTTTGATACTGCCGGTCCGAGTATATAACATAAGGCCCCATTGACTTTGTTTCCTATCGCTGCATGCCGTTTAATATATCTAAATGTCATTCTTTTTTCAAGAGCCACTGATGAAATAAAATCTTAAATCTTTTTTCAACGACAAAAATCACAATGCGAATTGCAGCATGGTGATAATAAATTATATTATGTTACTGAAAGGAATCGATATGAATAAGGGAGGCATTGCTGGTGTTTCCCTCCCCGTCCGTGGCAACCGACGCAGATCCTTATCGGCGGCTCCACATGACCGACGATTATTTTAAAGCGCTCCTCTGTTAATATCATAGATACTGCGTTATAAGACCACATTATAAAGCCACAGCATCCGGGGTCGCCGTACCGAGGGTGGTGGGACTATACACATATATACAAACCATCACGGTGTCTCCGTATCGAGATAGGCCAAAAGGATACGGCGTCAGACACACATCTTTCGCCTCTTTTACATATATACGCCTTCTCATATAGCACCTACGATTCCTCTAACTTTTTAAATTTCCTTCTTTAAAAATATTCTACATTTGATTTACTTTTCCTTAATTTTATTGGTCTTCCTCTACGACACCTTCCATTCTCACACTGTACGAGTACATATGTTTTATTAGTATTTCTTCCTTCATTCGTTCCTTATGCCCAAACCATACCAGAGTGGTCTACTATCTTGCTCAATACATAAGTCTTAAGTGCACACTCATTTCTAATAACTTCATTCCATTTTCTGTCATACATAGTTACCTAAATGCATGCATTTATTTCTACAGCATTTATTCAACTTTTTTTAGTTTTGTTTCCACAAACACGTTTCACTTGCATAAAACAAAGCTGGTGGTGGGACTATAGAATAAAGACATTGCAATAAATATGGTTTATCAAGACTTTACAAAAATAATTTGATTGATTCTAGCAACTCTTCAGAGGTAATTTTCGTCGTTTTTAACTGACGTTTAAAATTTATTGCATCTTTTTTACAATTGATAAATGAGAGGTTTCTTATTTATAAGAGGGAAGGAAGAAGTATAAAGGGAAGCCTATAAAAGTGAGGTGCTGGAGGGGGTTAGCCAACTCATCAAATATACCACCTAGAAGCTGACCAATAATAACAATAAAAAGACAATTGAAAAATTACAATTTAGAGAGCAGACTCTCTTCAAGGGCGCTCTATCTCGGGATTCGAACCCACTTTTATGGACAAATGAAAAATATTATAAAAAAACAAGCTGAGTGTAAAGATAGGAAGGTTGTGGCCGCATCTGCATATGTAAAAACATATTGATAACCGTAGAACACTTTGAACAAGAATTACAAAAAAACCTTTGTAGGTCTTACGACATGTGATAGTAATGCATTCAGCTTGAAGTGGAGTGAAGTGTATGCGCGATGAAGTGATCATATATATCATAAAACTTGATAATACTTCCCAAAAAGCGCATTTTCAAGTGCTTCCTAAAGGTTCACTTAACATAATTATACCCCCACTAAATCGTAAAAAAATATTATACTTCGTCAAGTATAATTCTCATGCTGCATAACTTTGAATCATTCGAGAAGTGGATTCCTAGAAGAATGCTTAAGGTCAGTACAAATATTCATTTCTAAGGCACCATTTAAAGATCAAAGATTACTCCAAGTGCGCCTTCGATTCAGTGTAATAAATAGTTTGAACAAATTTATAAACGACGAGACACTGATTCGAAAGCAATTAGATTAAAAAAATTTCAAAATCTTGGATCCCGAGAACTGCCATTAAATTCTAGATTTAATAATTCCGGGTAAATTTGAAAAACATCGAAAACTTGAACAAAAACTACATCATCCGTGACAGGGTTTGGACAGATAAGTGTGTCGCTAAATGCAGCAGCTAACAAGGCAATGATAGTCATAGTTCAGTAGACGGAGAACGGATTTATGATAGTTTTCCATATTTGATGCATAAGTGCGATCTGGCAGAATTTCCGCATAGAGACTGCGAACTCTCGTAAACTACGGCCCAAACATAGTTAATAAATGTACAATATAATATTTTGCTGGAGGTCTGTAAAACCACTCTCAATCCAAAGAGGTGGTTGGAGACACTATCTGTATATGGAACGAGTTTCATCCATAGTAGAAGATAAATACAGCAGCCCATCGATGGTAGTAGGGAAAACATAAAGTCGGATAAAAACACCCGGATAGTCTTCGTAAAAACACCTGGATAGTCTTCGAAAAAAACACCCGGATAGTCTTCGTAAAAACACCCGGATAGTCTTCGTAAAAAAACACCCAGATAGTCTTCGTAAAAAATAAAAAAAATAAAAAGTAAAAATTATCCTACATACGAGTAATTACCCTTTTATTTAAAATATAAGAGTAAACAAATTAAATTTTCCTTCTATTTACTTTTCGACAAATGATGCTACGCAGATTTCGCAATGTTCCTGTTGCTTCAAATAACTTATTAGGCCTTTAACTTGAAAGGAGTACAGTGCTGTATACTTTTCTCTTATTTGAGAGTATTATGTGTCATTGTTAGCTGCAGATCTACTAGTAGTAACACTTTGCACAAACTTTTTATGATTTAAAACTGAATATTCAGGCAATCATCTACATTTATCCAATCGCTCTCATTAATCTGCAACCTGGTTAATGTGACTTCGGATAATTGGGAGCCCACTGTAACTCGCATTTAAAAAACGTACTATATAATGAAACAATTGTTGTTGAATTGTAAAAATCAGAATGTAGAACCACACTCGAGATTGGTAGCCCCAGGCGGTATGTCAGCAGGGGTGGTGGCACTATAGGGTAGCAAGTTGAGTGGGGCGGGGTGGGATGGATATATCACGGATGGCCGGGACAGATAGACTTGCACTGTGCGGGAAATGCACGTCTACTCGAATGTTGGATTATTCGCTGTTCATTGCACCATACTAAACCAACATTTGATGTAAAGCATAGTCTGTTAGGAAGTCAATATTAATACTTAAGTTCATAAGGCTTTTAAGAGAAAAACCTTTTAAAATTATTGAAAAATATATAATCACATCAATTCAGGTCATAAGTACTTACATAAATACACACCAAGACGCCGTTTGTCTCTCGAGTTAGGCAGAAGAGAGAGTGCCAGACTTTCCTGTATCGACAGATACTTTTCCTCTTCTACATTCATACAACTCATATGACTTTTTTCTAACTTTTTACGTTTCCTTTTTTTTAAATATCATTCACTTGATCTAACTATACTTTTCATGGTTTTCATCTTTTCACTCCAATTTGCACTGTTGATTTATTTAGTTAGTTTTTCTTCATTCAGTCGCTACATATTGTAAATCATACATACTGGCTGAAAACCAATAATAACTTAATGGAATGAGGACGTCTTGAGAACGCCTTCACCTTTCACCCTACAACCTGTATTGTGCTATATTTTCGTTGTATAAAGTAAAATCTGGCGGACTTATTGCCACATCACAATATTTTCCAACCAATCAGAAATACGTTAAAGCGGCCTTAAGTGAAAACCAGACTGGAATTCTTTTTAAAAATCTGGGTTCCAACATGATTTTTACTCGCTAACTTGTGCTGGGAGACAGGTATATTACCAACTAGACTACGGAACTGCGTAACTTGCATTTTATTATATATACAACGAATATATGAAGAGTTTCATTATATGTAATAAAAAAGAGCGACAGCTGAGATGGTACGGGCACATAATACGGTAAATCAGGCAATGTCTGTGGATCTTCCTCGACAGTCGTCCAGAGGAAGACCAAAGAACTCCTGGATGACTCAATGCTCCAAATGCCTACAGAGAAACGGCCTAGGTGAAAGGGACACCCAGAACCGAAGAACATACAGCCTGAGAACGAGAAGAGCCGACCCCAACAGCCTACCTAGGCAATGAGTTGAGACAGTGCTAGGAAGATTATATGTTATGTAATAAAATAGGGCGCATAGCGTTTAAATATCTAGCTAATCACTTCATACCGTATTCTGTCATACATTTTCACCTCATGTATTCTTCTTAGTGCATGCATTTCTATATCATTTATTTGACTCTATTAAGCTATTTTTTCATATCTTAGTTTCAATCCCATAAATCAAAGTTGGCACTAAAATACTATTGTGGACTGCCATTTTAACCAAGTTTGATGCAGTACGGTTCGAGTATATATGTTTAATGTCCCCGTTGACTTTTGCCGCCGTTCGATATCTCTCGTAACTCTTGCGCCATTTGAGAAAAAACTACCCAAAAGGTATAATAATAATCGCCTTATATAAAACAAAATGTCTGAGATTATTCTTCATTGGGAAAGACTAAAAGTCCGGAGATATCAGAAATTATCAAGAATAATTACTCTTTAATTATAGATTTTTATTTCGTTAGCTTTAAGTACGTTATTAGTACTCTATATAATATAGTATATTCCCTTTTAAAACCAGAAAGGGTTTTTAATTTTAAAAGCATAGATAGCTGCGAGAAGAGCAATATTGAAAAACGAGTAGCAGTAGGTGATGCAATTCAAGAGAGTTCTATTATTCATGTTGAAAGTAAGAATTACGTATGACCCACGAGTTTTATGTCAGTGATTTCAGGGATCACCTTTTCCATTATTGTGTCATTTGTTTGTGTGTGGGGTGTTTATCTATGTATACTTTGAGGAAGTATTTGTTGTTTGTGGGTTATTGGAGGGGGGCTCCAAGCCCGATATGTCGCCGAATTCATGTTATAGGCGAACATATCCAAAGTGATGAATCGACCTGTCAGCGACCCTGATGGTATCGCCAGGTTCCAGCGTCCTGCCGATCGGCAAAGGATTTTTTTTATTTTATAAAGATAGATGGCTGTGAGACGTGCGATATTGAAAAAAAAGTAGCAGCAGGCAATAAAGTGAATGGTAGTTTATACAATATGTTGACCAACCGGAGAATTTCAAGAGAAGCAATAGTGACTGCTCTAAATGGGATCTTATCAAAACATAAGGATAATGAAAGCGAAATTAGTAAGTAACAAAAAGGTTTTAAATTAAGATAAATGCGGTAAAAATGAAAACGTTGCGTAAAATGCTTGAAAATACAATTTATGATGGGATGTAGACATTAGGAAATTATGCGGATTGAAAGAAAATGCAATGGTTAAAATGAAGAAGGGAGCGTTGAGACAGTTGAGCCACACACAGATGAATTTTGAAAAATTTACGAAAATAATCTATTGAAATAGCATATGAGATATTTGGGAAAATCTAGAAAAATATGGCAAGACAAATTTAATTCAATGCAGAAAGAAGAAAAATCAAAGCGAGGTATACACATATGAACATTGTAGAAACGAAAGATGTGTGCTAAGATAGAATGATAGTTGTTCCTCTGCCTATCTTAATAGAACCATGGCGTGATGGTGTTGATAAAAAATATAGTATTTTAAAAATTTACTTTCCGATAGCCAAATTTCATTGCATATTACTCGTATAATATAAGAACATAACAGCAAGACAACTTTAATTGATTTTTTTTAAGTTACAGTTATATTTCACACTCATCAACCGCACGTTTTAAAAATATTTTTAATTGGCAGAGAATTTTCATCCTATTCACACAAGCTCGTTGAGTCCCCACAAACGTTAAATTAATTATCACGTGCCGCCACTGTGCACCCGTAGCTAAATAATGTTCCTAACGGTCCGGCAGCCGAGCACGGTTCGCTATCTAAATACCGCAGACGGCCAGGGGCGTAACGATATATGGCTATAACCAGCTTTTACGGGGAGAGCTTTATTTTGTGTCGGACTGTTACCGTCATGTTAAATATCTTCTCGAAGTGAGTTCAATTTTGCAACAACGAGGGGATTTGAAAACTTGTTATAAAACGAAATTGAAAAGATTTAAATTCAAAAGGATTTAGTTTTAATATTCGACTATCTTCTATAATCCAACATGTTGAAGTTGAAATGAAATTATATTCAACTATATTTAAAAAGCTTATGGTAGAATATTAATCTAACAAACCCTCCGTGGCTTGGTTGGTAATACGTTTGACTGCCACCCAGGAGTATTGGGTTCGATTTTCAATAATATCTGAAAAATATAATTAAAAATTGTCCAAGTTTGATAACAGATTATCTGGTAATAAAACTGGCACGCGCTTAACATCAGCGAGTCTTGTTACTCTTTCACATTAGCTAGTAATGTCAACACGTGCGTTGATGAACAACGAGTTCTGTTCCTACTCCAGTGGATTACTACTTAACTCAAATGCTCGATTAATGAGATGGAATATAATATTGTCCCACAGGCAGGCTAGGCTCTTCAGTATATCCTCTTCTTCTTCTTAGACTTTCTATAGACTCAAGAGCCTGATCCTGCAGTAACAGACTCTCTTCAGTATATATGTATACGTTTCGTTAATTTGTGTACGTTGAAACCTACCGTATGAATGAATTAATTAATCTTACAAAATATGTCAGTTGGATAAATAAGAATATTTATAAGTGATGTATCCGAAGAGTGGTCAACGTTTTCAAGGTAACATATTTCAGAATATGAAAAATAAATTACTTTGTTATTCCACTAATTACATAAACCCCCGCTACACGTGTTTCTATCGTCTATCCTGAGGCTCTTTTTAGGTGAAATGCAGAACACTTCGGGGTAAGAGGGAGAAACTGTATTGAGAGCCTCGGAGTAGAAGGTAGAATCACGTGAAGCAAGGATTAAAATAATTAGTGTAATAACACATCAATATCTTGATAAAAATTGTAATATGGAGTTCCACAAGGTTTAAGCCGAAAATCTTTCAAAATGTGTCAACTTGAAAACGTCTTTGTCAGTTTGGGCACACTTTAGTTTATACAATAAGAAAAAAACGAGTTTTAAGATGATGAAAGAGGTAATTAGTAAGTTTGGATTCTTTAAATATAAAGTTGGCTTAAGAGATGGTCACATGGCACAACCCCTAAAAGGCTATATTGGATGCAATAAATTAAAAGATTAATAAAGAAGAAGAAAAATACTGAACTTAGTATTTGAAATTTAAAACAAAATCCTTATTAAAAAAATATTTATTTATTTATTGTAGTACAATGTACGGTCTTTTATCGACTATTCAAAATAATCACATTAAACAATATAAAATTCGAAATTAGACAAATATACGAGTATATACTCAAAGCGGATAATTTTTATATATTCAAACTTGGAAGCATAATTTATGTACATATAAACAAGTGCGTACATTCTTCTTTTGCTTAAGGAGTAGAAACCAAGTATACCCATTAATTTATTTTTGCTTAAGGAGTAGAAACCAAGTATACACATTAATTTATTTTTGCTTAAGGAGTAGAAACCAAGTATACCCATTCATTTATTTTTGCTTAAGGAGTAGAAACCAAGTATACCCATTAATTTATTTTTGCTTCAGGAGTAGAAACCAAGTATACCCATTAATTTATTTTTAGTATAGAGCCATGTATAAAATTCATATATTTTGGAATAAAGGTATAGTAGAAATCTCTTTCAAGTTCGCTTGACTACGAGTATCAGCGAGTTCTGGATTTTTTGGATTCCATACGATTGAGCCGCACTACAATCATCTGTGAATCAGTGAAGTATCAAGGGCTCTCACGACGGCGCTTCTACAGAATACTACAGACACTTTTATTACAAATCTTTGAACCTTAATTTCAATAAACACATATTCTCGATATGAGAAACAAATTAAAATTTACTATCAAACATGATGACAAGGTTTTTTATAGTGCCAACATATGATGGGCTAGTCAAATACCGATCTGATAGGTCCCAACTCTTGAAAGAATCATGAGCTAAGATTTAGAAATATAGGCTAGCTTATTGTCTCACTCCAGTTCCAGACACCTTTCAAATCAATCTGGATATACAGTCTGAGAGAGTGAATTTTTATACACAATATTTAACGATTAATAACTTTCCTATTCTACTTACTATATCAATCTCTGTTTCACGTATTTCTACCTCCTATTCCGAGACCCTCTTCCTGTGGAAGGATACCGGTTTGTTATTAGAGCAGTAATTTTATCTTAGACTGACTTACATTACTTAGCAATGGATCACCCATAGTAAAAATGGGTGCGGTATATTCAATATATCGTACACACTTTTACTGTGGTGGTTCATAGTAAAGTAACATGGTTCACCAGTCTGATATATAAGCGCTGCTCTCATAACAAACCAGACTTATTTCATCTTAAGAGAGCCTTCGGATAGGAGGTAGAAGCACGTGTAGCGAGATTAATATAATTACTGGAATAATATATTGTTATATGTTCTAATATGGAGTTTCACAACCTTTGATAAATATTTTACACTGTTGTAGTAAGTTGTAGAAGAGTCGAAGTCATGAGAGATACTTCTGTAGAAAAGTAGATTAACACGGACAAATAAGAAGATAGAAAAAAATACCGATCAAAAGTTTTATTTATATAAAAAAAGGATGTTTCACACACTTGTACCGATTCCCACCCCTTCACATTATATCACCGATCAAAAATAAAACATCACACATGATACGTTCTCCCGAGCAGAGTGACATTATTTTCATCTTCGTCATCCCACCAATGACCATAGACGTCATCGCCCATCATTCTCCGCCAGCTGTTTCTGACAGGACCCCACCGCAACCACTGAGCGCCACATCGTGAGCGGAAGTGGCAGGGAACCCTAGTGGGGGCGAAACAGAGGACATTGGGGTGGATATGTGAAAAAAACGGATGTTACATTTTGTGAAGAGATGGAAATGGTCAAGTATGAAAATGAATTAATATTTTGAGTTGAATGAAAAATACAAAAGACCATATAATATTTTCGTTATTTTAATATGTATCTATTTTTATGAAAATTAATTTTAAAGGGTTTTTCAAATTGAGCGGTTTTTTTTAATTCGTCGCGAACTTGTCTGGATCTCGTGACATTTAAGAAGTGTAATGTATGACATTTATAAAAATGGAGTCGTATACAATACAACAACGCGTTCAAATTGTTGAATTATTTTATGTATTGTAATCTCCGGAAACGGTGATGTTAATTGGCCACCAAGATCATGTGATCTGACGCCGTTGGACTATTTTCTCTGGGGTTACGTGAAAAGCCAGGTCTATAAAAATAGCCCCCAATCAATTGCTGAGCGGAAGAACGAAATTATTCGCGTTATTGGTGAGTTACAATCGCAATTATGCCAAATTGTCATCAAAAGTTTTGACAAAAGAGTGGACATCTGTGGAGCTGCAAGAAGTGGACATTTGGCGGATATTGTTTTTTTGTGTTTAAATGTCATACATTATAGTTCAATGACCAATAAAAAGTTTTTTGAAATCAAAGCAAATGTGTGTTTTATACAAGAATTAAAAAAATTATAATTAAAAAAACCGCTCAATTTGAAAGACATTTTATGAATACATTATTTATGGAAAACAACAAGTAAAAACAGGTATTTTAAAATGGATACACAATTAATATGGATCTGGGTTTGTTGCATTTCATTTGTCGTGTCCCAAGTAAGCCAGGCTATTGCCTGTATATTACTGAGGACACCCATGAGATATATGGTCGCATGGTAACGCACTCGACATCCACGCGGAAGGTCGCCGGTACGCAACCCGTTTTCCTACTCTCCTCGAATGACAGGCATTTTTCCGCCAAGATTCGGGGTACTAAGGATACCTATAACTTCGGTCATCTTTGCTTTAAATATGAGAAAAAAACATGTCAGTGCGTTCCGAGCTTCTCACTTCGATGTGTCATTTGATGTAGTATAGCGATGTGGCCGTTGAGTGCAATAACTAACTCACTTAAAAAAAAAAAACTCCAAGCTTCGCTTCGCTTTCCAACTAAATTGATGTCGGAATGGTGATGAGTTCCTCAACTACGAGGCCCAGCAACGATGACTGACGACATATAAATACTATAGGACTATGAGTATAAAAATGTAATTATGACAACACTTTATATATTTTTGACAATTTGACTAAAAAAAAACTCAATTTATTTATATTATTTTTATGATTCGACATTCTAAGTCTTATCAAGAGTATATTACTTCAACTCAATTCATGAAATCATAAACACAACCTACGTGGCTCAGTTGGTAAAACGCTTTTCTTCCGACCGCAGTGTTATAGGTTCGATTTCCGTTGGAACACGTTTTTATTAAAAAAATTAAGGTAGTTTTCACTTACAGTATCTGTAGCATATTTTTTGTTCGGTTAAAAGAGATTTCCACATGTATTTATCCTCAGTGAGATACAGGCAAAAGCCTAGTTTACTGGGGATACGACAAATGAAAGGCAACAAACCCAGATCCATTAAAATTGTATGTCCAAATCAAATTACCTGTTGTTTTTTCGCAAATTGTGTATATTTCTTGTCATGTGTAATAATAAAAAAATAAATTACTTACTCTCGTTACTCTTCTTTTAATATATCGCACTTTGTGCAGCCATTTGACATGAACATACTTGCAAGATACACTATTTCCTCAACTTGATTTAGAAGATGATTTTTTCCAAAAAAATCAGTGACACTCATGTCAAAACAAACTTTTATTTTGGGCATCATGAAAACATGAACCTTAAACCCCATGCTTTAGTTAAACTTGACCCAGAATATCATATTTTATGGTGCAGTAATCAAAAGACACTGTAAAACAAAGTCAAAGGAAACATTAAACATTTTATTGGGATGCATGCAAGCAAATAAAAAAACTAAAACAAAACTGTAAAAAAGAATGTAAAATAAAAATATAAAAAGTACAATACAACACCTAAACACGTTCAGTGTTCTGTTAAAAAAGGCCATATAATTTTTATGGGCCATATAAATAAGGAGTGGGAGCCATGTAAACTGATTCGGCGGCCATAATAATATGACGCTGTGATATGGCTCTAATATTAAATGGATATAAAAGTAATGGTCGTTTTTATTCACGAATTAAATTATGTAGGATTTACTTAACCCATTTTTTTGGTTGAAATCATGATTTAAAGAGGCTGTAGAGGCTATACTAAATACACACCAGAAGGTTTCGTCCACGGTTAATGGAAAACTATGAGCCTTAAATGTGTACAATAAATGTAAAACGAAAAGATAATATCAAATTGCACATTAAAAATAATCTAAATTAATGATATCTTTTCTATCATATCTAGCGGATTAAAATAAAGTTTGTATTTAACAAAGTAAGTACGTACTTAGAATGTTGCGTGGGACATGGGACATAGCGCCACTAATCTGTTTCGATGCTCACCGAAATCCGTCTCATCCCCACAGGAATGCGGAGAAACGGTCGCGTGGTCAACTAAGGCTTCCAACGCCATAAAAGTGATTGTAATAGGATTGTCAAAGCGAGTGGACATTTTTATATAATCGAAAAACATTTTGAATACCGAATTAAACTTGGCTTATTGTGTGGTACGTTTGAAGTGGTTATTTTATATAATAGAAAAAAAGTACGACAGAAAAGGTAAGTTTTATTTTATTTGAATACACAGTCCAGAGGCATTTAGTTTAACAATTTAAGGAAGACAAACAAACACACCAATAAGGCAACAATAAGACATAAAAATTTATAGATTAAAAAATCCATTACATTCCCGGAAATGCCAAAAAAACGTCTTCAAAAAAGGGTTTAAAGAGAGTTGTAATGGGTCTATCAAGTGTCCATACTGATTTTTAATTTAGAGCAGTCAAACTATTGACGAATTTTAAGAATAATTGCTTGTTTGGTGACTACAATAGAACAATCTATGATGATGAAAATGTGATGTGTTAACTATAGTCCGCTTTGAAATATACCAAGAAAATACATCGTGGCAGCGTTCAAACCAAGCTGTGACAATGTTAAAACCATGCCACTATAGTAGTAAACCAAGCCGTGACATCCTTCAAACCAAGCCGCGACAGCAGCAAACCAAGCCGTGACAGTGTTCAAACCAGGCCGTGATAGCAGCAAATCAAGCCGTGACAGCGTTTACATCAAGCCGCGACAGCAGCAAACCAAGCCGTGACAGCAGCAAACCATGCCACGACAGCAGTAAACCAAACCGTGATAGCAGTAAATCAAGCCGTGACAGCAGTAAACCAAGCCGTGACAGCGTACAACTTTTGTAAAAATGTTAAAAAACATGAAAGTACTCATCAACGTTCTACAAAGTTGTAGAAAACCGTCGTTCATTATATTCGAAGTAAATGTATGTGGACTTCTGTATGCAGATTATATGACTATGCTTGCTGAGAATTAAGACAATTTAAGAGATATGATACATGAACTATATAAGAGAGATCTAGTAAAAGGTTTGAAAATGCATGTAGCGAAATTAAAGGCTTTGGTTGTAGAAAAACGTGTGGTTAAAAGTGTGTGCGATATAGGTATGGGTTAACTGAAGAAGCTTGATGAGCGCTGTTATCTGGACAGTATGTTTACTGTTGTTTTTATGAGTTGAAAGATATATTGAAAGAAGAGTAGCGACAGAAAAAAGGTAAACGGAACACTTAATGTTATATACAACAACCGCACAATCAGCATATAATAAATAGAGTGTGGGTGCCCACCTTGATGTATGGATGTGAAACTTGGACATGACAGAATAGAGTTAAGATTAATGATGTGGAGATGCGTGCAGTAAGGAAAATTTGTGAAATGTAAACGTTTGAAGGAAAGCGGAATGAAGACATCAGAAAAAAATGCATGGATGTTTTAAGTAAGACGAAGAAAGAAGTTTTTAGATGGTTTGGACATGTGGAGAAGATAAATGATGAAAGAATGATTAAGCGAATATATAAGAAGTGCAAGATGTGCGTGGAAGACGTGGTTGGACCGAATGGACCAGATTTTGAAAGAAGGTAAAGTGACAAGTATGAATAGTAGAATAATGTGCCAAACGAGATTTCGTCTCCACATTTACCAATATATGGTAAATGTGGAGACGAAAGTTGTGCGCTTAGATAGAAGTTTGGAGATCTGTTCTCTCTGCCTACCCCCCAAGTGACACGACGTGATGAAATGTATAAACAATATCAAAGAAAACTTAAGTTGTACTATATAAGTAGCTTAAACGAAGAGAATACTTCGGAAGAATGTCCTTCATAATAATGGTCGTCAGTTGGATTATGAAGCAATTAAGCCATTATGATTTAGTAAAATGCCTACAAACGGCAAACAACAAATAATAGGCGAAGAAATGAATTGACTTTGAGAGCCGTTTGATGTCAGGGGTGCTCTTTTAACTCAAAAACATAATTTCCCTAATCAACAGGGGGCGGCTCTTATGCAATTAGCCAACGTGAAAAGCGAGAAAGCTCTTAGAAAAGTAATTAAACATGGTGTGTTATTTCTTGCTTTTCAATATGAACATCAAAAAGAAATCCTATGAAACGGGTGACTCTTATAAAAACTCTCGTAAATGAGAGGAAATTTGTTGTGAGTCGAGAGGTTCGTCGAGGACGTTGTTGGAGAATTAAAACGATGTGTTGATTCGTTATATGAAAAATTCAAACACAAATTGAATTTAATTTTCCGAAGTTTGAAAACTCGACGGAATAAGTAGTTCTTACGAAAACGATGTGAAGTTTTTTTAAATTTTGATCATTCGAATTTGAAAGTAAAAATGTTGGGAAAAAAAGGCAAGAAATTCTAGTTAACTGGAGAAAATTTCGTTCAATAAATAAAAGGAGAGAGTGTATAATCTTAAAATATTAATAAAAAGTATGCAACATTTTTATCAGAATTACATATGTATATACCATCAGGCTATTTCCCTGTCACGGTAGGCAGAGGACAGAGCGCCATACTTTCCTATCTTGATACACATTCTTAGTATCTTCTATAGGTACATATATACCATATACAGTTCCATACAATATCTATGAATGCTCAGACTTTTAACGTTTCCTGTATATATTACAATATATATTGGCCGATTTGCGTTGTTCATTTATACAGCCGCTTTAAAGTATCAGTCAGAAGTTGTTATACAAAAGATTCCCTCCCTCTTCAGGATCCAGCATGCGTAAAGTCACCCCTATCAACTCTCAAAAGAAGTCTTTTCCAAAGGGCGGTACGCGTATTCCTAAAATAACTACAAGATACTAATTAGTACAAATAAAAGTATCATCACGCTACCTTCCTGACGGGGTAGACAGAGAGCCACACTTTCCTATCTACATACTTCTACTTGTTTGTTCCCTTCTTTCAGAATATCATTCACTCGATCCAACCATACTTTCTTCGTCTTCCTCTCACATGCCTTCCACTTACATTTGCATAATATATCTGTTTTCTTTGTTTTTTTTTCATTCGTTCCACATGCCCAAACCACCTCAGAATGATATATTTTATCTTACATAACACATCAGCCTTTCATAATTATTGTAGTACTTTTAATATACTGACCATGCAAGTAAAAAATCATATGAATTTTCGGTGTATACAAGCGAATACTTTAAATAAATTATTTTAATATCCGACTGTAATATTCGGACTATGCATGGTAAAAAATATTTAATATGTTCCTTGAAAATAATGAATAGCTTTATCTTTCTTTAAGCCAAATTCACATCTGAATAAGAACATATTAAAGGTGTTATTTGCAAGGATATTTGGTCACTAAATGGGACTATAAAAGTAAATAAATTGAATAAACTTTGTTTAACAGATTTAACATTTTTAGATCTAAGTCTGCCTTGATTTACATAAAAAAAACTTTGCATCAAATCAATATCAGCTTTGATCAGATCAAGATTAATCTAGATCAAATTCAGGTTTGGACCAAATCAAAATCAAGTTTTAATAACAATAAAAGGTAGTGTAGTTTTGATCTGTCCAATATGCGCTCAAAATTTACTTTGGATCAGGTCATATGAAAGTTAGTTTTACATGCAATTTAGTCAGATAGGAATTGAAGCTTATTCTTGATACATCTTTCAAGTACTGTAAAATAAAAACACATGTTTAATAAAATAATATTATAGTTGAATTATGGTTTTGTTTCATGTTAATGATATATAAATTGTATTAATGTTTTTAAAGCGTTGAATTAAAAAAAATTACAATAATACTAATACAAGGATGTGAGTCAATAAAAAAAGAAAACGTTCCGTTATTTGATTTCTTATGTGGTATACCTATAGACAGTTTCGTGTTTCATTGTTTTAATTAATATATACACTACTAAAGAAAGCAGGCAAGTGAATGACTAATGCAAATGTCGATCGTGCGATGAAGAATCGTCGGGCATAATATTTATGTGGTTGAAATTGTGTGTTTTTTATGTGCTTTTCTTGAGTGAATGTTTCAATCGATTGTTTTAATATTTAGAACAAATTTTTACATTAACACCTTCAATGCTAACAACGCGCCTAGCGCGTTCTTCTTCGCAACCGTCGTGCTAACAACGCATCTGACGCGTTTTCGTATGCATACCAAAGTTTCATTTCAAATGGAAGGTGGGGGGGGGGGGGGTACTACTAGATAACACCAAATTAAATCGCACGTAATTTTATATATTTCTAGTGTTTTTATGTATTCACAAAATAATGTTTTTTTTTGCATAATAACGTTGTACTATAGTACTCAACAGTTTGCATTTCCATTAAAACCATATACATTTTGTATTGTTATAAGTGTATTGTTATAAGAAAGTAATGTATCTAAAAACCGAAGTGTTGAAGTTTTCTCATTTAATTAAAAGCTTTGGTTTAAAAAATAAATGTTCTTGTATAATGAAGGAAGGTGTGTATTTATTATAAAGGAGAATTCAGCTTTCACACGTAATGATCGCATTAAAATTCTACACCATATTGCGTTAAAACGTCATGTTGTAAAAATGGCTGCCGTTTGACTTAAACGAAACGTGCCTAAGCAGAGGGATTTTTTAATTGAAAAACCTCAAAGAAACATAATGATTACAAGTGAAAAATCAAGCTTACAGCATGTTCCAAGGCTGTCGGAACACTCTAATGCGTATTTTGCATTTTAATAAGACAATGTAAATCACTTTATTAAACATTCAATTTCCATAAACGAAAAAAATAGACTTGGGGAGTAGGTACTTAGCATGAATTAGCCATAAAAGAAAATATTCTTATGTGGCAGCACAGGTGGTTTTATCAATCTGGCAGCACTGCACACAGCGGCGCAAGACGGTGTATTACGAAAAAAAGAAACGTTTTATAAATTGAGAGAAGATTCAAAATGGGCATGTTAAAGAAAATAGCAGCTATCGAATGGGTAAAACTGGAAAAATACGTCTGGTTGATGGATTCAAATGGTTGGGATATCCAGTTTAATAGAGCTTTATCGTTTTATATGCAAGAGCTCGCGAGGAAGACTGCCGAAATGATCGACTTGGTTAGGAATGGCGCCAAATTTATTGGTTCTGTCTGCATACAAAGAGAGTTTGGAGCATAAAAAGGGAAAGACACTTTATAGAGATAGACACGTAACATCTACTTAGTACTCGTAATACTGTTTTAAAAAGATGAATACGAGTTGCCATCAGCACATTTATCATCACGCAATAACCATATTCTGCTCTCATAAACAATAAACCTGCCCTTATAAACAATAAACCTTATAAACATATTTATCATCACGCAATAACCATATTCTGCCCTTATAAACAATAATCCTTATAAACATATTTATCATCACGCAATAACCATATTCTGCCCTTATAAACAATAAACCTTATAAACATATTTATCATCACGCAATAACCATATTCTGCCCTTATAAACAATAAACCTTATAAACATATTTATCATCACGCAATAACCATATTCTGCCCTTATAAACAATAAACCTTATAAACATATTTATCATCACGCAATAACCATATTCTGCCCTTATAAACAATAATCCTTATAAACATATTTATCATCACGCAATAACCATATTCTGCCCTTATAAACAATAATCCTTATAAACATATTTATCATCACGCAATAACCATATTCTGCCCTTATAAACAATAAACCTTATAAACATATTTATCATCACGCAATAACCATATTCTGCCCTTATAAACAATAAACCTTATAAACATATTTATCATCACGCAATAACCATATTCTGCTCTTATAAACGATAAACCTTATAAACATGTTTATCATCACGCAATAACCATATTCTGCCCTTATAAACAATAAACCTTATAAACATATTTATCATCACGCAGTAACCATATTCTGCCCTTATAAACAATAAACCTTATAAACATGTTTATCATCACGCAATAACCATATTCTGCCCTTATAAACAATAAACCTTATAAACATATTTATCATCACGCAATAACCACATTCCGCCATTATAAACAATAAACCTTATAAACATATTTATCATCACGCAATAACCATATTCCGCCCTTATAAACAATAAACCTTATAAACATTAACTCAATATATATTTTTTCAAACATAATAATTTTACATACATACCATAATTGCGTTCGACTCTTCTACATCCATATATCTTCTCATACAGCTCCTACGATTTTAGATTTTTTACATTTAATCATTCATTTTTCATCAGTAATATGAATAAAAAATATTCATACACTGATGAATTTTATTCATAACAAATTTTCTTCATATAGCCCTGTTTATACACACATATCACGCCCTGTCCCTTGTGGGATAGGCAGAAACAGCAGATCTCAAAATGTTTCTATCCAAGAACACAATTTTCGCCTCCTCGACATTCATACATCTCATCACGCACAATCTTCTATAATTTATACTTCTCACTTTACATTCTTTCGAAATTAAAGGGTAATTTGGTCCAGCCATATTTAACTCGGTCTACGTCTTCTACGACGCACACCTTGCACTTCCGAACTGTATACTCGCTTAGTCATTCTTTCTTCATTCATTCTCTCTACATGTCTACACCATCTTAAAGCTCGTCTCTTCATCTTACTTAAAATATCCATTTTACCCATGCATTCATTTCATTCCGCTTTCTTTCACACATTGACACTCCGCAAAATCATACGTTAACATAGCATTACCTACTTTTACTTTTATTCCTCTTTCGCCCAGTTCAAGTTTTACTTTCATAAGTCATTAAAGGATAATTTATAAAGCACCTTTTAAAGGTTAATTTATAAAGAGATCACACTCTTCATTAGTGCGCTCTAACTCCGAATTCGAACTTACTATGATTGAAAAATTAATGAGAGCATTGAGAATATTACAAAAATAAAACAAGCTCAGTGTAAGAGATAGATAGGAAGGTGGCAGCTGCGGTCATTAGATAAAGTACTTCCCCGAATTTGTTTATCTGCATATACTCGTATTATAAAATTAATTAATCTCTTAAACATTTAAGTATTATATTTGTACTTAATTAATCTCTTAAACATTTAAGTATTATATTTGTACTATTATATTTGTACTAGTTGCAACCCGTGAAATATTCACGGAAGTAAACAAATTATACATTTTTGAAGTATCGAATGGAGCAAGATCGCTTAAAGTTTTTTGAGTTCATTAATGTTTAAAGTTTAAAATAAAAAAGGTACATCTTGATTGATGAACTATTTAATTCTAAAAAATCTCTTTATACACGATGTGATGTTTTGTGTATAAACATTACTGTTGTTCAATTTAAATCGTTGATAAAGTTTTCCTTGAAGACTTGTTTCAGATATATTGACTGTAATGTTTTCGCCTTTCCGACATCTTGAAAAAGCCACATATAATTGTTTGCATTAAAAAAAAGAGCATAAGATAAATAAACACAAGTAATTATAAGGTTCAATATAATAGGAAATAAATGAATTATTTAATGAATTACAATTCAAAATAAATTGGCATCGTCCCCTTTTACACCGGTTCGTTCAGTATAATTTCAATCTGTTTCGAAGTATTCCTCTCTCGCTCTCTTGTATTCAAAATTCAATTCTCGTATTCTTTCTTTGGCGACAACCGTACGGATTTTGGCCTTTTTATATTATGATACTTTGAATAAAATGACAGATGTAATGTTTTACTGGTCAGTGTACCTTAAAGATAATTTTGTTAAATATGGCTGAAATAGAATAGCTTTTACTTATTCTTTTGCATGTTAAATTTCAACTTATCCAATTGGGTTTTCGTCAATATTGAAGAATTTGACCGGGAGACACAACATTATCTTCGACCTCGGTAATCCAGCTTTCAGGTTAAGAACTACTGGACACGGAACTTGCGGTTCAATATCATATGTCGTGACAATACTTATCCGCTGTGAATAAGCAACACCACTCCTACACATCTAGCTCAGGCGAGTGTTATTACTAGACGAACTCTTTCACCAGACTGGAACTCTTTTTTTTCGTGTACCGTCGGTAATCGAACCCGTAACTCCCAAATGGAAGTCAAGCGTCTTACCAATCAGGTCACGAAGTTCATTCATTTGAGAAATTTAAGGAAACGTAATAGAAGTCAGTAGTAGGTTGAATGGAACTCATTTTTAATAGATTAGTTTTTATTGTGAACTATACATTTTATTGTGAACTGTACATTATTGTGAACTATACATTTAACTGGCTTAAAAATATTCATATATTATATCGTCGTTGTTCTGTGCAAAGCATTTAAGTCCAAATATTGAGTTTTGAGATAAATGCAATTTAAGTTTCGGAAGGCGATGTAAAATCAAGTTTTAATGAAATAAAATACAAACAGGCGTTATTTCAATACAGTTTATTTATTTAAAAGAATTACTACAAAAAAATTTGTAACAAAAAAATTTTACCTTTTTTTATTAAATACATGGCGCAACAAAACTACATCCGGATTAGCCACTGTCACTGTTCAGGCGCTAGAAGTGCGACATGGAGCACAATTATGAGTTCAAGTAACACATAACTCATCACTTTAGTCGGCTTTGCGGTATGGAGTGGTGAGTATTGTGCGTTTGTTATTGAAACTTAATTTTAAAATTGCCGATTCTGTCATCACACCTCGGCGATTATTTCGTAAGTACTTCTGACTAGGTTGTAATATTTAAGTCGGCTTTGCGATATGGAGTGGTAAGTATTGTGCGTTTGTTAATGAAACGTATTTTTAAAATTGCCGATTCTGTCATCGCACCTCAGCGATTATTTCGTAAGTACTTCTGACTAGGTTGTAATATTTTAGTCGGCTTTGCGGTATGGAGTGGTAAGTATTGTGCGTTTGTTATTGAAACTTATTTTTAAAATTGCCGATTCTGTCATCGCACCTCAGCGATTATTTCGTAAGTACTTCTGACTAGGTTGTAATATTTTAATTCCTAACACGGAGATGGCATATTATGTTATGAGTTACTAATTTCGAAGCAACAGGTTTAGCTTTTAAAAATAAATATTTGGTAGACTTCGCAGTTCGCACAAGCTACGAGACTTGCCGTTACCCAATCTCGACGAAGTTCAGCATATAAGCATACTGCCGCTATGAGAATATCTGATCGAAGTGTTATGCTGAAAGCTGTTATCCGACATGATATCGGGGCAATACCGCCAGATTTTAACAGAGTAATGTGGAACTTCAGGGCGAGTATTCAGATGTATGGAGAAAATTAACCTCGAAATTTGAATTTCAAAAATAAAAATACGGACACCTGTTTTGGACTTAACAGCGAAACCATATAACTTTTGAACATAAATGTTTTTTTTTACCATGTGTAGACATTTTTATTTTAAGTAAAATGGCATCAAAAGTCATTTTAAGCAAAAATAGACTTAAATGCTTTTCGCAGAACAACAACGATATATTCATGAGATATCCTCAATCCATATATAAATAGACAAAAAACGTGTTTACTGGGTCAAATCGTTTTGCATATAAACACCCTATTTATATTTCTTTCCTACTCGTAGATCTCTTCGACTCTGTTTTTTTTAATATTAAATCCACACTTTAGTATCCAGCTTAAATTTAAACCAATGATTGGAGGATCTGTGACATAAAAATCCAATTAAACTCAAGGAATGAATATGACAAACCGTTAAGATTATCTCTTTCTACAACTCAAAATGGTAGATCAACTATGACTCGAACTAGAATAGATTTATTTAACACTTTGATTGCAAATACAATTAGGCGGGCTTATCTCTCAAACCAACCAGCTAAAAGTAAATGAAGCAAGTTACATGGTCGCAAAAAAACATTTAAATCATCCCCACGAAATCCATAAACACATACGTGAGCACATGCCCACAAACTCCACAAAGACGGACAATCACCCGAACATTCCTTTTCATATAAAGTGAGATATCATCAATCAAAGGAAAAGGAAGGGATGGTGGAGAGGAAAGGAAAAAAATCAGGAATGAAACACGTTACATTACTGACTAGAAATTAAGAGTTTTTTCAGTCGCTTGTTAAAGTATGCCAAGTATGGAGCGAGCATGGTCATGGCATGTGGTAAGAAAACCTGAAATACTTGGATCCCCATTAACCATAAAATAAACGGGGGCTACCTAAAAAAGACGTTCGGCGCCTTCGGCAACACCACATCTGGAAAACATCCAGCATATATCTTTCCTTTTTTCTCAACGTCCATGTTTCCCCTCCATATAATGCTATGGAGAAGATCTGAGCTCTCACCAGACATATTGGTGTTTGGAAGTACGGAAAAACTAATTTAATAATCATAATATTATATTAACAAAACCTACAAATATGCACTTACTAACATCATCGAATTGATCTCTGACTGGCGAAGAGCACGTAGAAGAAGTTCGAAACTAGAGTAGCAAGAATAATAACAATGAAGAAAAAAAATACTGTAATTTCACAAACTGAAGCCAAAATCATTCATATATACCATCGCAGGTTGCGGGTTCGGTTCCGTTCGCTAATCAGTTTTGAAAAAATGTTAACCCATTTTTCAAAAAGGCCTACATATAAATATTTCTGAATAGTTGGGAGAGATTGCCACAGTGCAATAACTCCACAAGGTTGTACTGTATACAAAGAAAGCGTTATACGTGAATAGCTCTATTCCTTCCACTCACTACACAATTCAATCACATTGGCATTAGATATTTGTTTTGCAAGCCTTTTTTCATTCATTCGTTTTACACGCCCAAACTATTTATTTATGTATTTAATTAACGACACAACAGTGTCTTTATATACAAATGAACATGTGACAGGTTATACAAGTACATAAAATTATTGACAAAAAATACAAAACTTTATATTAATCTAACATGAAGATACAAAAAGCAGTAGTAATAATAAATTACAGTCATTGTTTTAGAATTATTTAATAATTTTATCTATATTTAAGTTCAATATATAATATGTATGTATACCACAAAATATTACCAAACTTCACCAAGCAGGCTAACGTAATTGTCGAAGACTTATTTTATAAAGGTAAAGAACTCAGATTTGTTTTTAGTGGAATAACGCTTACATAGAAGAAAAATTGGATTTTTTGAGAATTTTGTGGGAATTTTATAGATAGATATTGAGATATAGAAGACACATGGGCTCACTTGTAGAACGAGATGCAAGTTGCTTTGCAGAATCGAAATCTTTCACATGTTGATGCAGGGTTACTCAACTCCAGAGGCAAAGTATTGTTCTTAATGTTTCGTTTATACTAGGTTATTTATATTAATAAAGGAGAGCACAAAGCTAGTAGCTATTTCTAAATATTGTTGTGATATTCTGGCGAATACTATATATACTTATATTAAAAATATCTAATTTGCAAATTGTTGCAAAACTCGTTTCCAAGTCTTTGCATACGAATTATAGACGAGTTGATTTTATAATTATGTTGGTATAGCAATTTTCGGTATAAAAGGGATTGAGCTATTCTAAAGTGCTTTGCTTCATTTTACTCAATCAACACATCATCCTTAAGTTCACATTGATCTATAATCGCTACATTCCGTCTTCAGTCATAAATTGTGGCACCGCATGTATTCTTCTAATTTATTCGTTCTACGTGTCTCAACCATTTTAGAGTGCTCTTCTGCATCTTACTCAACACGTCAGCCTTAAGTTAAAACTCACAAAAACCTAAAAACAACCTAAAAAATCTTCAAATAAAAATATGAGGGAAAATACGCAAAAAATAAAATCTGCTTGAACGTGCCTTTGAATAAAATAAAAAATCCGATGATGTGAAAATAATAACGGTAGAAAATCATAGAATAGTGAATCCAAAACTGAAAACATATCCAGATATTCAGCAGCCAATATGGGCTCCCAAATGCCATCAGCCTATCCCTTGGCGAGTGGGGGACTTTGATTTGGCGCTCGAGGATGATCACATGGGGAAACTAACCCTGGCGTTGATATTTTTAAACAGGGTGGGTGTATTTTCGTATAGGTATTTAATTCTAGAACCTTTAATGAATTGAAAAATGACATGAAACACTATTTAGTGCGTGAGAATAAGCTTATTTATTGATTTATTTAACACGTTTATTGTAAATACAATGTCGAGATTATTGCCAGGCGGCAATCTCTTCCAACCAACCAGACAAACGTAAATGAAGGAAGTTCCATGGTTGCATAAATAATTCAAATGACTATCCATCCCCACGAAATCCATAAACACATACGTGAGCATATGCTCACGAACCCCACAAAGACGGACAATCACCCGAACATTATTTATCATATAAAGTGAGATATCATCAATCAAAAGAAAAGGAAAGGGTTGTGGAGAGGAAAGGAAAAGAAAAATCGGGAATGAAACACGTTATTTTACTGACTAGAAATTAAGAGATTTTTCAGTCGCTTCTTACAGCATGCCAAGGATGTAGCGAGTCTTATATTAGTTTGTAACTGATTCCAGATTCTCACTGCATGGACAGTAAAGGACGACGTAAAAAAAGAGGAGCGGTGAACTGGAAAGGCCAATAAATAATCTCTGTTTGAGCGTAGCGCTAATCCATGACTGGAAAGACGCTGAAAATTTTCGGCGAGATAATAGGGGGCGGCGGGACAGTTCAGGATATTATACAATAGCGACAGTATGTGAATTTGGCGTCTATTTCTAACATTCAACCAGTTCAATGCCTTCTTGTATGAAATTATATGATCGTACTTTCGTAGGTTGAAAATAAATCTTAGATAAACATTTTGAACACGCTGTAATTGTAAGCTTTATAAAAGTTAAGAATAAAACTTTCTATTTGACTTTATATATCATAAATACAAAGTTATCTGTAGTTTAGTATTAGTAGGATTTTGAATATAGCATTGATTGATCGTAAAGTGTGATTTAACCAAGCGAATGTAAGGTTTAAAGAAAGAAAGATAAGAGTTAAAAGAAACGAAAATAACTGTAAGAGAAGAATAATGGACGAATAGGAGGCGAAGGAAGTATGATGTGATTGAAAAAGTATTTCCCACCAACCGACAGAGAAATGGCGTGATTGTATTATATAATACATATGCATGTTTAGATCAAAAGCGATTCGTCGCGATTGACGCATTTGCTGTTGTGTGCAAACGGTTCTACATCAGCACGCAGAAAGTATTGACAGATAAAACCCAAAATTTAGATTGTAAAGTTTAAGCTGAGTATTTCAATATTTATGACATACTCGTACATACGAAATTGAATGACACTACTTCGTTACAAACTTTTTATAGTAAAATTGTTCTCCGTATCCAAAAAAAAAAAGGTTTTTTTTTGTATTGTTATGTGTTTGTAATCTACGGTTGGCTTTTCCATGAAAACTTTGTATTGTCGACTTTACGAATAAAAAAATAAATATGAGAAACAATAAAGTATGTATGACGAGATAGGATCACTAAGGTGGAATTATCAAAGGATGAACGTATACATGGAGATTTATTATCTCCGCAATCCCATAAAAAGACATGGCGTCATGGTATTTGTATTGCTGCTTTTTTAAGATGACAAATCAAAAAAAATTTTTAAAAAATTGCGAAATACACACAAAATCAATGTTCAATATCAAGAAATCAAAAAGGATCAAAAGTAAAACAAGGAGGATAGGTTTCCACTCAATAATGCTCCTGTTTTTTATGCGTTGCACCATCGCTCCTAGGCACGTGGCAAATTTGTTTTGCATACCAATGCTTGCAATTTATTATACCTGCAATGTGTGGCTGGGGCCTGCAAGCCACCCTCCATGCTGCAACACTCCGACCAAGTCAAGTGGAATTATACTCAAAATTTAAAAAAAAACTTTCAAAATAAATAAATAAATTGATACAAAAAACAAATGCTTTTAAAGATACTAGACTAATTTTGGTTAACATACATAATTTAAAGACAAAGAAGAATCCTTTCGGCAGCATCCTAGGTGATAATCAGCCTCTAAGTCCATGACCTGTGTTACATCTCGGGGGTTACGGGTTCGATTATCATAGGTTCTCATTTTTTGTCCAAAAAATGTTTATAGTTTTATCTTAAGGCCACAAAAACATTTACCTAATTGGTTGGGAGAGATTTGTACACCACAATAAACAGAAAAAAACGTCAAAATGGCTTTATATAATTAAAAAAAAATGTTGAATGTGTGATCTTCCGTTTCGCATTATTTTTCACGTAAATTATCTTCATAAGTAAATTTAATTTGCAAAGCTTATTACAATACCGTTTTTTATGTTACTGGCGGAAGTCAAACCCGTAATTTCTTGGTAGAAGTTAAGCGTTTATTTATTTTTAACCTGAGAAAGTACGATCACATATTTTTAATCAGGGAAAGTACGTCAATATTGGATAATATCCTTAACTGTCCCGTAACCCCTCTTTTCTCGCCGAGAATATTCAGTGTCTTTCCGATCATGAACTTGCGTCACGCTCAAGCAGAGATTGTTTATTGGCTTTCCCAGATCATCGCTCTTCTTTTTGTAAGTCGTCCGTTACAGTCCATGAGATTCTGGAACTAGTTACAAACTAATGTTAGACTCGTTCCGTCATTTGCATGTTTTAAAAAGCGAGTGAAAAAAGTTTTAATTTCAAGTCAGTAATACAACATGTTTTATTTCTGATTTTTCTTTCCTCTATACCATCCCTACTTTTTTCCTTTGATTGGTATATCACTTTTATCTTCATTATGTACTCGTATATTGTTCATGAATATTGCAAATGTGAATAATTGAGTCGCCTAGATGCAAAACCTGCTATAGAAGACTTTTCGGTTTTGAATAAATGATGATTGACAACTTTAAATGTAAATGAAATAAATGTTAACGTGGCATATTTTCTGCTTTATGCCTTAAGAAACAATAAATAATATCAGTCCCATAATAAGTTTTAACAGAAACACAATAAAAATATATACAGTTTTTAATAAATTATGTACAAAGCGGATTTTGACACTCACCGTCTTGCAAAGCAGGTTTTATATATCTTGACGACTCAATTATTTGAAAATTGTGAGCGACAATGTAACTTCCTTTATTATTTTTTTTCTGGTTGGTTGGGAGATATTGCCACCTGACAAATAAGCCCACAAGATTGTTTTTACAATGAAGTGTTAAATAATAAATAAAGCGTTCGTTACATAAAAATATGAAAGTAGTCGCACAAATTTAGTTTCCTTGAGTTGATATAATACATATATTTTCTTTTCCTTTCCTCTCCACCATCCCTTCTTTTCCTTTTGATTGATAATATCTCACTTTATATGAAAAATAATGTTCGGGTGATTGTCCGTCTTTGTGGGGTTTGTGGGCATACCCTCACGTACGTGTTTATGGATTTCGTGGGGATGGATAGTCATTTGAATGATTTATGCGACCAAGTAACTTGCTTTATTTACTTTTGTCTGGTTGGTTGGAAGAGATTGCCGCCTGGCAATAATCCCGCCAAATTGTATTTGCAATAAAAGTGTTAAATAAAATAAAATAAATAAATATAACTTAGTAAATAAACAGTTCTGAAAGGATTCCATCACATTAAAAAGTTACATTGTAAATAATGTTTCAGACGACGTGAGATATGGGTCGGCCACTATAGCCGCGAGTCCTGTATCTAACATGTTACTGTGTCTGTCTATTCCTATTTTCGTCACCCTGACGGCATGTCGCGCTATTTTAGTCAAGAACCTGTCACCCAGTAGTTGCAACCGCCAAGTGGTGGTGGGATGGAAATAAAACACTTTAAATATTACAAAAATGTGGTTCGCTTCCGATAACATCTACGAGTATATTGGTATTTTTAAATAATCTTCTATGACGTTTTCAATGCACCAGCTCATTAAATGAAAATTCAATACTCACAAACTTAATGTTTATATCTTATTAAGTTTAGTTATATTTTTATGGTACTGTTATGCTCCAGCTAGAGAGGTATTTATTTCGTTTATAGTTAAGGCATTAACGTTGTGGAGGTTTAAAGACATTGTAATTTATTTTAATCAAACACTGTTTATTCCACTTTTTTGTGACGGTATAACCCTACCGGTTTCAAGGCTTTCACCTCATCTTCAAAGGAGCGCAAACAAGACTAAATGCTGTTCGAACTGGTACCGATATACACGCTTCAACGGTTGGGGGCTGAGGGGTGAGGGAGGCATGGGACAATTTCGGCCAAGAGCGGAGAGATTTTTGGGAAATTACTGTTCAACAGATGTTCGGATCGGTGTACTGACTTAGAAATTTCTAGGGCCTCCAATCTGTACAATTTATTTCCGTTACTACTGATATGTAAGAATTTTGCATCATCGATAGAAAAAGTATGGTTTTCACGATGACAATGATTAACCATTTGAGAATAAATTAGAGGACTTGTTAAGGCGGATTTTTGTTCACAAACATGGGAGAACGCTTATAAAAACAGTCTCACGCTTCATTGCGTTATCATTCTCACGATCTATAACAATACGCTGTAAAGCCTATAAGTTTTCGGCCTAAGGATATGAAAAAATAGAAGAAATGAAACTTTTTTTTTGTATATATAACAATCGGAAAAAATAATAAGCCCAATCTTTCAATGTGAAATGTGACGAGAAAGATTCTCTGGATACAGCATTTAAACGTCGTTTAATTTTTGTTTATTTCTCTTGAAAAAATGTGATAATTGGGCCAAGTAAATTTTTTGTCATTTCAGAATATAACGAAACAACACGTTTTTTATCGGCTCTAATTGACATACTATTGAGGAGAGATTGTATCAAATTTTAACTAAAACCTCGCATAACCATGAATTGGTTGTGGCTGGCGTGATTGATATCCGTCCACGCTAGCTCTAACTTAATTAGGCTGGAAACGTTCGGAACTTATTGGTACGTTACTATAATTGTTTTAAATGTTTCGTTCCTTAAAATAAAAAAAACACAAATCTCATAGATATTATAGATTTAACCTTTTTTAGTAATATTTTTAGGGATGATACTATAAGACTGACACATATAAGAAGGCGATTGATATAAAACATGAATTTCTAGTTAGTTGGCCCGGTATCAAAGCATATAAATTAAACATAACATACTATAGTGATGGCAGGAGAATATAGTTATATATAATGTTTTATGTGTACATCATTTAATTGTTACTTTGATTATTTTTATCATTCCGTATCACGCAAAAAGAATGAATTAATAAAATAAGTAAATAAAATTCAGTTTTCAAATTATGCCCTTAAGTTATTAAATCGAAGAACAGCTAGTGTTGCTTAATAAAGCTTCTCAAAAACCTCACTGAAAGACTACTAATTGGGTATTTTCTGGATGTAGTAATGTACAGTACCTGGCGGTAAGTAATACACATCGGGCTTAAGAAAGAGACTGTCGGCCATAATCAAGTAACTTCTGCTTTGTAGAGCGTCGTCTCTGTCATTCATACACGTGTTCCGTCGCGAATTGTCAAGCGTTCTAGGGACAGAGACGGCGCTCTACAAAGCCGAAGTTAGCCGATTATGGCCGACAGTCTCTTTCTTTAGCCCGATGTGTATTACTTACCGCCAGGTACTGTACACCGTTTCCATTATACGTGAGAATTTATTTGTATCACATATGTGTATAGTTTCAACACACATATTTCGCCTTTTCCAATCCACACCACACCTATGATTTCTCTTATATAACCTTCCTTCAAAATATCACTTAAACGTACTTTCCTTAGTCTTCTTCTATCGTGCCTTCCACTAAAATTTGCGCTGTTTATTTCTTTTGTTAGTCTTTTTCATTAATTGGTTCTACATCCCCAAACTATTTCAGGCGCTCTTCATTTTACTCCACGCATTAGCTTTAAGTTCACATTCATTCCTAATCACTTCTTTTCGTCATGCATTATTCCCCCATGTGTTATTATTCTAAGTACACGCATTTATACAGCATTTACTCGGCTCTTTTCAACCTTTTCCATGTCTACGTTTCTGTTTCATACATTAAAGTTGGTACCAAAATACTGTTGTGGACTAGCATCTTGGCAGATTTTGATACTGTCCGGTTTGAGAATATATATGTTTTAGTGCGCCGATGGTTTTGTTTCATATCGCTACACGCACTTTCTCTTCACATATTTCATTTAATTACCTAATCAAGCTCATTAATTCAGCATCATTCACAGATAACACTACCACATCAGGAGCATACAGCAATCCGCATACATTCCAATCAACATTTGCATGCGACCTATTTAACCTCTGTACCATCACACATCAATCTATGTAAACATAAAAAACAACCAGGACAATAATTGTTATTTTAAAAACGTATTAAGTTTTATACACCGTAGAAAATAATAACAATCTGGGTAATATAATATGGCTCAGACACATAAAAAATTAAATTAAACCTGGAAGCCACAAGGCTATTAGTATAATCCAACCTTCCTATTCTGTTAAGTGCCTGCAAACTTCTCTAAAATATATTTATCGTTGAAACCAGACAACATGCATTGCTACTTAAAGAATGCAGTCCGCCTGAATCTACGCTTTATACAGATTATTTTGTATTCTTATTCAGTTAGCGCCATTTGTTTTGGTCTTAAAATAAACATTTTACGTCTTTGTAATAACTAAAAAAGATTATCCGATGTGGAAGAAATCGGAAAGTAACATAAGGTCATCAATTGCAAAATAATATTAATTGGCAAACGGTTATTAAGAAAATAAATTTAATTAATATAAAAAAAACTATACAATATAGCGTTTTAACTCTTAATTGTCTTAAGCATAAAAATGCTCTTAATTGTCTTAAGTGAAAATTGTAGCTCAGACTTGTTGGATCGTTTATGTGTAAATTTTGTGGTAAGCTGTTTCAAAACAGGCACTGTACCTTGTTATTATACTAGATTTATTACCCGTTTTGAAACAGCTTACAAAACAGGGAATGGACCTTGTTATTATACTAGATTTATTACCTGTTTTGAAACAGCTTACAAAACAGGGAATGAACCTTGTTATTATACTAGGTTTATTACCTGTTTCGAAACAGCTTACAAAACAGGGAATGGACCTACGAGTATTTCTAAACAAGACAACAGCCTATAACGGTTGTTATAGGCCGTTGAATTGTTTAGAAAGACGTAAAAAATTAATAAATGAAAAATAAATATTTACCTAATCATCATTGACTTAACAACAGCCGGGAGGGTTTAAACCTCTTCCAAAAACATTTTTTACTCCTTTACATCTACACGTAGTGCCCGGTTTCTCCAACTGGACCCCTCCCGGACAACAACTCCCGGATCCACAAGAATCCTTGAAGCATTGCCTTCTTAACAAATCTACGATCTTCAGTTTAACTGCACAAAATATTCTTCAGCGGTCGATATCTATCCATTCTTACCACGTGGTCCACCTAACGGAATATTCCGAGCTTGAAAAACGAAGATATGTATTGGTAATGGTAGATTTCATAATATTCTTGGTTGTAGCAGATTTGTTACGATACATCTTCTTGTACTGGTCCATCTCCGCAGAATCCTTATTTCATGTCTCATCTTCGCAAGTTTTCAAAATTCTGACTCAGAGATGAACATGAGTTTAATATATCAGAATGTTGGTGAATCGTGAGAAAACCCGTGAATTTAGCCTGGTTTGTATGTTAAAATAGCATTTAATAGTTAATATTATACTTCAACATTATTTGAATAAAGACGAAAATATAACTCCAAACACCAATAGGATGGGTTATTCCTCGTGATCGAATACGATTGTTGAAATGTGGATTGAAGAATATGCAGCGATTTGATGGTCCAGCAACGAAGAAAGAATGCCTGATGAATAATTTATAAAAAAATACCTACAAATTATACAGAAAAAGCGAGAAGTTTGGAGAGATCTAGAAAAACGTAGCATCGAACCCAACATATCCGGAAAAATGTTAAGCGCCTTACGAATTGGGCTATGGAGGTCGTCAGAAGGTTATCACAGACGAGTTATTCCCAAGTGTCGATCGATAGGCTCTCTCTCGCGATCGAGTATAATTGTCAGCAATCTTGTGCATGGAAGAAGCCTATGCATGTATTAACTGTGAAAACTGGTGTCCTTCAGAAAGCATACAGTATTGGCATACCAAACCTAAAATAACAACGGTAAAGAGATGAAACTTCCAACACGATACGCAGGTTTAATCTGCTGCAGCTTTCGATAGGCACAGTTTTATACATAGCGTTTTTTTGTGTTTGCATATATAACATCCAATAGAGATCCAATCGTAATGCTTGAGTGGACTTGTTGAACGAATTAAGCAACAATTTAATAGTGAATTAAAATTTTTGTGTCTGTATTTTAAAGTTATCTGGAATTTCGTTACCTTTATTTGGACACCAGAAGAAATGTGAAAAATGAAGGAATTTCTTACCTGAAACAAAAAAGAAAACTGAGTTAGTAATCTAGATAACAACATAAATAATGATAAAAAATATAGCATTATACTTAAAAAATGGTTTAACATATATATGGGCAATTTCACTTTATGGTGTTGAAACATGGACGATGAAGAACAGAGTGCTAAATAAGTTAAGAAGCATTCGAAATGTGGATTCATCCGAGAAAGATCAGAATTTCTTGGTTTCACCGTGTTGATGCTGGGTCGAGTAAGTGCAGAACAAGAACTCTTAAATAACATAAAATAATGAAAGATTTCCTATCTAGGTTCTATAAAGGGGGGGAAATAACAAACTAAAATTAATATTGATGTACCAAATTGAGGATCGGCGTGGAATCGGTAGAAGGCGTCTTGGTTGCGAAAATCCGAATTTTCAATTAATTTAACAACTTGCGTACGTTGGTCATATATTTTTATATCCAGGAAATTATTCGAGTTACGAGTACGAGTATGGAATTACGAGTATATTATCATAAACACTATGCAGGAAGTTATAAATAATTAAAAAGCAGTTTCTTTTTTATGGAAGAACTCCGTTTTCGTTATTTTGCATATCCGGAGAAAGCGAACAAATCATTTGATGGTTGAATCATATAATTTTGCGTGTAAAATTGTTGACATAATAAATGCCATACAGTAAACTCTTGATTACCCGGGTCGAATAACGACTTTTTTTATTCATTACACTGATGGATAATGATATCTAGAATCGTAGGAGCTGTATGAGAAGGTGTATATATGTTGAAGAGGCTAACTGTGGGTGTCGCGATAAGAAGACGGCTTAATGGTATGTATTTGTATATAAAATAATCTACCGTAAATCGATTAATGGGACTCCGGATAATCGCGAGTCAACTATACAAGCGAATAAATAACTCAAAGCAACAAATTATAACAACATTATTATGGCAGAAATAATACGTCAGAAAACATATATTTAATTATTAAAAATACCGTTTTATTTATTATCATTCATTGTATAGCAATCTGGCAGGATTATTGTCAGGAGAAAATCCCTTCCAACCAACCATACAAAAGTAAATAAAGGAAGTTATATAGTCGCAAACAAATGTTTTTCATGGCTGTCTTCCACTAGTTTTAAATATTTTTCGGAATATTTACCTAGTTGGTTTAAATGATGGCCGACGTTTCGAAGGTGTTGCAGCCTTCATCCTCATGTGACGCCAATTAACAATACCGAATATAGATATTCGAAACGTCGGTCATTATTTAAGTCAACTCAACACCGCTGATGTGTTGAGCAAAATAAAAAGAGCACTGTGATATGAAACAAATGAATGAAGAAAGACCAAAAACAGAAATATACAATGCAAATGTGAGTGGAAGGCGTGGATAGAAAGACCAAAAATATGATTGGATGAAGTGTATGATATTTTGAAAGGACGAAATGTTTAAAATCAAAGAAATCGTAGGAGCTGCACAAGTAGTTGTATGGTAGTAGAAGAGGTGAAATTTGTGTGTCGCAATTGGAAAGTTTGGTGCTCTCTTCTTTCTGTATTCCATGACAGGGAAACGGCATGATGGTATATATGTAACACTACAACAACTTCGAAAAAATGTTAAAACTGAAGTTTAAAATTAGCTGCCAACTTAATAAAAATAAGATGAAAAGCAAATGTGTGTACTTCTTCTATACACAAATCGATTCCTATCTCTAGTGAAAGTTGGTCGCAATACATTCTTCCAGCATTGCTGTACAGCGAGTCCTAACTATGGAAAGTTCATAAAATCTGGAAGATATGAACTACCTTGGATCGTGGCCAACTCCCGGCGAGGGTTTCACTTTCGGTGGCAGTCTGCAAGTTGCACTGCACTTGCAGATATGGGGAGGGACACTGCAGTCGAGCTGAATATTGCATGAACTAAGTTAGATGCGCCAATGCGAGTATATCGGATAAAATAAGGATTTGTGTTCGGATGAGAAAGCTATCTTAGATGTAAGGAACTTGATATATGGTGATTTACAATAGTGGCTATGACTTTTCTCGAAATATTTCGATTACGGAATATAATCCTGATTTTCTATCATTTTTTTCACTTATACATTCAGTATAATATAGCTATTCATTTTATTATTATAAATAAATAAATATGTTTCATCTATTTTTCGTTTATACTACTAAACTTAGTATAAACGAAACATATAAGGACAATACTTTGGATATGGAGTGAATAACTGCATGAGTGAATAACTAGGGAATGTTTCAATTCTACAGAGCAACTTGCATCTTGTGCTACAAGTGAGCCCATGTGTGTTTTTTAATCTCAAGATATATCCATAAAATTATCGCAGAATCCATTTTTTCTTGTTTTATGTGAGCGTTGTTTCACTGAAAACATCGAAGAATTCATTTTTTCTTGTTTTATGTAAGCGTTGTTCCACTAAAAACAAATCTAAGTTCTTTAACACTATAAAATAAGTCTTCCACAATTATGTAAGTCTATTTGGTAACATTTTGTAATATGCATACAGACTTTATTATTACTACTGCTTCTTTGTATTCATATATTATTGTAGTTTAAGACAACGTATTGTATTTTTGTCAATAATTTTGAGTACTTATATTAACTTGTCATATGTATAGGTCGGTACATTTGTATATCTATAAAATACACCATTGTGTCGTAAATTAAATGATTTTCGCACTATCCCATTTAATTGGGGTCCGTATGACGAGTCACTTCTCTTCATCGTACAACGCTATCTTTGGTTAGGTTTAGTTTACTCACGTCTTAGTTGATGCCATCCTTCCATCGTTTCTTTGAACGACCTCACTCTACTTCCACGGACTTCCATTCCCAGTTCTGGATTTACGTATATTCAGCTGGTTTCCATTGTACACGCCTATACTACCAAAGAAGGCTAGCATCTCTCAATTTTATCGATATCGGAGCACTTTCAGGGTACCTGTCACATACTTATCAATCCTTATTGTGTATTTTTTGCTAACTCGCGTAATTAATTGCATAACGAGAATGAATAATAATTACAATGCTAATTGCCCAGATCTATTAGAAATTTTACCATTTATTTGGAGTCTGTGTGGGTCGTAGAAGTTGTATGAGAAGATGTACGGATGTGGAGGAGGCAAACGATGTGTGTCGAGATAGGAAAGTCTAGAGCTCTATCCTTTCTGCCTGTTCCGACAGGGAGATGGTTTGATGATATGTATGATTAACTATAAGGTTGGAAGGTTAAAAACGTAGAAACCATCGATAAGTTAACAGATTAGAAGAATGCTATAAAAAAACCGTTTGAGAGTGAACTCAGTGACACTTGAGCGGTTATTTTTCATAGGACTTTATTTATCTGAGAGGCGCTTTGATAGCACCCTTGACATACTCATATCATGCGGTTTATTTAGACCAAAGACACTTTTGACAATGGGCCAAGTTAGAAAAATATTTTTTACAAGGCATATGAGAGATAAATATTTTGCTGCTCATTTTAATAAAATACAGTCGACCTTCTTCTAAAAGAAAATATTTCATAAATAACTTTTGTATGTTTGTTTCATCACACAGTATTAAAAAAAGCCAAGAATATCCGGATTTTTCGTTGTCTTATGTGTTTTATATTTCATAGATAAATTTATGTATTGTTGTTGTGAAAAAAAAAATTTCTGATATAAAATGATATATGCAAGTTACTTAGATTACATACTCGTGCCATCACACCATTTCCTGTCGGTGTCGGCAGAGACGACAGTGCATCATCTCGAAACACATTCTTTGTATATTCTACATCCATATACTTTTTCATACAACTCCTACAATTTCTATAACTTCCTACGTATTCATTTTTTTTAAATTTCATTCACTTGATCCAACCATAATTTCATTGGTCTTGCGCTAATCTTACTCAATACATCAGCCTTAAGTTCACATTCATCCCTTATAACTACATTCCATATTCCGCCATACATTATCGCCCCATGTATTTTAATCAATGAATACATTTCTACAACATTTATTCGGCTCCTATCAGACTAATTATGTACGTATTTTTTAAACTAAATAAGCTAACAAACAGAAAGTGCCTTTTTACAGAATTACCTTAATCAATTTTTCCGATGAACAATAGAAGATGGATGATACGTTCGACTGGTGTCATTTTCAACATTTCAGAAGTTACAGCTATAGTTCGGAAAATGTAGGATGAGTCCTGTGACAGCTCACAAATTTGCCCCAATACAACCTTGTAACGATGTTCAGTAATTTTAATTATTGTGTTTTATCAACTTTAATATAAGCCTCAATTCTAATAAATAGCAAGTTATTTAGGTAAATACATTACATAAGGTTATATTGGGGCCAATTTGTGAGCTGTCACACGACTCATCCTAGAATTTTCGAACTATAGTTATACAATATTATCAATACATGGTGGCTCATCCGTATCGCTTACATTTATAATTATTATTTATTATTACACTTTCTTTGTACCTATATTATATACAGTACAATCTGGCGGGCTTATTACCATGTGGCAATTTCTTCCAACCAAACAGAAAGATTTTTAAGAGACCTAAAGTGAAAACCAAACTGAAATTCTTTATTTTTTTTTTGTTCAAAATCTGGGTTCCAACGCGAATGGAACTTGCGACTCACGATTTGGGAGATATGCATCTTACCAATTAGACGACGGATATCATTTTCAGTTTGATTTTCGTTTTAATTTGTTTTTCAGATAATCTATGATAAAAGGCATCCTTTGTTTGATTATGGAAAATATAACAACAGAAATTAACGAAAGTGATCGAATTCCACATCGCAATAAAAAAAAACACACACAGCTAATCAAATTCACCCACATAACACTATTTAATAAATATAATTAATAACTTAAAATATAGAATGTGATGCTAAGTTATATAGTTGCTCGTTCAATGCTAATTTTGATTTATATTAAAATATAAATTGAGCGCAACGAAAACTCATTCGCACATGCACAAGTTTACTTACCGTATTAATGTAATCATAAATGCAAATCAACATATCATATGTTATGTGTAAGTACATGAAAAACGTTTGACATATTTTTACAGACAAAACACGCGGTAAAGGTCTGGCGGAGTCCCAAACTAAAAAGAAATAAAACGCAGTCAAAATATATTAAAGAAATCACTTACATACTCATATCGTTGATGTACAAAGCACAAACTATATTACCTAAGTTTTGAGCAAAAATTTGTTTAGAAATCAAAGTAATCGACTTAATACTGCAACTAAAGGAAAAGTCTGAAATTACAATCACGCCATGTCTCTATTGGTGTAGGCATAGATAATTTATCTTCACTTTTATACTGGCATACGTATTTCGCTTATGTTATGTCCATAAACTTCGTTAGACATACTATCCTGTCATCAAGACTTTCCGCTCTTCCGTTTCATGAATCAATTCATTACAGGCCTTCCCAAAATTATAGTAACTTCCATACTAATCGTGTGTTATTACATTATTTTTCCTTTTAAAGTGAATAAAAGCTCCGACCTCGTGACCTAATAGATAAGGCGTTTGTTTTCTATCGCAAGGGGGTATCGAATTCGATTTCCATTGGCATCTTGATTTAAAATAAGTGTTTTAAGTTTGGTTATACACTTAAGATATCTTTAACATATTTGTACTGTATAACACTTTCGTTATATACAGTATAATCTGACGGGATTATTGCTATGTGACAATCTCTTCCAACCAATCCGAAAAAGTATAACCTGATGTGAAATCCAGACAAGAATGATTTTTATTAAATCTGGGTTTCTGCGGTATTGAACTCGCAACCTCCGGGCTGGAAGACCGGTGTCTTACTAATTAGGCCACGGAGGTCGTTTCTCTAATTGACAGTAAACGAGACACTCCTTTGCATACCAACAGCATCACACTACATTTTACACATCTTACGAATATTTGCGGATCACTCAACGTGACTGTGGAATGAAGTTCCAAGAGTTATAAGATGAACACGACCATTCTTGACGACCTCTGTGGCCTAGTTGGTAAGACGCATTTCTCCCAGCTCGGAGGTTACGGGTTCAAATCCCGCTGGAATCTAGATTTTTGTTAAAAGGATTCCTTTCTGGTTTTCACTGGCTCTTTAACGTGTTTTTGATTGGTTGGAGGAGATTGTCACATGAAAATAAGCTCGCCAGGTTGTACTGTATACAATGAAAGTGTCTACAATTCTTTAAGTTGAAGAGAAGCGTTAAAAAATACAACAACACTTTTTTCATCTTAATTTTCCTTTCTTTCTCTTCCTTATTCTAGAACGCCTTTTCTCTATTTTTATTATTATTATAAAGATATTACTAGCTTATTTGTTTTTTTCATTGAAATTACATTTTTTTTCGTTATACAGTCTGTTACAGATTAAAACAATTTAATATAACGAAGAGGAGCTGGATGGTTGGAAGAAATTGTTGCAAGCAATAAGTCTGTCAGATATACCATATATAACAATTGAGGAGTATGACCGCGTGGTAACGCACTAGATTTCCGTGCGGAAGGTTGTCGTTTTGAGCCCCGCGCTGTGCTACTCCCCTCGAATGACACATGTATTTATTCCACCTAAATTTGGGAGTATAAGGATACTTATGACTTCGGTCATATTTCATTCATAAAAACAAAACGCAAAAAAATTATGCCGGTGTGCTTCGATCGTTTCACATCAAGTGTGCCATCGGATCTAGTACAGCGGTATGCCGGTGAGTTTGTTAGTGTTCAACGGCTCACTAAGTTAAAGATAAGAAAAAAGAAGAAAGATACAAAAAGCTCTACGTGACAGCTTTGTTTTTCAATTGTATTAATGTTGCAATGGCAAGGAGATCCTCGACTGCGAGGCCCAGCAACGACGATATAACTATGTACACGAAAGAAAGAAAAGCAAAGTAAAGCTACGTTATCTTGAACAATTAAAATTAAATGAGTTAACTATAGTTTTACAGAAACGACGAGAAACTTGTTAATAAGGTTTTAAATGTCTTGAAAGGAAGCAAAATAATTATTTAAAAAATTAATATTAAAGGCGGTCATGAATGCTAGAAAAAAAACTGAAGAAATCTCTTTGAGCGCTTTTTAAACTAAAATTATCCTTAAATAGTTTGTGTTTCGCACCACGATGTTTTATGAGTCATGTATCTAACTATTCGAGATCGAAAAATTATCACCTCCGAAAGTAAACACAGACATTCATTCCCTCCTGAAATGTTCCACTGATTTACTTAAGTTAACATCTCAAATAAAATGAGTGCTAGTCACGGCCTGTTATATTCGGTCACGTAGGCGTTTGCAATGTGAAACAGGTGAAAATATTTTTAAAGCGATAGTTCAAAATTAATTGGATACAAAATAATATACAATCATTTCCGAAATAAAAAAAACATCATCGTCACAATCACGGTGCCTGTTTTTACAAACCCCTTATTAAGGCTTTTATATTTTGCTTTTTCCAGACTTTGATTTCTTTAGTTTTTATATATGTATTTCTTTAATAGTATTCCTTCTTCACGCCTCCGTGGCTTAGTTGATAAAACGACTGTATTCTACCCCGGGAGTGTCGAGTAAAATTCCTGCCGGTACCAAAACATTTTTAAAAAGAGTTCTTACGTTGTCTTTACTTAAGGCCTTTTCAACATTTTTCAGGATTGTTTGAAGAGATTACCACATGACAATAAGCACATCAAGGTGTACTGTACCTACTAATAGCGTAATACAATATAATATAATACGATACTGATGACCTGTGAAGTTTAATACTATGGAGAACGCTTCTTTTCACTTGCAAAATATAGGTTTGATTCTCTATGGCATCATACTTATGAGGGGCTGGAAGAGATTGTCACTATACAATACTCGTAAAACCCGCTAGGAAGTTCTATTAACCCTTCCTTCCCAGTGATGTGTAACTAGTACACATTGCCTCTAAAAACTTTAATATCTCTATAAATATCATATAATAAATAATGGGTTCAGCTTTTAGGCATTCCTCCGTAATGCATTCACGCATGGAATGAAAAAAATAATATTAATAATAATTAACACTTATCGGCCACATCCAAGATATTTTGTGAAAATCGGGAATAAATTCACCAATATAATCAAACGTGTGCCAGTGTGTGACGTAGGTATATTCATTCTAAAAAAAAACGCTATGGGTGAGGAAGCGACGCTATTCACGTCTCACTATCACTCTACTTCGGTATACGGGGACGCAAGAAATAAAATCTCAGTTCTCTCGCTTTAGTAGCTCGCGGGCATTCGTTTGAGATGGTCGTTTCGCCCGTTTTGTGAACGTCGGTCGATGTTTTTTTCATGTTTTCAGCAATTAAATTTCAATTATAATAACTTTTGACTTCAAATAAATTAGTTTCAGCGATTGGCTATTAATATTCTTATTTTAAATCACTCTATTTTACATGTGTAGTATTGATGTGTATTAAATACACAGCACCGGAACGCGCGGATTTTTTAGCACAGGAAGGGAAAGGTTAACGACGAAATTATACAATATAATACTCATACTCAAAGAGACTTTTCGAAAATTGTTTGTTATTCTTTCTACATAACTGAACTATCCCACGATTATCATCTTCTATCCATTTTCTTCCTTAATGCTCACATTCCTTATACTGCCATACCGTTTTTCACACATCATAGGAAAAGCTCTCATTTTTATCGTATTAATTTTACTTTCAATACTTTTTTGCCACGTCCAAGTTTCGCTCGCAATCCCTTATTCAATTGAATCTCAATTATACAAAATAATCTAGGTAAAATAAAACACTAAATATTTTTTTCAATTGGCATTCTCTCCAAACATCCTATTTCCTCATTCTATCATTGTTTAACACACATACTAAGCAACGTTCTCATTTCTACCACATTTAGCTTACTTAAAATCAATTATGTTATGGTACCCGCAATTCAAGAAACTGTTAGAAATGCACGAAGATAACAAGTTTGAAATGTTGATAAGATTGGAAGAACAATTTAACTTGTTAATATACTCGTATTTAACAAGAAATTTATCTGGTCTTCAATAAGAGTACATATGAAAAGTGAAATACAAAACAGATAACAAAATAAGATAAAAAAATATCTATTTTTAACTCGTTGACAGTATTTATGACAGGTAGTAAAAGCGCGAACTTGTCTGAAAAAAAATTACTTATTTACAAGACATTAATCATACATAGTCCAGGAACATTATTTTACAGTTTTTTTCAATGATCACACATCAGTGATAAAAATAAAATTCTTGCAAAAATATAATAGACTCGTATCATCACCATCATCATAACTATCACGCAATGTATCTAATGGGGTAGGCAGAGAAAACAGATTTCCATTTAATTTTATCCTGACACGCATATTTCGCTTCTGACTTGTTCATATACCTCGTCATACATTATCTCGTATTATAAAGATTTTAAGAATTTGATTTCGGCGGGCAATACAGTGAGTGAATATACATACGACATCCGTAGCCTAGTTGATAAGACACTTATCTTCTAAACTGGGGTTGCTGGTTCGATTCTCGTTGTAACCTAGATTAAAAAAAAAAGGTTTCTTGTCTGTTTTTTACTCAAGGCCTTATTACGATAATTCTGGTTGGCTGGAACAGATTGACACTGGAAATACGCCCGAAAGATTGTATTGTTTACAACGAAAATTTGATACAATAATACAATATTTTAATTTGTTTAATAATAAAAAGATCATCCAAATATCGCCATCTAGGGAGCAGACTCTTCTCAAGGGTTGTACTGTATATAGCGTAATTGTAATACAATACAATAACAAAATACATACCATCACGTCATTTCTCTGTCGGGGAATGCTTTTTGTTTCATATTTGAGGGCAGAGAGCCAGACTTTTCTACCACGACACATGCCTCTTCCACATCCATACACTTCATATAGCTCCTACGATTTCCTTGACTTGAACATTTTTTTCTTTCAATATATCATACACTTGATTGAACCATACTTTCCTTGATCTTCTTCTACCACGCTTTTCACACACTCACATTTGCATTGGGTGTATTTTTTTTGTTAGTATTTCTTGTTTCCCGCACAGCTCAACCCAACAGGGAAATGCCATGATGGTATGTTTCTGGATCACGACTAAAAATGTGCCCTAAGAACCGTAAGTTTCGATGAAAGCGTGTTAAAGACAGCAGTACCGTCACATTTAACTATTGGAGTACGAGTATATACAGCCATTCGTTTTTCTGGTAAACAAAAATAATAATATGTGGGTTTATTGTTAAGGCATTAACGTTGTGGAGGTTTAAAGATATTATAATTTATTTTTTATCAAACACTGTTTATTCCACTTTTTTGTAACGGTATAACCCTACCGGTTTCAAGGCTTTCACCTCATCTTCGGGGGAGCACAAACAAGACTAAATTATGTTCGAACTGGTACCGATATACACGCTTCAACGGTTGGGGACTGAGGGGTAAGGGAGGCATGCGACGATTTCGGCCAAGAGCGGAGAGATTTTTGGGATATAACTGTTTCCAGATGTTGAAGCGTGTATATCGGTGCCAGTTCGAACAGAATTTAGTCTTATTTGTGCTCCCCTGAAGATGAGGTGAAAGCCTTGGAACCGGAAGGGTTATACCGTTACAATAAAGTGGAATAAGCAGTGTTTGATAAAAATAAATTACAAAAAATAATAATGATTTTACAAATGTGTGTCAATATCGGATGTGAGTGATCATGTTTGATTCAAATTACAAAATGAACGTAGTAGACAAAAAAATTAAAGGTTGCTTGGGCAATTTTTTAATATCAGGTATAATTGGTGTAATTATATTTAAGAAAAGAAGTAAACGCTGCTTAATGGCAATTGTAATCGGCTTAACGACTGTAAAGGTATCACGCTAATCCTAATGTGATTGACAACCCATTGGGAAATATGAGTATTTTTATATTAATTAGTAACGAACTTAATGACTGTGAGAACTCAATGTTATAATGTAAGAGAAAGCGACTCAAAGACGAGTAGAGATGTACCAAACAAAACCGATTGCGTGATAGACAACGGAAAAAACTAACTTAAATACAAAAAAGTAAAATAACCACATACATATAAAAAAATGTTAATTGAAGTGAATTAATGCCAATCTTTCGAAGGTTCCAGATAAACTGAATAGAAAAGGTTGTAAAATGGAACTTTATTAATTTCAGGAAGTTAACAAAGGTCGTACGTGTATGCATAATATATTAATTTAAAAACATTAATATTCAGTAAAACTGGGACCAAACAGCAGCAGATAGAGCTATACATCATAACACTATTGCAAGTTATCAGGGACTCAATAGAGAAAAAAGATACAGATAAGCTGTAAATACATCCTATCTCAATTTGGCATACGTAACAGGATATGTCTATCACAATTTAACTTACATAATCATCTCCTGTATCACCGATGTCAAATATTCTGTTCCCCTACTTTGTATTGTGCCTTCTATTGTACTCGTCTTAGGTAATGGGCGTTCATTATATAACATTGTGGTTCAACGTTTTTCTAAGACTTCAGTGTCCCAAATGTGACTCAGAGGTTAAAAGTATACCAGATTATTATAAAGCATCTAGTACAATATTTGTTTGTTTTCAGTAGCAGTAGACTCGCCAGCTTGAACTCATTACAAATAAATTGTCAAATAATATTTTTAACCTCTAAAATAAGTTTCCTATTGTGAATAGTGTGCTTAACAATTAACACGATTTTATTCAGCCAATTAAGCGGCTTTTTTCGACGATGACTTGACCTCTAATGGTATTAAGATATACTTCACATAATATGGGATTTAGTCTGGCGGAGGTTTGCGCGGAAACCTTAAAACCTCCCATCGAGTTGGTGTTTCTGGTGTCAGGTGTCATAGAGATAATGGGGGATCACATTCGCTAAGAAGTCTGCTAAAATATTACAAAAGCAAATTGTAAAATTTTTTAACCTCTGTCAAATAAATTTAATTGAAAATAAATAAAAATATTTCATTTATTTATGTCAGTGTTACGAGAATTCTTAGGATATTTTGAAAGTCTGCAGATCATAAATAACCATGTTATAAATCAAGTGTTCTATGGGCCGCAAGGCGCACCAATGTCTCTATCATTCGAGAATTGGAGATTACCGAAAGATTTTTGACAGCATGCAACAAAAAATTCTGACGTTCGTTGGGCATGTTGCTGGAAAGAATGATGAAAGTCTGAAGAAGCTGGTGATCACGAGGACAGTTGAGGGAAGGTGAGCAACAGGAAGGTGTCCTATGGATGAAGGGATCACATAAAGGAGTTAACAGAAATCTCTTTCAGCGATCCATTCGATATGGTACAGGACCGGCATAATGCAGATATGTGGTGCGCTGAATTCAAGACATAGCTGAAGACTACGACGCTTAACTTTGAGTACACGATGAAGAAATCAAGTAAACTGAAAAACCCGAAACTGATGCTCGACACCAAATTTTAAAGTGAAATAAAGATATTCAGATTACGAAACACTGTTAAAGCAGTACTTCTGGGTTTGTGTGCCGGAACTTATTCACAGGCTTAATAAATTGGTTCAATGTCAGAGCACTTCCCTAAGATATTGAGTAATTGGTTGCGAAATTCCACAACTCGGTTATTAAAATGACGTTTCTTTGGTTTACTGTGGAATTGAGTTTTGAAAAGTTTTAGCTGATGTTCGCAAAAACAAATTGTTGGCAGAGTTCTGAGAAATCAATTTTGTTCTTGACACTTTTTTGTGTTCATAATGCTTGTCTTATGAATGAAGTGCTGTGGTTTCCGTTGCTTGCAAACAGTACCCTGGCCGCTAAATCTGCTCCAGTCACGCTTAGGGGTGTCCATTTCTAACAAGCTTAAGAGGTCCTCCTTCACAGCTTAGGTTGATACTATTAGGAACTACTGCTTTCTACTAAGAGGGTGGGTGAGTAATGGAAATTTGGGTTTTGATGGGGTATAGGTTACAATTCCCCGTGGGATCGCGGGGAGAATACAACATTTTTTTAAGGTAGTGTTTTTAGAAAGTCTGTTAAAGGCAGATATTTGCAAACTAGGCTATATGAAAAGTAATTTTTAGAGTTTCCCCAGGATTTGAAGATTTTGGTTTAATTTACCAAAGTTCTTCAAATGAATTATTATAATAGTCATAGATTGCCTCATAGTTGGTTCAGGTACGGCTTCGAAGGGCGTGAAATACCGGGCTGTAAACCGACTTGAATGGAGACTTTTATGGCATCGCGATGCCATAAAAGCTGGCACTGGATTCAACTTAAAATAGTTATTATGTAAAGGGAGAGACATCATTGACCAGTTCGGAGACTTCAAATACGCCACACCCTTATTTGCGTGAACAGTAAGGAGAAATATAACACCTTAATAGGAGAAATATAATCTAAGGGAGTCTTAAGTCCACAATCATAATAACTATGGTCCAAAACATTAAAACTCCATAAATCTACCAAGTTAAAATATCGCCATCAAATGTGAAAAGACCGGAGTAGGGGTGACTTCATTGGATCTGCCCCCTCTCTCGGTAAAGCATCGGGGGGGGGGGGGTCGGCTTTAACGGTTCGTAAAACGTTTAAACTCCATCTTCACCCCAACGGCAAGCCGCTCATTCGGAACATTCAGAGACGAAGAAATTACTTTTGAGGTATTTTTTATTGAATCTTCCTTCCTCGAGAGCTTTTTATGTCATTTTAAATTCATGAGACCTTAAATTATTAACATTCAATCCAATCTCGTTTTCTATTTTTCCTTACAGAGGGAAATTTTGTACATTCATTATTTTTCAAGTAAAATGCTTGTGAAGTAATGAAACATTGAAAATAAGCCGACAAAAAGATGTCTGTTGTATTTAAATAGGTTGAAATCGTATTTTCTATATAATAGATATGTAAGACAGAATTTGTACGTATCCTTATGCTCCCGATTACTAGGCGGCAAAATTATTGTGTTATTCAAGGGATGTAACACAGCGTGAGGTTCAAACCGCCGATCATTTGTATCGAAATTCAGAGTCTTGCGTACGTGAGCCTGGAATAACTGAAACTGATAATCTCCGTGGTTTACTAGTAAAACGCTTGATTTTCACTTGCATCACCTAGGTTTGACTCTCTATCAGTTATTTAACAACTCCAATCTAGTGGCGTCAAAGGATAGTGTTGTTCAATTTGAAATTTTCTGTGAAAGTACAGACTTATTGTGTTATGCAAGGGATGTAACACAGCGCGAGGTTCAAACCGGCGATCATTTGTATATAAGTTCAAAGTCTTGCGTACGTGAGCCTGGAATAACTTAAACTGATAATCTCCGTGGTTTACTAGTAAAACGCTTGATTTTCACTAGCATCACCTGGGTTTGACTCTCTATCAGTTGATTAACTACTCCGATCTAATGGCGTCAAAGGATAGTTTTGTGAAATTTGAAATTTTCTGTGAAAGTACAGACAACTTGCTGGGATGTTTGAAATCCATGTTTTAAGATAATTTATAAGAAAATTTTTACTGCACTGCGAGTCATTTTCCTTCTCCCGTGTTGTCTGGTCTTAAGTCCGCCGTCACTACTATTTCTTTCACACTCAAGTGTGTCGCCACCGTAGGAGTAACTTATTCGTCACTAAGCGACGTCGCGGTCATAAAAAAAATAAAATTTCGATCTTCTAGTATACATCGCGCTGGATGGTGACTTATTTTGTCCGGCATAACAATGTGGGTGGTGGTGGGATCGAACTAAACTGAACTCTATATCGGTTGATCTAGTCAGCGGCCATGCTCATTCATGCTAAACCGGTGGGTTCAATTCTTGACGAATTCTCATCTAGAGTAGTTTCACTATCAAATCATTTTACATCTGAATTTATTTTATTCTATTTTTATTCACTGTTTATCTTAAATATTTATTACGCTTTTAAATAACATAAAACTAGAGCTAAACAAAACTCTGCCTAACACAAAGCTACAGTAGACTACATTTTGATATTCTTGTCATGGTAATTTTGGGTTTGATCTATCTGGATAATTTGCTTGCATAAATGCAATAGTTTGCAACAAATAAACCAATACACACACAGTCGTCTTCCATGCACAACATGACTAACAAACATTTTAGATCACAAGGGATAGTTTACTGTCTCGTATCGATTCGCTATGGCATAAGGCAATGCATTCACAAAACTATAAGTTTAATGGCCGATGGCAAGATAAAAGTTAAGGAAGAAAATATAAGAAAAGTGCTAATGGAAAAGTCTTAAAGTGTTGACCACCACAATTAGGAATCAAATAACAGATTGCAGAAGAGGCCAAGTTATGAGGCTAAATTATAAAATCCTGGGATGAGAATCCTTTATCATTCTATTGTAAATCAAATTCATATAGCAAATATCCAAAGCAGGAATTAACACAAACTCTTTCACATCACCTGCACGTACACGTATGCCTGACATTTTTAAAATATCAGTCCTCCGTATCCATGAGTTCTACATCCACGAATTCAATTAAACGCGTATACACAAACTAAAACTTGAATACGTCGCGCGTCTATCTTAATGAGATCTGTTGAAAAGTAATATGTACGAACAAATCCAGCGTTCGCACAATAAATCAGAACGAAATTGAAATGCATGGAATAGTCAGTGCTGTCCCCTACAACGGTGGTCTCTCTGCATTGTGAAAGGGTACTAAAAGTCCCTGAATGGTACGTATCCATTACATATTTTGAATCTGAGTAATTTTGAATAAATGTTGAAGGACTTTGAGGTAAATTTATTATTTCGAATCGATCCAGCAGGGCAGGATATTATGACAGGGTTTTTGCTGTTGGTCCTGTGGCGTGAAATGGTCTGCATCTTAGAATTCGAGATATGGGTGACGTTTGCGGATATAAGAACTACGTAAAGACATCCCTTTGTGAGAGGTTTTATCAAAAATTATAATTACATATGAACACTACACTAAACCTAAATCAGAATGTATAACCATCGTATATCAGTAGATCTAGAAAGGTTCCTTTGAAGTTCGTCTTCTTTGGTATGTTTTCTGCGGTGTTTAAATCAAATTTGTTTATCAACATTATCGGATGCGGGGAGGTACCTAATCAAATGGCCGCAGCCATCGCCTTCCTTTATATGTTTAATCTGTCAATAATATGATTGATTGTATTTAAGTATTGTTTTTCCTTCAGTGTGGCTGTACTGCAAATTAGTGATTTAATACGCTAGGTATCATCATCATTGTCAACCAGGGTCGATCCACTGCTGGATGAAGGTCTCCCCAAGTTGACTCCAAATAGTTCGGTTTTTGCTCGTTGATGCCATTTGATGCTGCTATGCTTCCTGATTTCATCTATCCAGTGTACCTTCGGTCTTCTTCTGGGCCTCTTTATACCTCTTGGGTACCATTGGATTATTTCGGATGTCCATCAGGAGTCTGACATTCTGACTACATGTCCGGCCCATTGCCACTTCATTCACGCTAGGTATATACCATATTATATGTTTTGAGTTACACTGATTTCTAAAAATGGTTAATACTTTATATTTTTCACAGTAAATGTTGCTATGGTTTGTAAACAATACTTACGTGTCGTATATTTTTCCAATAAATAAATAAATTAACAACCTAGAGACGATTTTAATAAAATGGCAACATGGTTGCAGGTTATACTCGTATGTTAATAATTGTACGTCATTGTAAGGAATACCAAAATTCATGGATGCTAAAGTTCATATGTAAGGAACTTCAGCATCCACGGATTTTGGTATCCGTGGAGGGGTCCTGAACCAATCTTCGCAGATACCGAGGATCGACTGTATTAGACTTTCATAATAATAATCTTTTCAATGATAAAATGTTTTTTCAAGCTTTGAGCATGAAAAATCTAACGTTTGAAAATGTTTGTACACGTGGCTTTAACTCCATTTCAAGGAAAAACAATTTTCCTTTACGGAAATAATAATCGCTTATAACATTACGGGACAACTCATTACGATCTGAGTAAGGACTAAGGCTTCTCCGAAATGGTGCTCCACTGTTATTAATTTCCTTTGTATTTTATTTTTCATTTACAATTTCACGCGCAATTACCTCAAGTCACCGAAATTGAGAAAAAAAAGTAAAAACAAAAATTTTCTTGGCGGATATTAAAAAAAAATATACTACTATCTCGCAAAACCTAAAAATATTTTATTATATTACAATTTCGTTACTCACAGTACAACCTGACGGTTTATTGCCATGTGGCAATCTCTTCCAACCAATCAGAAAAATGTCCAATATGCCTAATGAAAAACAGACTAGAATTCATTTTCCAAAAAAAATTGTTCTAACGTGAATCGAAATAGTAACCCTTGCGTCGGAAGACAGGTGTCTCATCAACTAGGTCACAGAGGTCATCAATGAAAGAATATGTGACTTGATGATGTTTGACAGGATTCAGAATGAAGTTATAAAGGATAAATGTGATTTAGTGACAGGTAATAAGCAGAATGAAAAGTGTTTTCTGAGGTGGTTTGGGCATGAAAAATCAATGAGCGGTGAAAGTCTGACAAAAATTTAAAACGGGATAGTGATTAGGAAGCGTGAAAAAAGAAGATAAAGTAAAAGGGAAATGTTTTGTAAAGGAAAAACATATTCAGTAACGAAGTGACGCACTGGCGTCTGGGCAGTCGCCAGGGGCGCAGATAACACAAGAATACCGTTAGCGTCCTAGTCAAAATTTAGTTTCCAAATTTAAAGATTTAATACTTAGACTACGTTAAAAACAACGAATATTTAAATTCACACAAACCAATTATAGCAAATGAAGAAATAAAGTATACATAATCCACATTATTTAAATATTATTTTGCTATCCATAAATAAAATGCAACAAATTTGAAAGTGTGCTTTGTACACGTGCAAGCCCAGTGAAATACAATGATTCATTGTTTAGGTCAGGTACAATCCTTTTTTTAAGTTTATGTACAAAGTACATGTTTTTTGTGTTGTCAATATAATAAGACGTGTAATTGTTTTATATGTATGGTATAAGGATTTGTAATCAATATATGTTCAACACTACAACATACATAAACTTATTATGTTTCTCGTTTCACTGTAATCAATATATGTTCAACACACGACTACTCATTATTATTTATTAAATCACTATAATTTAAGAATTATACAAGAAAGGCGCCAAATCAAGAATATGCCAAAGTCGGCCAAAATCTAGCTAAGCCTCTATTCATATTAGACACGAAAACTATAAGGTTCGTAAAGGAATGATATATCAAGTAGGTAAAGTATAAGATTCGTAAAGGAAAGACATATTAAATAAGGAAAATTGAAGATTCTTGTGTGTTTTTCTTTATTGAAAGTGTTTGTTACTGTTGTATACATTGTTTTTCTGCGATCACAGAATTTTTAAATACAAAAATAATATTTGCTGTGGTTATTTAAAATTAAATCTATTTATTATCAAGATATTTTAGAAAAGGGACAGTGCTTTACGCGTATATCTAATGAAAAACTTAGATATATCAAATCGAGATCAATGATAGCTGGAAATATGGAGTATTCTCATATGACACATGGAGCATTCTCAATGACATATGGAGCATTCTCAAGGATATCGAGTATAAAACTTAGATATATCAAATCGAGAGCAATGATAGTTGGAAATATGAAGAAAACAATATCGATTTGTCTCGAATGAAAAACTTAGATATATTACAATACATCTAGAGCAAGGATATCGAATGAAAAACTTAGATATATTAAATCCAGAGCAAGGATAGCTGGAAATATGGAGTATTCTCATATGACACATGGAGCATTCTCAATGGCATATGGAGCATTCTCAAGGATATCGAGTGAAAAACTTAGATATATTAAATCCAGAGCAAGGTTAGCTGGAAATATGGAGTATTCTCAAATGACATATGGAGCATTCTCAATGACATATGGAGCATTCTCAAGTATATCGAGTGAAAAACTTAGATATATTAAATCCAGAGCAAGGATAGCTGGAAATATGGAGTATTATCGAATGACATATGGAGCATTCTCAAGGATATCGAGTGAAAAACTTAGATATATTAAATCCAGAGCAAGGATAGCTGGAAATATGAAGAAAATAATATCGATTTGTCTCCATTGCAAAGAAACTCTCGTCACTAAGGACAAATATAGAGGGGTACGTTCAGTCGCGCTCAACTATTGGTAAATACTCCACATTTGATCAGTACCAGTAAAGAGAGCACGATGATTTAAAACCCGTATTTAAAACAAAAGCAAAAACTAACAAAATGTATTTTATATTGTCATAAAGGATACAAAACCATAAAGGAGTTTCATTTTGATTTTCTTTATTAAGAATAAAATTCTATGAATTGAAAATCAACAGCATAACATAAATAAGCAAAGACTTATTTTTGGTTCGAAAAAAATCCACAAACATCAACCTTAAACTAAACAAATAACAACATTGTCTTTGAGGTTAGGACCACTGGAATAGACACGTAACTCATAGTCGGACGTCGTACGTTATAGAAATCTTACGGTACATGCAGATCTTACTATCAGAAACTGTTATAAGATGAACATTTAAACAATTAAAAATGTGTATACCAAATGGATTTATTAATTTTATATTTGCTAGACCGCGGCTTACGGATAATCTCACAGATATATTTATATACATTTTTAAGAAAAATGCTAATGTAAATATGCCCAGCTTTTGGATGTTTCAGTAAAATTGTGTGAGTAAATATTAATGAAAATGAAATTTTAATGCGTTTTTTGGTGACAGTTGTTAAATGTCACTTCCGGCTCCGGCTCGCACTTGTTTATCTAAGATTTCCATTCGATATAATTTATGTGTAAATTTAATGGGTGTAAATCAGCTGTTTCAGAACAGGCAATTAGAGGGTTGATATATGCTATTTCTCTTGTGTAGAATTAAGAAAACCTTAAAATAAATAAATATGGAACCCTTCGTATACAATTGGGAATCGAACTTGAAACCACACGGTGTGGGGACAACCGTTTTACCAACTACGCTGAGAAAATTGTCTTTTTTATATCATTATTTATTTGTTGTACACACCACAATTTGGCGGGCATATAACCATTTAGCAAACGCTTTCAATCAACCAGAAATATGTGAAAAACTAGACAGCGACATTTCATAATTATGGGATAAGTTGAAATTATTTAAATGATTTTAGTAAGTAGCTGTTGGAACATAACTAAAAAAATCATGGATTTCTAATGGTAAAGATGTTTTTTAACATCTGAAGACAAAGAAGTGTTTTTAGTCACTTTGAAAAAATACAGCTAAATACATTCATAGAAATCGGAGAAGTTCTAAGTGTTCTTTTTTTTAAATTAAAACATATTTATACGTGAACCAATTGTACAGCACCCCCACCAGGAAGTGGCGAAGTGTAACTGGGGGTATTGAGGGGATTATGCTTGGAGTGAGTCATCATTAGTGCTTTATTTTTCGGGGGCAGTGTACCTCGTCCCTTGTAATTTCTTCCCTCAGTAAAAACGAAATATGAAGTTTATATGCAATATAGATCCAACCCACAGAACAAAATATTCTTTATGAATGGAAAAAATAAGCATTTTAAATTTATTTTTGTCTTGACGACCTATGAAACCTAGTTCGAAAGGTGCGTGACTTTCATCCAGAGATTTCAGGTTCGTTTCTCGATTGTACCCGAAAAAAAAGGGTTCCAGTCTGGTAAAACTGTTCGTCTGGTCGCATTACTTGCACGCGCCATGTACGTGGGAAATATTTGTTGTTCCATCACGTGCGGTAGTGTTGCCAACATGTGCAAGGATGAACCGCGCATTCCGTACCTAATCCAGTGGAAAGAACGATAATAGCAATAATCTTGCCAGGTCGTTTTGTATACGACGAAAGTGTAATGAACAATATGATAAAAAGTTGAATATTCTTTTGTGTTTGGCATCGACCGTAAATGCAATGAATAAATAAATATTAGCCCTTTTTTATAATTTTTTTTTTGAAAAATTGAATGCGATTTCTGAATTATGTCTAGCAGCCATTACATAAATCCCTTCCCTTGCACTATAATTGAAAACGATTTACTTTTTAGTTCAAACAATAATCAAAGGGCAGTATTTTGTATTAGATGCACAAAACATATTATTATCCATCCAATAGCATAACATATGAACAACACAATAAAGAGTTGAACATTATTTTGTGCTTGGTATCGACCGTAAATGAAATGAATAAATACATATTAGCCCTTTTTTTTAAATGGAACGCAATTTTTAAACCCCGCCTAGCAATTATACGAAGCACTTCTCTTGCACTATTACACATTGAAAACGATTTGCTTTTTAGTTCAAGCAATCTTCAAAGGGTATGATTTTTTATTAGACGTACAAAAAATATTTTTATCCATCCGAAGCATATGTTATGTATTCAATGGTCAGTATTACTTATCTGCAAATCATATAAACCTGTACTTATGATATTGGGGTTTAATATTCAGCGCTGTTTAGATAAATTGAGTCACCTCAAAGGCGGTTCGTTTTAAGTGCTAAGTGAAACCCATACTGAAACCTTTTAAAAAAAAAAAAAAACGCGAACCAACAGGAATAGAGCCCGCAACCCAACTAGGCTACTAGAAAGACAGGTATCTTTCCCAACTAGGCCACATAAATCGCGTGTAATATTTCCCTAGAAGTTTTTTTTGGTATCCGACCGGTTTCTAAATTGTTCATTCTCTAGAATACACTAATAAGCTTCTTTAATATAAAATAAACATAAATATGGTCACACAGATGATAGAGTAGGCACAGATGATATAGCGCTAGACTTTCTTATTTCGACACACATATATCACCTCTTCCACATCCATATAACTTTTCATACAGCTCCTACGATTTATCTCACTAACTTTTCCTTCTTTCAAAAGATCACTCCCGTGATTCAACCATACATTCTTTGGTTTTCCTCTATCGTGGCTTTCACTAAACTTCGCACTATATATTTGTTTTCTTATTCTGTCTTCATTCATTCGTGCCAGGTGGCCAAACCATTGCAGAGTGCTCTTTTCATTTTACTCAACACATCGGCGTCAATTTAACAGTTTTCACTAATAACTTAATTTTGTATGCTGCCATATAATTTTATGTCAGATAATACTGGAAAATAACATTGTTCGTTTATGATTTTACATTGTTTCTGCTGAAAAGTTTACAAGAGTCTTTTTAATCAACAAGATCCTGAAACCTTTCACATTCTCCTTGAAACTCAAATTTACAAGCATGCTATTATTCCACGAACATAGAAATCTCTGTTGGAAAATTTCAACATGCTTTCCTGTTTATGTTCCTTTAAATATCTCAAAACAGGTATATTGTGGCTCGGATCTTTTTTGCAGTTATACGTAATATACATAGTGAAAGTTACAAGAATACTGCTCGTATAGGGGTCGGTTTGTAGGGCACTGTATTGTATATTAATGAAGGGGAGAGAGGGAGGTTTTTTCTTGAGATATTGAACATGTGTTAGATACACACAAGAAAGAAAATTAAAATATATTGATTAGTTTAACTAAGAAATTTAAATTTATCTTCATGTCGTAATTTATCTTCATGACAAATGTCTTACCTCCGTGACCTGGTGGTAAGACACTTGTCTGCCGATCCGGAGGTTGCGGATTCGATCCCCGCTGAAACCCGGATTTTTTTAAATAGTATTCCAGTCTGGTTAACACTTAGGGCCTATAAAAACATATTTCTGGTTGGTTGGAAAAGATTGCCACATGGCAATAAACTCGCCAGGTTAAAAAAAAAAAGATAACTTTGTTTTTTTTAAAACAAAGAATGTATTTTCTCTCTTCCACTCAAGAAAGAAAAGCGAGAAATTATTTCATCATAATGAAGCCTTTTTTTTTACAAGACGAGGCTTGAGCTTAGAATTGAGAATGCGTATGGTTATCTATTCAATCTTCTCAATGCTCTACTATGGTTTTACTTATTTTTCACGTATAATCAAGACTTTTAAGATGAAGACCTACAGATTAAATCTAGTAAATGTATGCTGCGTTAAAGAAATTCTGGCCTTTTGTCCTGTCTGTCTAATCCGACAGGGAAACGTCATGATGATATTATATTAACCTCTAATTATGTACTATAGAGTATTGCTGCAATTCATACATCCATTTGTAATAAAATCTATCCAAACAATCTAAGGATACTTCTTTAGATCCACATCTAAAAAGTCTCGTGGTACTCCAAATTATCTGGGTAGATCGTGTTACAAATGTGGAAGTATTAAGTCTTTACTCGTATGTATTGGGTTGACAAAAAACTCGTACGTTTTTAAGTAAAAATAATAACAAATATAACATTTATTAAAATATGTTCTCCATTTAATTCTATATTCTTCTTCCATCTTTCAGGTAACTTGACAATTTCATCCTCCCCGAACTTTTTGTCTTTTTCGAGCAGAGAATTTCACCAGATAATTTTTGGAGTCCTTCAGGTAATCGAACATCTGCTGGATAGAATCTCCGTGTGCAATTCGCTATTTAGACAACGATTTTTATCATTTTTGAAACATATTTGAAGATCAAAGTAAAATGGATATTATACCATAATGTGAAATATTGTATTTGATGACGTCGCAATATGCGCCGACAATAAAGCACAGCTGGAAGATGCACTGCAGGCCTGGAGAGACCAGCTGAGTGGTGGTGGACTGAAGCTAAGGGTCTCAAAAACTATGTATATGGTTCTGAATGACCCTGGCACAGACACACGTCAATCGACATCAGTTGCCAATAAATAGAAAAGTGTCATGAGTACAAGTACCTGGGGATCATGATCCACTCATCAGGAGACCTAGATTCAAATATTCAGCACCGAATATTCTCAGCTTGACTGAAATGGTGGAAAGTTGCGAGTGTGACTTGCGATAAAAAGATTCCCGTCAAACTCAAGGGGCTAGTTTACTAGAATGTCATTCGGCCTGTGCTCACATATAGCTCATAAACCTGGAATACCTCCCTAAGGCACGTCCGTGCCATACAGACAGCTGAGATGAAAATGTTGAGATGGATGTATGGTGGCACAAGACTTGATAGGATCCGAAACTCCTACATCCGTGGGAGTCTAGGTGTACGCGACATCTCTGACAAGATTCAAGAGAGCAGGCTGCGATGGTATGGACACGTCAGCAGAAGACCGCCAGAGTAGATAGGAAACAGGACGCAGACACTTAATGTCCCTGGTAAGGGGTCCCGAGGAAGACCCAAGCGCGGGTGGCGCGAGGTGGTTGGGCGGGACATGAGGGACGCCGATATCGCTCCGGAAGATGCACAGGATCGGGCGAAGTGGCGGCAAATTATTGGAAGGGCAGACCGCTCCCCCCCCCACCATGTGGGAATAATAATGCCAAGGAAGAGAGAGAGTGAAATATTGTATTTATTTAATTTATGCATGTTTTTATTAAAATATTGAACATTAAAATATTGTATGCAAGAGATCGTGGAGCAAATGAGACGAACCACCGCAAACCATACCAATGACCAGTTTTCATTCAAAGATGGTGTTGGTGTGTGTATGTTGAGATTAAAGATGGTGTTGGTGTGTGTGTGTATGGTGAGATTAAAAATTGGGTTAATTTATTATGAGATTTGTCCGGAGAATGAAATGATTGATTCGGACAAGTACTGCTTGCAATTAAACAAATTGAAGACAGCAATCGATACAAAACGTCGCGAATAAGTTAATAGAAAGGGGTCTTTTTTCAACGCAAGACCGCATGTGTCTTTGGTGACCCGGCAAAAATTGTTACAGCTTGGGTGGGAAGTTTTGACTCACCCAACGCATTCCCCAGATGTAACACCAACTGATTTCCATTTATTCCGCTCTTTACATAATTCCCTTAATGGAAAAAATCGATTCCCTGGAGGACTGCTAGTTACCTGGAGAAATTCTTTGCTCAAAAAGTTCTGGAGGATGGAATTATAAAGTTGCCTGAAAGATGGAACAAGACAGTAAAATTAAATAGAGAATGGAACAATAAAATATATAATAATAAAATATATCGTTAAATAAAGTTATAGAAATGTTTTTATTATTACTTTAAAAACGAACAAACTTTTTTGCCACATTTATTTTATTTTCCCCGTTGTAATAACAATCATCAAAAATATTTAGATAAACTCATTATTTATTTATTTAACACATAATTGCAGAAATAACCTGGCGGTCTTATTACCAGGTGGCAATCTTTTTCAACCAACTAGACAAAAGTGTATAAAGGAAGTTACATGGTCTAAAAAAAATATTCAAATGATTATTCATCTTTATAAACATACACATAAAAGGTAAAGTGAGATATCATCAATCAAAGGAAAAGAATTGGATGATGGAAAGGAAAGAAAAATCAGGAACAAAATATGTTATATTACTGACTAGAAATTAAGATTTTTTCAGCCACTTCTTAAAGCATACCAAGGACGGAGCGAGTCTAACATTGGTTTGTAACTGATTCTAGAACTGATGACTGCCTATTACTGTGAAGGTTCGCAAGTTGCAGTATGTCAGTCACATAATGAGGCACACAAGATAAGTATTTACACTATTGATCATCCAGGGAAAAAATAAATGGCAAACGAGGCACAGGAAGACGGCGTATCTCTTAGCTTCAGAACTTGCAGGAGCGGTTGGGATGCTGTTCTACTGAGTTGTTCCGGACTGCAGCGAATACAATAAGGATTGACACGATGATAGTCTTAACCTTCGATAGGAAACGGCACCTCAAGAAGAATAATGTTTCGTTTAATTTTTATCAATAAATTATTTTCATATTTTTACATAATATTTCAAATATACTGAAATAAAAAATTTCTAGTTCATTTTTATTTTAACTGTATAAATATTTCCTTTTTATGCAAAATTACCTAGTTTTCTACCATATTTCGTCTTTATTGTTTCACCTTATGTAGTACGTATTTAACGAACTCCGTGGCCTTGTTAATATGATACCTTTCTACCGAACTGCGAGTAGTATGTTCAATTCCCTTTTTTTATTTAAAAGAATAGATATGTCCAAAGCCTTAGGTATCCTTATACCACCGAATAGGCGGAAAAAATGAAAAAAAAAGCGGAAAAAATGTCTGCATCGTTCGAACCATGAAGCAACTTCAGCAAGTAGCCACAATTTATACATTTAGATGCATGTGTAGGTTTGTGCCAGATCAAATTTAATTCAGTTTTGTTTTTACTCACCCGATGATAAGATGAAAACCTTGAAACCGGTAAGGTTATATCGTTATATAAAATAAAATAAACTCTGACTAAATAAATACCAGAATATAAATGCGATCAAATTGACCACAACACTATGCAGAGCACTAATACATCTCAAAGAAGCCATCTTCTCCATTGTGCTTAAGAATTGGGAGGATGATTGAAGCGATAGCAGAATCACAACGACGATGAGGATGATAAATGAATGGATATCTGGAGAGGGCCAGGGCCAGCATTGGCGACTTCAATTGAGACCGCTTCACCAGATCCTTTCATGTGTAAAATTCTATTCATCACGCTGAATACATCCCGAGAGAGTGGCATCCTTCATATAGCCATACTAGTTTAGCAGGATGTGGATACAGGACACCTATGTAAAACGGATTCTTGCCTTAATCGATTTGGTTGGAAACATGTCCGGCGCTAATAATCAAATAAACACAATGTTTGCTATCCATTATTGAACCTCTAGTTATTATATCAATTAATGAAGACATTTGTCTAAGATTTATTTTCAACCTACGAAAGTACGATCATATAATTTCATACCAGAAGACATTGAACTGGTTGAGTGTTATATATACCCCAAATTTACATACTGTCTCTATTGTATAATAACCTTAACTGTTCCGCCACCCCCTCTTATCTCGAAGAAATTTTTCAGCGTCTTTCCAATAATGGATTAGCGATACGCTCAAACAGAGATTGTCTATTGGCCTTTCCAGTTCACAGCTCCTCTTTTTTTACGTCGTCCTTTACTGTTCATACAGAGACTCTGGAATCAGTAACAAATCAATATAAGACTCGCTCCGTCCTTGGCATGCTTTAAAAAGTGATTGAAAAAACTCTTAATTTCTAGTCAGTAAAATAACGTGTTTCATTCCTGATTTTTCTTTTCCTTTCCTCTCCACCATCCCTTCCTTTTCTTTTGATTGATGATATCTCACTTTATATGATGAAAAATAATGTTCGGGTGTTTGTCCGTCTTTGTGGAGTCCGTGGGCATATGCTCACGTATGTGTTTATGAATTTCGTGGGGATAGATAGTCATTTGAATGATTTATGCGACCACGTAACTTACTTCATTTAATTTTGTCTGGTTGGTTGGAAGACATTGCCGCTTAGCAATAAGCCCGCCAGATTGTATTTGCAATAAAAGTGTTAAATAAATAAAAACAAAGGCGACCACCTTGGCCTTATTGGTAAGACACCCGTCTTCTCATCTGGAAGATGCAGATTTGAATCTCGTTGGAATACAGAAATAATTTTTAAAAAAGATTTCAGTGTCTTCTTTACTTAAAACCTGTCGAGGACAACCATACGTATCTATGAAAATCACAGATTGTGTTTTTTACTTCCTTCCGATCACCACTAAGAGAATATATTTTTTACCCTAAGCATCTTGAATGTGGGGTTTATTATCATTGTTCTATATTATTATTAAACTATAACGAAAATTTATGCACAATATTAAATAATTACCTTGTAACTTTATGTCTACTTGAAATTAAATTTAATGCATTAAAACTCTTACAGTATTCACTATAAATCAGATATGTTAAAGAAGTGTTGTGTTTAAGACTTTGCATATAAAATATATCGTTTATGAAAGTCGAAAAGATTGCTTAAATGTTGCTTATTTAATTTAAACTTAGAGTCTTAACATACGTATGAACTTGGCAGAAGCAAAAGATGTGTGAGGATGGTATGCAATTATATAAGTCTCGAAACAAATAAAGCATTCGCGTTATTCATATTAAAAGTACTGCAATTTAATTTCAACTGTTCATTCAATTAGATAAACTTAGTTTTTATGTTCTCAACAATTATACCAGTGCAAGAAATTAACCTCTATTCATTATATCAAATTGCAGAACCAATGTGATGGCTAAACACTCAATCACGCGCGGCGTAAAGATATTGAATCAATCGAGTCACACAGTGGATATATTCTGGACAGTGGATACTATATATTGCTAGCAGTATACGAAGAATCATCCCTTATTTTATTTCATATGAATAAAAAAAATTAAACCCACATTGTGTAACACAAGAAATTCGTATAATGAGGCAAATATAAAATTGAGTTTTGTTATTTTACCTTCCATAGTACGGACGTGGTATACAGTGATGATGATGATGCTGCTAATCGAAGTTTGAGATTCGTCGTCGTTGCTGGGTCTCGTTGTCGAGTATCTTCTCGCCATTCCAACGACTGTTCCATCGGAAACCGAAACTGTGCCGTGGAGTTAATTTTTTTTCTCCCTTCTGTTTCAGTAGGTGAGCCGCTACATATCAGCAAACTCACCGGTCATACCGCTGTATTGTATCCTATGTCACACCGAAGCGATTTGATTGGAACACACCGGAGTGTTATTCCTTTTTTTCATAGGTATCCCCGAATAATATGCGGAAAAATGTCTGTGTCATTCGAGGGGAGTAGTACAGCGCGCGAACCAACGACCTTCCGCAGGATAGTCAGGTGCGTTGCCGAGGGATCATGTACCTTTTACACGATGGATCAAAATGGCATTTGAAATTAAAAATCAACGACAAGAATCTCAAAAGTGTGGCAATTATATACTTTATTTTAAGGCTGATGAAAAATATGCTATCCAAATATTCTCTATGAAGAACGTATTGGACAATCTGGAATAAAATATATATGACTGCAGTTAGATTGAAAAAGAGAAATGAAGTTAGGAATACTGGGCGGGATAGAAGGAATATATGTAGATATATTATTAAAGTAAACGTAGCCAACATTTCGAGTTGAAGTACAATATAATTTTCAAAATAAAACCAACTCAACTAACGATCATACAATATATAAACGAACACACGAAGTTTTATACACATTTTTTTGAACAGTTGTAACACGAGGATATACTGTAAGGATTTTCAGGAGAGACGATTTGAAAGGAAGTAGTGAGGCGGGAGGGAAAAGAGATTTTGTGCTTCGATAAAAAAGTTATGATAAAGGATTTTCCAACACCGTGACTACAGAAAGGACAAAAGCATAGGTGACTTCATCAAATTGATCTTGAATGGACTGTGACAGTAATATTTATGAAGATGTCGAAGTTTTTATAAAGTTATTTTCAAAGATGTATGCTGATGGCATGGTAGTGTTAGCGGAGAATGGAGATGTGTGATAATGACATGGTAGTGTTAGCGGAGAATGAAGATGTATGTTAATGACATGGTATTGTTAGCGGAGAATGAAGATGTACGCTAATGACATGGTAGTGTTAGCGGAGAATGAAGATGCATGCTAATGACATGATAGTGTTAGCGGAGAACGAAGATGCATGCTAATGACATGATAGTGTTAGCGGAGAATGGAGATGTGTGATAATGACATGGTAGTGTTAGCGGAGAATGAAGATGTATGTTAATGACATGGTATTGTTAGCGGAGAATGAAGATGTACGCTAATGACATGGTAGTGTTAGCGGAGAATGAAGATGCATGCTAATGACATGATAGTGTTAGCGGAGAACGAAGATGCATGCTAATGACATGATAGTGTTAGCGGAGAATGAAGATGTATGTTAATGACATGGTAGTGTTAGCGGAGAATGAAGATGTACGCTAATGACATGGTAGTGTTAGCGGAGAATGAAGATGCATGCTAATGACATGATAGTGTTAGCGGAGAACGAAGATGCATGCTAATGACATGATAGTGTTAGCGGAGAATGAAGATGTATGTTAATGACATGGTAGTGTTAGCGGAGAATGAAGATGTACGCTAATGACATGGTAGTGTTAGCGGAGAATGAAGATGCATGCTAATGACATGATAGTGTTAGCGGAGAACGAAGATGTATGCTAATGATTGTTTTGTTATTTAGCACATGAAAATACATCAGGCGGACTCATTGCTTGAAAGAAATTTCTTCCCATCATTTAAGTTTTGGATTCATAATTATTATAGGTATACATGACCGTGTTTAAAATTAATTAAATGAAAACAATATTTGAGAAGTCATAAACATAAAAATAAAAGGTAAATCTGAAATAAAAAAGAAAAAACGAAGAGAAATGCGTAAGAAGTTGAGGACTAGGAAAATTTAAAAATAAATAATACTACTTTAGTAATAATCAAACCAGACAGATTCAAAATCTGCTTGAATGAGTCCATAACAGTATTTTGGTGCCAATTTTGATGTATGGGAATGAAACGTGGACATTGAAAAAGACTCAAAAGGATCCGAATAAATTGTGTAGAAATGCGTCCACTGAGAAAAATACATGGGGGGACAATGTATGACAGAATGTGGAATGAAATTATAAGGGATGAATGTGAACTTAATTAAGTCTGGTGTGTTGAGTAAGATGAAGAAGAGCACTGTGAAATAGTTTGGACACGTGCAACGAATGAATGAAGAAAGACTAATAAAACAGTGTAAATTCAAGTGAAAGGCGAAGTAAAGTAAGACAAAGGAAAGTATGGTTGAATCAAGTGAATTTTATTTGAAAAAAAAGAATGTAGAAAGTCATAGAAATCATAGAAGTGTATGGATGCAGAAAAGGCGAGTGATGTGTGTCGAGATAGAAAAATTTGGTGATCTGTCCTTTCTGTCTACTCCGACTGGGTTATAGCGTGTTGGTATGTATGTTGGTTTTAAAATAATATATTAATAAACATTTGACATGTATATTATGTATAGTAAAGGCATTAACATTGTGGAGGTTCAAAGACATTGTAAGTTGTTTTATCAAACACTGTTCATTCCATTTTTTGTAACGGTATAACACTACCGGTTTCAAGGTTTTCACCTCATCATCAATTCTTGTTTGTGCTCCTCTGATGATGAGGCGAAAGCTTTGAAAGCGGTAGGGTTATACCGTTACAAAAAGTGGAATAAACAGTGTTTGATAAAACAAATTAGAAATTTGACACGTATGTTTAGTAATAATACATAAAAAAGGGTGCCAGTCTGGTAAAAAGAGTTCGTCTGTTAACAATACTCGCACGCGTTAAGTGGTAGTATTGTCAACACGTTCAATGACGAACCGCGAGTTTAATATTACTCACTATAGACGTTCTAAACCCGGAACCTTACATAATGAGGCCGAAGATTAAATTGTCTCCCGGCGATGTTTCGCAATACTAATTAATTGAAGCGTACAAAACGAAAAAAAAAAACATAAATAGCTTTGTATGTATTTATTGTTTTGAGTAAAATTGTTATATAATTTAAGCAGCCGATTCCTTTACAGTGTAAAACAATCCGTGGCGAGTCGACCAAAAAGTTTATTAATAAACCAAATAGTTAAATCCCAAAAGCCGGTATTCTAACAAGAAATCCCATTAATCCCGACCGGAATTTCGGCTATCGGGGCATCATCAGCTCAACCAGAATAGTTCTCGAGTTCGTGCTCCATTTGCCCAGCAAGGGGGAGGAGAGCTGAGACAAGCGGGGGCGGAGAACAGAAGTGGATGTCAACTTCTCTTATAAATCAAAAGTAAATTTAGAACCGGGGACGCCTTTGAATGGGGAGGGATTTCGTCATCTCAGTCACTTGATGTAGAGCAAAGATACACAATCTTTGGCGTAAGAGCTGAGAAAATGAAAATTTTACAAAAAATATTTTATTCAAATAAAACAAAATAATAATTAACACATTTATATGAAGTCTTAGGGGGACTAACGAGAGTAAGTCCGATCTACCTTTCCATTATAAGCACAGGCTCCCGAAGCATCATCTGTTGCCTGATTAAGTCCACCTATGTTACAGTATTACGAACAGCTGGGAGGACCAACGTCTGACTGAATGTGATGAAATGCAAGTGACTGAACGAGTGGACATGTACTTGCTAAATAATTAAGTGTAAAAATTGTTATCTAGTTCTAAGTATTATGTACGAGTAGAGGCTTTTGAGATGTGGTCCTATAGAAGACTATTAGGAATTTCCTGGAGAGACCGCATCACAAATGAAGAGGTTCTCCAACGAATCGAAGGAGGAAGGCACCTGCTCAGGATCCTGTCCGAAAGGCGTGCAAGATGGATCGGTCATATAATACGACAAGAGGGCCTCTTGCATGCCATAATGGAGGGTATGACCGAGGGGACAAACTCTAGGGGACGCCCACGCCGAGAGTACCTGGAGGACCTGTTGGTGGACGTGCGCTGCTCAACATATACAGACTTAAAGAGAGCCGCACAGGACAGGGGGGAATGGAGGAGAAGAGTTCAAATTGCTGCAAACCAGTCTTAGGACTGCAACCACGGAAGGAAGGTGTTAACTATTTCTAATAAATTATATTATATATAAAGATAAAATGACATTTAGGAAATTAAAATTAAGTGAGTTCACAGTTATAATACATTGATTAGATTGGTTCTTCAGATATACTATAAATGTTTATATAGGTAAAGCCTTTGGCAAATGTTTGTAATATATATCATGTTATTTTATTAAATAATATAAAAATTTAAAAAAATTATATGAACATGCTCTGAAATCTTTATATACATTCTTCTCTCTACTTGACAGATAAAAAAACTGTTCCATAAATAAAAACAGCTTCACAATAAATTGATTAAACATTTATAAAAAAATTATAAATAATATAGTTATAGGAAAGGGCAAAACTATTTACGCACGTCAATAAATACTTATACGAGTGTACACATTGACGATAATAAACGTAAACGATTAGGTCTGAATGATTTAATACAATAAAATCATTTTTTTATCAAGAGTTATTAAATTTAGCCATAAAAAAATCATTTGATAAACAAATTTCTTCCTGAAAATAATAACCCAGTATCGCTATAACTAAAAAACAAATTTTCAGGATCCAGTAAGAGCCAGAATGTAGTTCACACACGTACGCAGGACAAAATGGAAAGTAATGTGTAAATTAAGTTATTTTCATTTTAATTTATTTATTTTCTCTATCATTAAAGAATCGCTTTTGTTATGAAGTTTAGAGAGGATCGAAAAGGATATTACATTACTCAGAATATATCCTTTAATCCTAATTTTCCTTTCCTTACTCTTGAACGAATGTTTTCTCACTAATTATACCATTACTGTTTATCATAGATATTGATAATTTATTACTGTTTATTTTAGCCAGAATGTAGTTCACACACGTACGCAAGACAAAATGGAAAGTAATGTGTAAATTAAGTTATTTTCATTTTAATTTATTTATTTTCTCTATCATTAAAGAATCGCTTTTGTTATGAAGTTTAGAGAGGATCGAAAAGGATATTACATTACTCAGAATATATCCTTTAATCCTAATTTTCCTTTCCTTACTCTTGAACGAATGTTTTCTCACTAATTATACCATTACTGTTTATCATAGATATTGATAATTTATTTGTTTTTTTTACGAAAATTTAAAAAAAATTATTTTTCGTAAAATTGGTTACAGGTTTTGTAATTTGTTTTATCAAACACTGTTTATTCCACTTTATGTAACGGTATAGCCCTGTCAGTTTCAAGGTTTTCACCTCATCATCAGGGCAGCACAAACTAGAATTGTTTGTGCTCCCCTGATGATGAGGTGAAAGCCTTGAAACCGGTAGGGTTATACAGTTACATAAAGTGGAATAAACAGTGTTTGATAAAACAAATTCCAGTGCCTTTAAGCCTCCACAATGTTAATGCCTCAACTATAAATTATACGAGTATATTTGTTAAAGATGTTTAATGTATGCTAGATGAATTGGTTGGTTGAAAAAATTTGCTGTATATCCTTCCAGATGTACCATGTACAAATAAATGGAATAAAGAATTAAGGATTACCGAAAGATTTTAACAACTGCAGGAAAAGAATCTTAATATTCTTTGAGAATACTCTCAGAAAGAACAACGACAGTCTTGTAAATGTGGTGACAACGGGGATAGTTGAGGGAAAAGGAAGATCTCTTATAATATGGATGGACCAAGTAAGTTAGTTAAGAGGAACCTTTTTAAATGCCAGACTCAACATGGTCCAGGACTGGAAAGGATGGAGACAGTGAACTAAGTTCCAGACATAGCGCAGGACCACGAGGTCCACTCCAGAGCTCGTTATGAAGATAAGAATTTGTTTTGATAGTGGCGTTTTGGAGCTACATAACATATTGTTTGGAACCATTTTGAAGTAACAGAAGTTATGAAACGGCTCTTAATAAGTTCATAGTAATTTAAAAATTAACAATTGGACGAAATGAAAAAAAATCTAACGCCCGAATTCATAGTCCATCCTTAACACCAAATACTAAATTACAAATTTTTAAATAAAGAAATCAGTATTACATGTTAAATTTAGTGCAACTTTGTTGCTGCTTCTTTAAATGATAGATAGAGTCACGTTTACCTCACTTGAAAATTTGGAGCGTGGGTTCGACTGAATAAAAATGACGAAATTTTATTGTAATAAATTAGTATTAAGGTAGGCCTATGAATTTGAGCCTTAACATTACGAAACAAGGCCATGCCAATAATCGATTAAGTGATATTAGTAATAAGGATAGCTAAAAATTTAATGTATTTTCAAGGTCTTCACGGTTCGTGATTCGCAAGTTGCGAATTGGCCAGTGAGGACAAAACACAGATCCTCAACTACAAACATTAAATGTAACAACCTTTCTACAACTCCAATTGCTGGATGTAAAATAATAAAATTATTAAACGTGCTTCGAAGCGGTTTATGGTCTAACTTTATCCGTTCTCAGTTTAGAATGAAAAATAAAATATAAGAGTGATGCCAGACTAAACTACTCGTGAGTTACTTTTTGAAGCATGCGAGAAACGTATAAATGTAAAAAGAGTTTTATTTGGATGACAACATAACTTGTTCAAAACAAATTAATTGTTATATATTTAGAAAATTATTAATACGAGTAATACACGACCTCCGTCTTCAAACACGGGTTTGTGTGTTCGATTCCAGTTCGTACCTAGATTAAAAAAAAACATATCAGTTTGGTTAAGGTTTGTTGAATACGTTTTTCGTTGATTGGAAGAGGAAATTTCGTTGATGGCAAGTTAAATGGTAGTAAGCCTGCAAGGAGCGCATCAATAGCTAGACGAGTGATAAACGGTTTGCATGCTGCACACACGCGTCAGTGTTATCAGCCAACTCAGTAGGATACACATGTCTGTGATGTCTGCGGGAGGGAATGCATGTCTAGAATCTGGCTATTTTCTCACAGATAATCACATGATCGATGTGAAGGAACAACTCGAGATTGAAGTTGGCATGGCGATCTTAACTAGCAACGATGACGAGGTAATTTCTTTGGCAACAGTTGGTAATTAGACAAAATATCTTAAACAAAACTTTATCTTACAATATAGTTCTTGTAGTGATAAACATCTTACTTACATCATTTAAATACTTGTGAATGAACATAAAATATATTCGTTTGAAGCTTTAACGCGCATCGCACAATTTTGGTTCCGTATTACTGTATCCAAAAATGTGAATATTAAAATCAAACTGGGTCTCGTCGCAAATATTTAAACATAGGCGAAAAAACCTTCTGCTTCCAACATAAAAGGAAGAAACTAGGAAGACAAAAATGTAACATACATAAACAATTTTTTTATAACTCAATTTTTTCTCACAAACGTATTTTTTTGCAGGTGTCACGTTTGTCATTTTCGTCATATTTTGTAAAATTGTGGTTAATATTGCATTGCACCATTCTACAAACTGGCTGTAATAGAATTCTTATTATACATACGAGTACATATACCAGCGCGCTATTTCCCTGTCGGGGTAAACGTATAGGACAGAACGCCAGACTTTCAACACATCGCCTCTTCTACATCCATAAACCTTCTCATACAACTCCTACTATTTCTCTGACTTTGTACGTTTCTTTCTTTCAAAATATCATTCTCTTGATCCAACCATACTTTCCTTGGCCTTCCTCTCTCACGCCATGTACTCTTATTCTCGTTTTATTTTTGTTTTGCTAGTATTTCTTTATAAATTCTGAATTTAATTATAATTTTGGAGACGTTTATAAAACATCTTCATTGCACGACTATTTAAAAGCTCAAGATTTCTTCTAGTGTAGAATATCAATATTTCAACCAAAAGTGTAGTCTAATATAAAAACTAAAAATTCTAATTAAAAATATTAAACTTGTTTTGTTTAAACCAAACAAGGAACCAAAAAACAATTCAGTCAAAGCCAATAAGATTCACTGTTTACTGAAATCGTTTTATCTCGAACAAAATAAAAATATTAACTTCCTTTAGATACTCGGCTTTAGCTGAAGGCAAAATGCCAACAAAGCCAAAAATAAATTTGAAAAATCTTGTTAAAATTTAATGTAACGAGTCTTGAAGATAAGGCGTAAAAGTGGATGATGCCAAAGTCAATAAAACGACAGTAAAATATAAAAAGATTTTGAGAAATAACCTCAATAACAAAGTTTCTGCTTTAAAACCTTCCAGTTTTGCCAACTTACGAAAACAAATACGCACGCTTTTAAGAGTTGAAATACCAAACTATACAATGAAGGTTATAAAACTCAAGAGAAGGGTAGTTTTTTTATAGACAGAGAAAAAAAAAGATTTACCGATACGACTTAAAAACCAATCAATATTAAGCTTTGTAGTGTGAAAAATATTTTTTTATATTTATTTCTTCTTCTTCTTCTCGTACCATTTTAGCCCCCCCAGGCCTCCCTGTCCTGCCACTTATGTACCAGGTCTTGGATTCTTTGTATCCTCTGGTTCACTTTTGAACGTTGCAGAACCAGGACATATAGTATATCTTCTTTCAAGACTGCGCCGACCCTCAATTACTCATTTAAAAATTAATGAGCTGCAGGACTTGGTATTTGAAACCACGCACATGTTTCAAGTATGACACTTTTCATTTTATTGCAGCTATATGAAGGACAATCGTGCTGTTGACCATATCTGTCCAAGGAAATCGAAGCATTCTTCTATGGATCCACATTTCAAATGCTTCTAATCGGTTCTTAGTTTATGCAAATTTGTGGTAGATATACCCTGATGCATTAAGGGCAAGGAGCTCCAGTATTTGCAGTTTCTATATGTCTTCTTTCTCTATTGGGTCCCTCATAACTAGCAACAGTTCCACGCCATTTGGCTCTATCTGCTGCTTCCAGCTGTGCTGAGCATTAATGTATTTAATTGTCTCATGCAGTAAGTTCTTATAGCTCTTGCGCTGACCACCGTGCTTCCTTCTGCCCTTCGTCAGTTCGCCAAAAAGGACATTTCTTGGGAGTCTGTATTCAGGCATGTGAGCCACATGCCCAAACTAATGTAGGCATGCACACGACACCAGAATCCCGATGCTACAGCAGTTCGAAACTTCTCCATTGAAGAAAAATAAAAATAAATTGCAATTGTTATTATATTTTTTAATAATAAGTCATTAGTAAAAATTAAAGTTAAATAAATTCCAACTTATAAAGGGCCTTTCAAATTGAGCGTTTTTTTTTAATTCTCGGATGAAACACAGATGGCCTCGCGAACTTGCCTGGGTCTTGTGACATTTGAGAAGTGTAATGTATGACATTTATAAAAATGAAGTCGTATACAATACAACAACGCGTTCAAATTGTTGAATTATTTTATGTATTGTAATCTCCGGAAACGGTGATGTTAATTGGGCACCAAGATCATGTGATCTGACACCGTTGGACTATTTTCTCTGGGGTTACGTGAAAAGCCAGGTATATACTCGTAAGAATGACCCCCAATCAATTCCTGAGCTGAAAGACGAAATTATTCGCGTTATTGGTGAGTTAGAACCGCATTTATGCCAAAATGTCAGCGAAAATTTTGACTGGACATGTGTGGAGCTGCAAGAGGTGGACATTTGGCGGATATTGTGTTTTGTATTTAAATGTTATACGAGTACTTATATACTTCAATGACCAATAAAAAGTTTTTTCAAATCAAAGCAAATTGTGTGTTTTATTCAAGAATTTAAAAAAATGATTTAAAAAAACCGTTCAATTTGAAAGATTCTTTATTAACTTCCTGATTTTGATGTATTATTGAAATATATTTTTTCATTCAATTATCGAAATCCACTGTTTTGGAAATGCAAAAACTGTATTTTGAACAGTGCATTGTAAAAGCTAAAACACAATATCTTAATGTTTCTCTGTCTGTTTTCTTTAGTTTATCTTCAAATTCTTAATATATTCAGAAGAGTTTTAAAATACTCGAGGAGCAGAAAGTTGGGGAAAAATATTGGGTTGGGAGTTACCAAATTTTAAACTCCAAAATCTCTCCATCGTAACAGTGGATTCCCAAACTCAACGGAAAGTACGAAAGCTCGCAGTAAAACATGAATAACTAATATATTGGAAAACTTTCTCTTTGCATAATCTATTTTTATTTCATATGCGAAATCTAAACTTTTCCATTTTGTGCACAAACTCAATGGCGGTTAGTACATCCTTATATTATAAGAAAAGTTAAAACGGAATTAAATTTAAAAAACAATTTCCTCCCCATTTTTTAGCAATTTCCTTGCATAAAAACAGTCGCGAGGAATATAAGATATAAGGAGCATGAATGAAATCCCCCCTCTGCGCCACTTAAACCACAAGAGTGGCTATAAAATCGTGTTGCTATGGTAACACCGATTTCCGCGTTGTATCTCTGTCCTACTCTCCCTTAAGATTTTTACTGATTCGATGGTGAATACGAAAGGAGTAGTGCGCCTATATTTGTCTAGTCTCGCTATGTTATAGTTTTCAAGTGGAGTTTTAGTATATTTAGTACTAAAACTCCACTTGAAAACTTGGAGTTTTTTTTACATATAATACTTCTTATTTACCTATTAATATCTCTCCTTATCCATAATTATATGGTATTTATTCCAACAAAACAAAAATGTGTTAAACTTGGCTTAAGTGAAGATAACAATAAAACCTTTGATGAAAAAAAAATCTGGGTTCAAACAGAAATCGAACTCACAAACCCTGGTTGGAAGAAATATGTATTATCAATTAGGCCACGGAGTTTTACTGTTTACCACAAAAGTGGACTACAAAATAATATAAAACGATTCAAAGCTGCGTACATACGTTGCAAATCCAATCACTGAAAATAACAGGTGGTTTGTCGATGAATGATATGATAAGAAATTTTGTTATAAATTTTAAAGTGAGCTAAAAACATTAGTTAGGGTGAAATAAACGTTAGTTAGGGTGAAATAAACGTTAGTTAGGGTGAAATAAATTACGTCGAAGTGGTTTGACCATGTTGAACGGATGTACTCGGCTTCTACTGTATTTATTCGGTACTAAATATATAGCGAAAAAATGAGTGAGAATTGTGTTCACGAAAGACTGAGTAAAGTATGGTTGGATCAAGTGAGTTACATTTCGAAAGAAGTAAAACAGAAGAAACTGCATAAGACGATGTATGAATGTGGAAAAAGCGAAAGAAGTATGTTGCGATAGGAAAGTTTGCCGCTCTGTCTTCTTTGCTTACCGCAAAATGGCATGATGGTGTGTATGTATAATATGATGCCAAATCTTAACAGATTTTTAAAAATCTATTTATTAGTAATTTAGTAAAAGGCATAACGGAAGTTTTAAGCAAAACACTGCTATTTTTTATTTCAGTTTATTTAATCCTCGTACATTTCGTCTGTCCCGAGTGCAGGAAGTGCAGCTGAATATGGTGTTGCAGTTCGTGAAAAGGGCGAGTTTAAACGAGTTCCTTGGAAAGTCATAACTGAAAAGGGTTAAGCAATTTCTATATGTTGATTTTATTTTAAACTGCGTCTTAGCGAACAAGAGAAAAATGACCGGATGCAAAATGAAATACTGCCTGCATTTTCTGTCGCCCTGATAATTTCTCAAGAGGAAAAGGGGGTAGCATTAAGACGGTAACAAATATTCTTGTGTTTCCTAAGAATAAGGAAGTATATACATATTTTATGGATTTCGTCTACGAGTAATAAAACTCAGCAATGTAATTTCTATCATTCCCGACTTTATTTCCTCTTAAGAATCCCTTCCTATTTCCTTATTTTTTATTCATACATTCATTTACTTAGTTATTATTGAGTAGAAGTTTCCACCACACTTTAGGTAGATGATGGAAGAGTTAAAAAGGATATCGAACGATGTGTAGCGATAAGAAACAAAATCAACGGGGCACTAGAACATATATACTTAAATTGGATAGTATCAAAATCTGCTAACAAGTATTTTGGTGACAATTTTGTTGTACGAGAGCGAAACGCGGACATGGAAAATAGGCTGAGAGAGCAGAATAAATTATGTACAAACTTCTCGCTTTCTCTTCTGTTAAAATCTGGTATATTTGCCTACATTATTTCCACGTATTCCTTGCTTGCAATTCCTGTTAGGTTAGCAGAGAGGACAGAGTGCCTGACTTTCCTATCTTGATAAACATCCTTCACATCTTCCACATCCATACACCTTCTCAAACAGCTCCTGAGATTTTTCCGACTTTATGTTTCGTTCTTTCAAAATACGAGTAACATTTCCTCGATCTAATCATACTTGTATCGATCTTCCTCTACCACGCCTTCCATTCACATCTCCACTATACATTTGTTTTGTTAGTCTTTCTTCATTCATTCGTTCTACATACTTAAACAATTTTAGATTGCTCTTCTTTATCTAACTCAACACATCAGCATTAAGATCACATTCATCCTTAACCACTTCAGTCCGTATTCTGTCATAAATTATCACCCCGTGTGTTCTTCTCAATGCACACATTTCTACATCATTTAATCAGCTCCTTTCAGTCTTTATCCATGTTCACATTTAACAATATATCAAATTTGGTACTTAAACACCGTTTGGACTATCATCTTAGCAGATTTAGATACTGTCGAGTTCGAGTACATATGTATGTTTTAGTACACCATTGAATTTGTTTAGTAAATTCTGTAGAAAAATACGTATCATTGATTCTCATACAACATAGACTTGAATGAAAAACTCGCAAAATAAAAATTGTATTCTATAATTGACACGCACGGAAACAGAAAAAAGAAAAAAGAAAAATGAATTTCACAATCCCATTTCATCGTACAAAATAACTCCCTATGTTTGTAACAAAAATAAAAGCTTAATTTCACCTGGTCGGACGTCCTCCCCTTGAGCCGTCAGAACAATTAATCCTGGACAATTAAAACTACCAAAGAGTGGCAGTGACATCCTTCATTCTAATTACGGGGCTCTTTGTTCCCCACGGGGGGCTGTCCTCTGGCTGGGTGCTGCTGATGGTAAACGAGTTGGGGCTACGCCCCGCAATGGGACTCCATCAATCAAAGAAGAAAGAGCAAAGTTCGTGTTGAAAAGTAATAGTGTGTATAAAAGAAAATGAAATTAATTCAACGTCACCACACAAAAGTACATTTGACCACGAGATCAAGCTTATCCTCATTAACTTAAAATGAAGAAGTGTTATGGTTCAACAACTGAGCGTTTTGACCTTATAAAACTAAGAGGGGCTGACATGAAATAAATACAACAAATCGAAGGGTGAGAAGAGATATCATTGGAGACTTAATGAAAGGAACATTAAGGGTTTATGAAATAATTAATAAATCATCTAAACCAATAAAATTGAATAGGTCCTCCATCAGAGAACACACAAATAAAGAGGATTCATTGTTTCAACAGTGCAAAACACACTGGGATACACTGGCTTAAATATCGTGAATGGATTGGTTTCAAACTTTGTCTCTATATTTAAATCCCTCAATAGAATGTCTCCATTTTATATTTCTAATCCGTGTCTGAGGGAAGTTCTTTCGAAGAGAAGTAGAACTTTAAAGTCGATTTCTTCTTCATCAATTAAATTGGTTGTACTAAATAAACCCAATAGGGCGGGGTATAATGATAGAGCTTTTGCCGTTGCTGGCCCTGTGGTGTGGAATGGTCTGCCTTTTAGGGTCAAATATATGGGTGGCGTGTGCAGCTTTTGAAAGCACTCAAAGACAATATTTTTTGGGAATCCTTATCAAAATTTATGAGTGGGTTCTAACGAAGAGTTTGCTCTCAAACGACGCTTTATAAATTTTCATATTATCAATATATGAAATTGGGTATAATTAACTGGTGTTCTTGTGACACTCACAATATTGGTTATTGGTTCGAACCAGCTACCTTCCGCACGAAAGTCCAATGAATTACCGCGTAGCCATGCACATTATAAATTAACACAATATATACAACATGTATAAAATTCCTAACACAATATATATGCATATATACAATTCTTATCAACATGTTGCGGTGCGGAAGGCAATGGGAAACCACTGAACTATTTTTCCCAAAAAAAATAGATAAATATACACAACAATATGTGGGTCACGTTCCTCAACATTGAGGTCAAGGCGTAGAAAAAGTAATAGTATACCAGATCTATATTTTTAAGTCATTGGAATACTCATCCTACGTAAGGCCACAGAACCTATTTGAAGTGAAGTTAATTGAGATACCATGATGAAACCCAAATCAAACGGCATGGAATTGACGGATACGAAACTGCCCAGATTTGAATAAACATGACTAGTGGGTGTTTGGTGTTGCGCGGTGCAGCAAACCAAGATTTCTTCATCAAAGAAACATATCTTCAAATTATACCCTCTGTTTGATTTCAGATATAAAATAAGAAATACAGATTTAATACAAGGGAAAGAAAACAAACAACGATGCTTTGTGAACAATATTAGTGAAATATATAAAATAAAAAAATACATATTAACAATTGCAAAGTGCCATCTATGAGATGTTGATGAAAATAAAGGAATAAGAATATTCTTTGTAACGTTTACAAGAATTCACTAATTTATCTTATCACAGTGAAAATGAATACTTTTGCAACAAATAAAACGTAAACATTTTGTCGGATGTGTTCATGGAATGTTAGTCAAAATATAATATATAGTGAATAGAAACGAGTGAAAAGAAAAGCAAATGTGAGCAATACAAGATTAGAGCAAGTTGATAAATTCTCTGAGATGGACATTGAACTTTATGCAGCGATAGGAAAGAAAGGCAATGGGACACTAAAACAACATTGATAAATAGGAATGAAACGTGGATGTGGAAATAGACTGAAAGGAATCAAATAAACGCTGCAGAAATACGCGCACTGAGAAAAATATTGTAGATATACAGAAGAAAGTGAAATGTATGACAGAATGAGTAATGTAATTAGGGATGAATGTGAACTAAAGGCGAAGTAAGTAAGACGAAGTAAGAACGCTTTGATATAGTTTGAGCATGTAGAATGAATTAATAAAGAAAAACTAACAAAACAAATGTACAGTGAAAATGTGAATGGAAGGCGTGGCAGAGAAAGAAAGTATAATTGGGTTAAATTAATGATATTTTGAAAGATGGAAAGGTCAGTAGTTTGAAAAATTATAGGAATTGTATGAGAATATATATATATAGATGTGGAAGATGCGAAATATGTGTAATAAGAGGAAGTTCTGGCGCTTTGTACTTTATACCTATTCTAACAAGGAAGCGGCGTAACGGTATTGAAAAAAAAAGAGGAATCGATGTAGGAAATGTTTATTTATCACATAATACCCAATCAGAATTATTATCGGAAGTAAATAATTAGACTTTGGGATAAGGGAAGGCGAAAAGCATTTTGAGAGACACTGGAATAGACCACCTACTCTCTCTTTATGCAAAGGTGTGGAGTCCATACGGCCCGTGAGCGGAAGTGTTGCACCAAGAGTGGTGACATAGTGTAAATATGACATAGTGCACAATACACGTGGTAGTCCGGTCTAATTTCAAAATCAAGTATCTGTTTAACATACTCGTATATCTTATTTTTAATAATAAATATTGATAAACTCGTACTATAAGTCCTACCAATTTTATTTTCCTCCTCAGAGTGAACATTTCAGCATATTACGCTCTTGTTAACTATACACAATATAGGTAAGAATTCTTATTTATGATGAAAAAAACAACAAATTCAATACAATATTAACATAGTCATACAAGCAGTGTTTTTAAATACATTATTAACCCGAATGCACGTTTATTCAAGTAAAAGATAAATTTTCTTTATCTTTTACTTGAATAAACGTACATTCGGCTTTTATATAAACGTGCATAGCTTTTTAATATTGTGGGATGAATGTTTTTGGTCTGTCTGGAGTGATGAAGTGTGAGGAGTTTGATTTCGCGTGATGTATAGATATGTAATTGAATGTCATTACTTGTCAGGTTGATGAGAATGTGCAACGGGGTTTTATATAATCAAATATCGGAAAGAAGTATCGATTTATGTGTTCATGCTATATGTCCTCAGTGGGATACAGGCAAAAGCCTAGTTTACTAGGGAAACGACAAATAAAAGGCAACAAACCCAGATCCATTAAAATTGTGTGTCCAAATTAAATTACCTGATGGTGTTTCGCAAATTATGTATATTTCTTGTCATGTGTAAAATAAATAAAATAAAATAAAAATATATATCCGCATCGACAATTTAAATACCTTGATGGTTTTCTTATGAATAAATAAATCATAAAATGGGATTATTTGTTAGTTTGTGGAACGTATTTGACACGTTGAACGAATGAATGAAGAACTACTAAAAACATATACAGTGCAAATGTTTGTGGAAGGCATGGTAGAGTAGGACCAAGGAAAGTATGGTTGAATCGAGTGAGTGATATATTGGAAGAAAAAACGTAAGAGAAATTAAATAGATATATGGATATGGAATATGTGAATCAATATGTGTTTTCTGGTTTTTCGTTCTCTTTAAATTTTCACAATTGAAGAGTAAAACTCATAAAACCACTCAAAGAGCCAAAAAATACGTCATGAGTTATAAGAAAAAAACTGTGCAGTATTTGAGTAAACTGCTTGTGGAGATGTGCCCAGTGACATATTTGGTTGTAAAACAGAATCACTTTTAGTTTGAATTCACATATATGCCATTAATGGGTGTATTGTCGCTTGTTGATAGACTGGTTTTCCATTAAAAAAAATCAAAATATGGTTGTTATGTGGTTTATGAGTTTTACTCTTCAATTATGCTAATACCTGGTTTTGAACCTCGATTCCGTGCCCCAACAATACTAGAGTGTATGGGATGGCCTCTTTGACAAACTCATGCGTGTTTTAAGTGTGTCGAGATTACCTTGTTGACAGATAGATACATGGGAATGGACAAATACAATGTAAACAAGAAAACATAATAAAAATCAATTACCTATATATAGGAAAACAAAAAGATAATGCATAAGAATTCGGATTTGTATAAGAAAGTGTATGGATGTAAAAGAGGCGAATTTGACGATATTTGAAAGTCAAAGCTCTGTCTTCTCGGTCTTCAAGGAAAATAAATGACGTGATGGTGTGTATGTTGAGACCATGACATATTTTAATATAACCTCGTGATTTAGTTCTCCCATGGTTTTGCGTTCAATTCACTATAGCATCCTAAAAAAGGTTTCACTCTATTTTTTAAATAAGGCTTTTTATTTGTAAAAAAATAAGAATATTTTGACTGTAGTCACACGTAGTTTATTATATCAGAACATAGGCGAAAAAAATTACAGTGTTATCCGAGGGAAGTATTGTCGAGAAATGTTCGAACCGCCAACCTTTTGCACGTAACTGAACATTAATTCACCTTTAGTAAGTAATATTTAAGTAAGTCTGTTCAAATCTTCTGGTTAGATGGAATAGGTTTTTGATAATGAGGTTATCCTGTATACAAAGAAGCGTTATATTATATATAACAGGGAGGACAGAGCGTCACTTGACTATCTTTGACGACCACCATAACCTTAGTTGGTAAAAAGCCTGTCTTTCAGCTCGGAGTTGGAGGGGTTCGATACCGCTGGAACCCGAATTTTCAAAAAAGGTTTTCAGTCTTGTTTTCACTTACGGTCTCATAAACATTTTTCTGGTTAGTTGTAAAATATTGTTACATGGCAATTATCCCACAAGGTTGTACACACAGAAAGTGTTATACATGATTGGCCCTGGCGTTGTTTTAATTGGCGAGATAGTAATCTGAAGGTGCTAGGTCAGGGGAATGCGCGGGATGGTTCAGGACATCCCATTTAAACGAGGCGAGCAGTTCCTTCGTGGCGTTGGCCGTGTGTAGTCTGGCATTGTCGTGCAGCATGCAGACTCCCTTTGTCAGCATGCCTCTCCTCTTGTTCTGAATCGCCCTCCGCAATTTTTTTAGGGTCTCACAGTGTCTTGCAGAGTTGATGGTCTCCCCTTGAGGCATATATTCAATTAAAATTATGCCTTGACAGTCCCAAAACACGGATGCCATGATTTTCTTGGCTGAAATTGTGGTTTTGAACTTTTTGGCGGAGGGTGAAGAGGTGTGACGCCACTGAGACTGCCTTTTGGTTTCAGGCGTGTAGTGTGCAACCCAAGTTTCATCTCCAGTAACGATGGAGCGGAGGAATTCATCTCCATGGAGTTTGCAGCGCCTCAAAAACTCTTGCCCGGCATTATTTATTTCGCACTTGGCGGGAGATTGGATTGACATTTTTCACGAAATGTGTTGTCGCGTCGACACTTCTCAACGTACTGACCTCGAACCGGTCTCGTTGCGGAGGGGAAGGGTCAGGCTACACGGAAATGTAGCCAACATGTCGAAAATAAAATCCATCCGGTCGTGAGAGCCTCAGTACACTTACTTTCTGGATACGCCTAGTATTATAATATAAACTAAAATTGTAAAAATTTATCAACACATATCGAGTCAGGATTCGAACGCATAATGCCTAAAAAGGAAATACATTTTGTAAAAGTTTTGTACTTAAAAGTTTTGAGTCAATTGTTTCCACTCATCAGTCATTTAAAACTAAGTAGTATTAAGATTTGAACGACTTTGTTTCAAAATTATCACTCATCACAATATAGCAAACGAAATGAATAGACATTTTAATATCAAAGGGTTTTTGACAAAATGAGAAAATCGACATCACAACAGCATTAAGTTGCCATTAAGCTTTTAATCCTTTGAGCTCCTTGAAGGCTGAGGACGTTAAAAGCATATAACCGTCTGTTACAGGAATGCTGCATAACAAGGGGAAGATCCGGGAATAGTTCCACCTGTCAGAGTTGGCCAGGATCAAGAATCAGTCGGGTGGAAAGAGGAGAAACAAAAGTTATATTTCGGAATCTGGATCGGGAGTAACTCCCAAGTTTTGTGTTTGAAATGTTTTTTTTTTAACTTGTCCAAACGTTATTTTCACGTTAGTGATTTATGTTAGATGAAAAAGGAATGTTGGGAAATAATGAACGGTAAAATATTTATGAGTAAGTTCTAATTAAGCTGTATCGAAAATGTTGACGGCCTATGTGTTCTACTTGGTAAGATGCTCGACTTCCACCACGGGAGTTTCGGTTCCATTCCCGATGGTTCCCGAAGGTCCCAGTCTGATAAAAAAAGTTCATCTAGTAACAATACTCACTAGCGTCAGACTATGCAAGTGTTACTGCCTCCTTATGTGCAAGGTAGTATTGTTAACACATGCAAATACTAAAATGGTTCGTTCGGTGATTCAATGAACCGGATAAAAGATCATGTTATCTTCTAGTCACGCTCTACAATATGCCCGAAATGCCAATTTAACACCCTTATACTAATTTATTGCTTCAAAACAATTGCTTCCAATTAACTAACTTTTGTTTCATAATTATTATTGGTATCCATGTCCGTGTGATCAACGTAGAGTTTAAAATAAATATTAAAAAAAAACTAACAAATACTTAAATAAAATTTAAATCTCAAGGAAATATGTAAATTGTATGGGAGTTAATGAATATTAAATATTATATTAATGTTGGTAGTAAAGATCTAATATTTAAAAAACTAAAACGGTTTTATTTCGTAGTGTCTTCTGCAACAAACCCGAAACAATTATAGTTTAAGTAAACAAACCATTAAAACATCTTGCAATTAAAAACTCGGACACTGCGCTGCAAGTTATGCCAGTAGAGCATAAACCTTTCAGCAAGTAGACTAGAGCGAACATTCAAGAACAGCAGAAAGGTAAATATTGCGCTGGAAAAAGTAAACAAACTATCTTGACCTGGTTACCCAACTTCTGAAAGATGGGGAAAATTAAAGTTTGCTTTACAAATGGTTGGCGCCAAGTTCTCATACAGTCTCTGAATAAAAAATGAAGCTTTTCTGTGTGGTAAGCTTTCTTTTCGTTTGGGCATAGCGATTATATTTGGACCACGTTTAATCAAAAGAACATTTATGGATATTTGCGCACTTTGTCAATAGTAGGGATGGCAAAGTGTATGCCTTTCATTTTGATTTCCACTAGTATTTAAAAAGGATGCCTGACATTTCAAATTAAATACATACATACCATGATCTCCATGGCTAAGTTGGTAAGAAGCTTGTCTTTCAACCCAGGGATTGTGGGTTCGATCATTGTTGGAACCCAGATTTTAGGAACGGATTCCAGTCTAGTTTTCACTCAATGCCTCGTGAACATCACTCAATACTTTTCGACGACCACCGTGACCTAGTTGGTAAGACCCATGTGTCCCAGCCCGGAGACTATGGGTTCATATCCCACTGAAACCCAGATTATTTTAAAAAGGTTTCCAGTCTGTTTATCACTTCAGGCCTCTTTTACAGCTTTCTGATTGGTTGGAAGAGATTGCCACATGGCAATAAACCCGCCAGATTGTGTTGTATACAACGAAAGTGTAATGCAATAAAATATATATTTCTGGTAAGTTGGAAGAGATTGCCGTGGCCATAAGCTCGCCAAGTTGTACAGTACACAACGAAAGTATAATACACTATGCCGTTTCCTTAACGGGATAGACAACGAGGAGAGAGCACCAGACTTTAGAACCGGGACACACATATACCACTTCTATAGTATATTCATACCCTTTTTACTTTTATTCTGTTCACAGTTTTAGAAAATATTAGAACTGAAATAGACAAAGTGTTTCGTGTCCAACCGAGAGATGATAAATGATGACTGTCAAAGTTTGGAAGTTTGGCGTGTGACATGGACCCCAAGAGTCTTATCAGGAATAGGACAGAGGGACAGAGTTTAGTTATTTGTATAACTAGATAAAAATCAAAACAATTTATATTCACATCACTTGTTTCAGCTCATGAATTCGCATAAACTACACTGTTTGAAACAAAGCCATTTATTATTTTAAAATAATTTTAACCTGCAGAGATAATAAAAATTATGAAACTTAAATAATTTATAGAAATTACCTAAAAACATAAACTTAAAACAGAGGAAAGACATTGTATTTTTTTAATAAAACACTATTTTTTCCACTTGAAATAATGGCATGAACCTTATACGGAATTCAAGGTTTTAACCTCATCGCAAGGGGAGTACAAATAAGACTTGGTGTACTCCCTTTACTATATGATGAAGTGAAAACATTTAAACCCGTAGGGTCATACTATTACCTAATGTGGAGACACGTTGTTTTATGAAACAAATTACAATGTATTTAAACCTTCACAGTGTTAACACCTTAACTGGAAATAATTTAAGAAAAAAGAGAACTTTAAAATTTAGAAACGGTTACTAGACGAAATTTTGAACAAGACTGGGACTTAAATTTTTTTGGTATCATCGGAAATCTAACTTGAAACCCCATAATGGAAGATCTTACCAACTAGATCATGGAGATCATCTACTGTTCATCGATCATCGACATCCATGTATTATATGAATTTATTTTCACAATACAGGCTTCGCCCAATAACAAACTGTTTCTAGGTGATGTTTGAGTAGCGACACAATGGTAATACAAGCACAATATATAATAAATAAAGCGCCTTTCAAATCGTGCGGTTTTTTTAATTCTTGGATAAAATACATGATGTCGCAAACTTTCCTGGGACTTGTGACATTTGAGAAGTGTAATGTATGACATTTATAAAAATGGAGTCGTATACAATATAACAACGCGTTCAAATTGTTGAATTATTTTATGTATTGTAATCCTGAAACGGTGATGTTAATTAGTCACCAATATCATGTGATCTGACACCGTTGGACAATTTTCTCTGGGATTACATGAAAAGTCAGGTCTATAAGAATGACCCCCAATCAATTCCTGAGCTGGAGGACGAAATTATTCGCATTATTGGTGAGCTAGAACCGCAATTATGCCAAAATGCCATCGAAATTTTTGATAAAAGAGTGGACATCTGTGGAGCTGCAAACCTTTCAACCCATTAAAAATGTTAATGTCAAAACTCAACCCTTGCAACCCATCAAAAATGTTAATATCAAAACTCAACCTTTCAACCCATTATAAATTTTCTTTTGTTTATTCGAAATATCAACACTCTTTTATGAACAGAAATATCGAACCAGTAAAATATTTAATATTATATTTTATCGTGAAATCAACGTCCACTATACATGCTAACATACTATATTCCCAATAATTTATATATTTTATTTATTTATTATTCACAATACAACATTTACAATTTAAACCGTTTTAACGTAAATGTGAACCGTATAGTATAAAAATGGTACATAACAATACAAAAACTGATCCATTTTATGAATATAGAAAACCATTTTACTAGGCAAGGTCTGTGACGAAGTGATCTCATTCCTTTATCACTAATATCTTATGTTTGTTCTACATACTTAAACACTCACAATCACATTCTGCATTCGAACCCATGCATACTTAATTTAAATATTCTAACTGCATCATAATATTAACATTAACAGTAAAATCATGTCCAACAACTTCACACGCTCTACATTCGCATCAATAATTTACTCACATCCCTATGTGGAGACCTCGAGAACGAAAAATTACATTGGTTAATTGCATTAAAAAAATTAAAAACATTGCAAGCGTGTGATTTAATTTTTATTTACATATTGTGTGATAAATTTAATGCGATTTTTGGATAGTATCTAGCAGTTATAAGTCTCAAACCTTTTATTTCATACACCCCCTTTTTTCAGGTACCCTTCAATATAACCGAATTGGTGATTTAGATATATTGCAGAACGTGGTCGGAATATAAATTGACGTCCATCCGAGTAATTAGGCAACTGAAGTAGGCAAAAAAAAACTAGCTGTTCGTAACTGCAAATGTTGGTAATACTGGCACACACGTGAAGAGATAACAATATTCGCACACATATTCTTTTATTATCGCTATCTAACGAATTCGTTTACAAGACTGGGACCCTTTTTTTCGAGTACAATCGGGAAGCGAGTTCAAAGCCAACAAATGCAAGTTAAACGTCTTATCAACTAGGTGACGGAGATCAACATGCTCAGTACTAAATCTTTCACGTTTGTATTTTATCGTTTATTCTTTTTCGACATTATTTTTACATTTAAATAACCAGTGTATATGAATAATATTTGAAGAACTTAAGCCAAAAATACTTCATTAAGATCGTCCTTACGTTTCCCCAAAAATCTTAATAGATGAGGATTTGGATCTTTATAAATTTTGCACATATACTTTTATTGGTTAATTATCACTACCAATCAAGTCATTGTTATAGGTGTTTTATAATCACTTAAAAATATGTTAAAATCCGTAAAAAGACTTAAGTAAAGTAAAAATTGATTCTGTAGAGATAAAATAAAAACCCAAGCAGAGTAACACATCAAATATGCAAGAAAATTTGATCAAGCAACATCCGTCACGTCTTCCTGCCGAGTTAACAGCTCTTTTCCGTGTAATTTTGTCTCCATCCTCGGGGACAGAGACAATCTCTGTCTCTATGTAGACTGTAAAGATATCTCTCGCATGTACACGTTTTCTCGAGAGAACGTTTTATATCGTGAACATATTCACTATTCAATTGATAAAATTTGAATATGTCAATATTTCTGAAAAAAAACGTAACAGAAAATAACTGACAGTTTGTAACGAAATTCAAAAAAGGAATATTCGGAATATTCCATCATGGCGAAAGAAGGATCGAATCTAACTACTAAATATGATAATAAAAAAAGACAATTTATATAGCGCCGTTTAGAAAGCAAGCTCACATCAAGAGCGCACTAACTTGGGATTCCAGCCCACTATTATTGACAGATTAAAATATTACATAATAAATATATGCTGGTTGAGTGTAAATATGGGAAAGTGGGTGGCTATAGCCATTATTAGGTATTTTATGGAACCAATTTATGTTAGGAAATACATATTTGTAAGACAAATGCAGAAAACTTATCAACGAAGACGAACTACAAAGAAAACTTTATAGATCTTCCGATATGTGATAGTAACATATTCAGCTTTAGGTGTAGTGTAACATATGCGTGTACTGTTCATATATGATTGATAAGACCTTCCAAAAAAGGTTGTCTTCAAGATCTTCCTGAAGGTGACGAGCAACTGCAAAACCCTTATCATAATACCACGCCCAATTGGATCGATATGGGACACTCAATTTATTTGATAAAGACGAAATTGACCTTAAAGTTCTTCTCCTCTCTTTTATTCATAACAAACTATGAATTTTCTTAACACTCTGAAAATGAACGGGAACCAGTGACACAGATAAATGCAGAAAACGTGAAAACATATGATTGAATCATATTTCAAAAGGAAATGTTGACTTAGACTATAAACATTACATTTGAAAAAGGTAAACGAGGAAAGCATAACGATATCAGAATGGATCATGTATCAAAAGGAAAGGTTGTGAGCAAAATATTTATACAGTAACATCGTACGTGAAATAGGTAATCTTGGGAAACATGAAGCCATAAGACTGAATCATGTATGAAAAGAAAATATTGTGAACAAAAGATTTATATAAAAACATGGTATGTAAAATAGACAATCGCAAAAAAATACTTTACGGAATCATGTATCAAAAAGAAATATTCTAAGCAAAACCATTTTGCAACATTGTATATGAAATAGGCAAATGCGGGAAACAATGACACCTGATTGAATCATACATCGAAAAGAATGCGAACAAAACACTTTTCAATAACATTGTATGTGAAAAAGTCAAACGTTGAAAACATAGATATCTAACTGAATCATGTTTCAAAAGGAAATATATGGTGATCTGTGAAAATGGCGAACAGAAAGCTTAATGCCGTATGCAAATTGAGTTAACGCCAACCTTACCACGTAGTAATCAAAGGTATAGTCGTTAGACAAGTACGTGTTTTAACTGCAAATTATAATTTCACTATTCATAGTGATGTGATTATATTATTAACAATACAAGGTGGTGAGTCTATGTTTTAAAAAGTTTTTAAGTCGGCATTTTGATGTAACTTTTTTTGGTACGCAAGTAATCTTCTTGACCTGCATCTTCTTACTATGGTAAAGTATGATAAGAAGATGCAGATCCTAGACGGCAGAGGCACATGGACCACTGCAGCAACTGTTCCTCACCGCAGATACAGATAGTCGATCCTTCACATAATGGGTAGTCTGCTAGAGTTGCTGACTTATTCCAAATATCATCAATTTTTATTCTATCATAAATTAATTTCTCACAATTCTTAACAAAAATATTCATGTTGCATATATGGTATAAAAATGACGACAATTTTGCATCTTTGGAATAAATTAAGATCACATCTTTTGTGCAATACAAATCTAAGGTGCATCACAAAAAACAACCCATTAATAAGTCGCCTACTTAATGTTGTACGGCTATAAAAATTCACTTTCACAAGAAACATAATAAATTTGAGTAAAAACAGTGTTGCAGCCCTTTATTCGACAGACATTATACTTAGTAACAGACAATGAGCAACCCTCGCTCAACCCCCTGCGCTGCTGCAAATGTGACCCGCGACTACAAATCTTTTGACGGACACCTCCTTTGCCCTGGAGTGGCAGCAAATGGTCAAATAATGGCAGAGATGGGAGGCATTAATGCTTCCGCAGAATTTTGTTAACTATACAAGAGAATTTCATGAATTTCTACATTTTCGCTGGGTTTAATGTGTATTATTTAAGGACGACCTCTAAACTATGAGATGTAAACACTAAATTAGTTGAAATTTAGTAGGTGATTTATAAACATAGTTTGTCTGAAATATTCCAAAGGGAAATTTCAGCATTTACGAGGATAAGCGAATTTAAGGATTCAACAAATAACTTTTATATGTTATCTCATGAACATGAAGCAGAATAAATTCAATAAAAGTACGTGCCTTGAAACAGTAAAATTTACCGAATAAATAATTACTGCTTGTTAGAGGAGGATGTTATAAGTAAAATCAAGAAAGGATTCATAGAGATAGTTTGACCACATTGAGAGAATGAGTTGCGAAACTTAGGAAACAGATAGCTATATTTCTGAAATTAATGGAGAACAAGGAAGAGGCAAATTGATGAAACAGTGGAAGAAGACAGTAAGAGAAATTTTAATTGAGAAAATGGAAAGAAGTATGACGATGATGTAGACGAAGCAAAAGTTGTGTTTATATATAGAAAAGCGTGGAGACTACCTAAAAGGAACATGGCAGGATGGTATATATAATATTATGTCATTTTTCATTCGTATGATATTTTTCAAAATATCCGAATGGGTCTTTCAAAGATACTGAAAAGCGTTGCTCGGAGACAACATTGTTTTTGGTCTCAATCGCCTTCGAATTTAAAACCACTTGAGTAGGCGAGGAACTTGCGATTATACTTAAAATCCATTTGATTTATTAATAATTTTATTTTTCGTCTAATAAAGGTAAAATTTACATTGCAAATACGAACGGATGGCCTAGCAGAGATACACCAACGAAAGTAAGATTGGACGAAAAAAAGGTATTTTGAAAATAAGAAAATGTTAAAATTAGAAGAGCTGCATGAGAAGTTGTATTGTATCGTTTTACATTTTCGTTGTATACAGTACAACTGGTGGATTTATTGCCAAGCGAATCTATTCAAATGAACCAAAATATGTTAAAATAAGCTTTGAGTAAAAACCACATTAGAACACTTAAAAGAAACATGGTGCGACAAAAAGTAAATTTGAAAATGTAATCAAGATGAAAACATCTAATAGAAGTCGTACGAAGGATATTATGGGAAATTACTCAATATGTAAAGCCCTGGGAATAGAACCTTTGGTTTATTATATCAGCTAGAGAACTTATTGAGAATGCCTCCAGATCGTCTATCAAAGTGATTTTTCTTGGTGGTTCCTTCAAGAGTAGGCTGGACGACCAAGATATACCTATGAAAGACAACTGAGGAGACTAATTCGAACTATTCTAGGCAGAAGTTTCAATAATGGTAGAAAATAGAGATGAATGGAAGAAAGTTTAAACCTCGACCCTTTCAGGAAAATGGTAAAGAAGATGAATGAATGAAAGAAACAATAAACATAAAAAGAGCATGTACCATATCGAATTCAGGTTGAACATATTTTTGATTTGGATGTTATTGAGTTCAGGAAGATCCATTTCCTCAATCTAAGGGCATTCATTTACATTATTTTACTCAACTCTCGTATAGCTGATTACAATTTTTTATTTTTTTAAGATCATGTTTACTATCCATAACCATTTTTATGCATCATATTTTGAATCGTATGGGTCATTTGCATTGTAAGTATTTTTTTAAATATTGCAGTTATTTTTTTTTATTGTTACTGTAATATGTTAAGGACACTTAAATGTCATTTATTATATCATTAAATAAATAAATCATATTAATTAATCGTATACATCTGGTTGAATATAGATTTCAAGTAAGCATATGGAATTTGGCACACAAAAGATTCAGCAAATAATAATATCTTATTCCGCAGACGAAATTTTGCATCAAATACTTGTAAAAGAAGATAAAACGTGTACTTGGCTGCAGCCAGGATCTTCTGTAACACCATAATCCTGCCATGGAGTCGAATCCTCAACAATTGAATTTCCGCTGCCCAAAATGTCGGGGTGGGTTCACCACCCCACCATACACTAAGCAAAGGGATTTGAGTCGACTCTTTGAATGGATTCTCATCGTTCCTAATAGGAATGGTGAACCTTTTATGGGAACCGATAGCAATTAGCAATTAGAAGCTACGACTTGAGGTTTATGGGCGTTTCAGGATTTATGGAAAATTTAACCTTGGATCCGTTGAACCGTTTCAATTGACCTCAAAAGATTCCTTGTCTCGGTGAACATAGTTGGAGATTTTGTGCTAACAAATGGAAGACGTTTCAGGCGTTACACACACATTTAAGCATTATCGAATAATTTAGAAACTAGGTAAAGACAACTGACATGATAAGTTGGTATAACACTTGTCTTCCAAACCAAGGGATGCGGTGTTAATTCCCATTGGTACTCAACATTTAAAAAAAAATTTCCAGAGTAGTTTTCACTTAAGGCACTTTTACACATTTCTGGTTAGTTCGAAGTGATTTCCACTTGGCAATAATTCTGCCAGATTGTGATATATGCAATTAAAGTGTAATATAATGTGAAACAAGCTGAAATGTCATTAAATGTGCATATTCGAATTTTTAACATATACGACGATTTTTCGTTGGGATACAAAATATTTTAAGAATCTGCGATGACCAAACTTATAAAATTATGGAAAAATCGGTCAATACTTCTGAAAATCAAAATTCGTCTGGAAAGAACTCTACTTTTCTCCATAGCACTCTGTGGAGTGGAAACATGGACGCTGAGATATGAGGAATGGAATACGAGTATGGTTTTTAAGATGTAGAGTTGGCGCCAAATGCTTCTGATCTCACAGGCAGTTAAAAACGTTAAGAAAGGATATCAGCGACACGCAGGAAAGTAATACTGTCATACTTCGGATATTTCACTAAATATGATGAAGGAATTTTGAAGAATCCAGTAGTGACTAAATATTGAAGAACGGCGAGCAAGAGGATGGTCTCTAGCAAGGTGGATAGACCAAACAAAAGAGATAACTGGTTCCACATTGAGTGCTGTACTCATCATGACTGAGGACCGCGAAGAGTGGACACGAATCACGAGGAAACCACGACGCTCGGCCATCAGCCACACGTTTAAGAAAACGATCCACAATATTAATAAATTAGAAATCAGATTTCTTGAATATTGATGTTGAGAAATAAAGATCGATGTTGATTAAAATCAATAACCTGAAACATGAATGCATCAAAAAGCACTCATGTTATTTTCTTTTATAGAATGACACAGCTCATACTCTTGTAGGTGGATTGCCTAAAAAATGCAACAACTCACGCATCTATTAACTACGATAAAATATTTTATGTTGTTTATTTATTTGTGTTTACCGCGTGTCACTACATAACATATTTTCTAAATACATTGAATTTATCGATAACTGATGATGCTCTAGACCCTTGTTATTGGAATATTGACTGTATATTTATGTACAACACATTGTTGTTTATATATCAATGTTCTAAGTATTCCTAAGAAAATATTGATTCTATAAATTTATAGTATAATGTGACAATTGTTATTGCTTAGTAAACCATTATCCGATAGCCTCCGTGGACTACACAGTGAAACGCCAGTGTTCCAACTCGAGAGTTGCGTGTTCGGTTTCAGTTAATACCCCAATCATCGAAGGTATTTCTTTTCAACACTTAATTTAAACTCTTTATAGTTTATTGAAATGATTCCCATATGGTAAATTGATCGAACCTGCAACCTCCGGATCGGCAGACAAGCGTCTTACCACCATACTGTCTGATCACATGCGTCTTACACCACCTCATTAGGTACTACTGTTTATACTGTAGACAAGAAAAGTAAAACGCAATAGATTCTTCTTCGTTGGCCTATTTACACTGAGGATTGTGAACTTCATGATATGTTCCATGTCTAAATCAATATACGAGTTCATTATTGTTTTGAATTAGTCGCGATGTAATGAGTATTGTATTACACTTTTATTGAAACCAACCAGAAAGATCTTCTTCATCTTCTAGATCTTGCGATCTGTTTAAACAGGATATCAGTTTTGGTCCTGTGACGAAGATGTCCAACTTTCTCTCCATCTCTTTGGTGGACGTCCCGGTGGTCGACGGCCCTCTGGAATCTCGTGCATTACAATCTTAGGTATTCTCGCGGGGTAGTCTCCCTCCAGAATAGTCTTCTCTGCCTGCTTCATCTCACGATGTCCTCAATGTTACAACTTCTGCGGATTTCCTCATTAGGTATCCTATCTCTAAGGGTTCTACCTACGATTGGCTGTAGTGTTTTCATTTCTGTTGTTCTGAGGAGGTGTTTCGTTCTTACAGAGTCTGCTCTTGCTTCGATTCCGTAAGTCATACCAAAAAGATGATAGGACAAAATTAATTGCTAACTTCACTCTAAACGTGCTGAATGCATATTTTTATGAAAGGCAATAGTTTAACGTATTTTATAGGCCTTTGCTTACAAAAAAAATTGTTGAAGGGGTGTTTTGCGTAATTTTGAAAATATCACAAAATGAATCATTATTTGGTAACCATGTTTTTTTGCTACCGCCAAGGGAAAAATGTTACACAAACCAAATAAAAAGATATGTACAATATGCAGGCAACGATGCAGTAAGTGATTGTGTGTTAAATGTGGTCTTAAAAATCAGTAATCGTGATACGACATTTGTAGATGATGTCCACTCTGGAAGGTTACCACGGATGTTGACCAAATCAAAGATTTGGTCGAAAATAACTGGTATTTTACGACACTAGATATTTCTGAGATACTGAAAATATAAAAAAAACAGCACCCTATTTGTAGTATTTGGTGCAAGTTTGCGTTCGAATTTGACTTAATAAAATGTGAAATTACTTTCCGGACAACCTGTTACTATAACTTAAAAAAAAAACAATCCAGCAGTTAAAGGATCGCGTTCCGTGCGGTCGACAAACCCTGTTTAAAGATAATGAATGTAAAGCGAAAATGTCTCCTGATGCACGAATTACGGCCATTTAATCTCGTCATTGAATTGAGCAGAAGTACCGTGCATCTTGCGGTACCCATGCATTGTGCCGCCGGGTATCGCTACGTTGGAGACAAATCATTCCAGAGGGAACGCAATATTACGGGAATATTTTAACTTTACATTTAAATCGGTCTTTATAATAATAGGCGACGAGTCGCCTATTATTTGTTGCGTCGCGACGTTCAAACTTATGAAAACAACTTTAAAATATTCAACTGTAATAAATAGTGAGAAATCAAATATTAAAGAAAATTTCTAATTTTGCTAAAGATACTAGATACCATATCGTCATTTCTCTGTCGGGGTAGGCATTAGTCTTTCCTATCTCGACACAAATCATTAGCCTATTCAACATCCATACAACTTCTACGTTTCTATCTTTCAAGTATAGTTTGATCAAACTAAGAAAGTATAGTTTGATCAAGTGAACAGCATTCACTTGATCAAACTATACTTTCCTTGTTTTTCCTCACACGCACTTCCACTGACGTTTGCACTATATATTTGTTGTGTTAGTCTTTCTTTGTTCATTCCTTCCACATGCCAAAACCAAGTTATCGTGCTCTTCTTCATCTTACTTAACACATCCTTACGTTCACATTCATCCCTTATTAGTTCATTCCGTATTCTGTCATATATTGTAACTCCATGTATTCTTCTCACTATTGTTAAAGATAGTGACATTAAATCCTCAAAAATGAACGCCATAAATATGTTGTGACAGTATATTATATTAAAAATACATGAAAAGTAAAATAAATTGATAAGTTTCGAAATTTATTTATTTCTAACGGCTGAAGCCTTCAATTATAAAAAAATACAAATGAAAACAGCAAACAAACTTCAAATAACACAAATGAAAATCTACAACAAAATTGAAACATAATTAAAACGGAATAAAAGTTTATGTACGCAACAGGAAAAAAAAACATATGGCTCAAGTAACGTCAAAAATAAAAATCACAATAATATTATTGAATTAAAATGTATCATTCATTGTAATTTTCCTTGAAAATTGCCATATTTTAAATGATTTTTTTATTCTAGACAAATTTATTGAAATACTGTCAATAACATGATTTAGAAAAGCGATTAAAAAAACTCATTTCAAGACAGTTATGTAACGTTTCTCATTCCTTCTTCGTCTTTCTTCTACAACATACCTTTCTCCTTTCATAGTTTGAAAATACATTAGTTTTATCGTTGTTATTTACATGGTTCATAAATTCTGCACAAATAATCAAAAAGTTGAACAAATTCTGAGATCGCGTAACTTTCTTTATTTATTTGGTATGATTAGTAGGTAGAGATTACCACTTACCAACATGTCCGCCAGATTTTTATAAAAATGAATATAAATAAAGAAAGTATTTAGAATATTGAACTGTTATACGTAAAAAAATTAAAGTATTAAAACACTTAAATATTATAAAAGCGACTTACTGTTATTTTGTTGTCAACTAAACTTAATTTGAATGGTTGAATTAAAATAGGCACTAAGTACCAAAAAAAAACTAAGTATGCAGTTTCATTATATATGACATATAGAACGAAACTGCGTATTTAGTTTTTTTTTTTTTGTACTTAGTGCCTATTTTAATTCAACCATTCATTTACTAAACCGAAAAGGTGAGTTATCTTACCTGAAACAAGAAAAAAACATTTTTGATTTTTTTTTATCGTTTATGAAAAACATTTATCATGTATGAAGTAATTACTAAAATGATTTATATAAACAAAAAACTTATTTTATGGCGAGCTCTTAAATATGTTTGCAAAACTAACTGAGTATGTTGAAAGGAGAATGAATTAATGTTTTGCGATAGAGGATAAAAAAACAAATATATTATAAAAATAATATTTATTATCACGTTTATTGATAGCAAAAACAAAGTAAAACTATAAAAACATACAAATTAAGAATAGAATCACGAGATTCATATAAAAAAACAAGGTAAATCAGATGATATTTAAAGGTATGTAATCATCGTAATTTGTTTCATCAAACACTATATATTAGGTCCTTACATATGAAATTGGCGTTTTGCCGTACTGGCAACTTTGATCTCAAATATCTTCTCTTTGGTTAGGAATTCCAAATTCAAATTTATACAGCTATTTACTCAAGTATTTGTGTTTCGAAAATTATAATTCATTTGTTTTTTCCTCAATTGTTTTTTTTCTTTGCGTCACTCAGTTTACAAAATGGAAAACTTGAAATATCGCGTTATTTACGAGTACGAGTTCCACCGTGGCACCAGTGCTGCAGAAACGGCTCGAAGGATTAATGATGTGTATGGCGACGGTGCCGCAAAAGAAAACACAGTGCGTTTTTGGTTCCAACGTTTTCGTTCTGGAAATTTCGACCTGCAGAACAAGCCCGGTGGACGGCCGGAGACCAAAGTTGATAATGAAGAATTGAAGGCTATTGTGGAAGCGGATCCATCGCAAACCACGTCCGAGTTAGCTGCAGGCTGCGGTGTTAGTGATAAAACTGTTTTAATCCACTTGAAGCAAATTGGGAAGGTGAAAAAGCTTGAAAGGTGGGTACCTCACGAATTGAGTGAAGCAAATCAACAAACACGCGTTGACTGCTGCGTTGCATTACTCAACCGGCCCAATAATGAAGGGATTTTGAATCGAATCATTACCTGTGATGAAAAGTGGATCCTGTATGATAATCGGAAGCGCTCATCGCAATGGCTGAACCCTGCCAAACCAGCCAAACCATGCCCCAAGCGAAAATTGACTCCAAAAAAGTTACTTGTGAGCGTTTGGTGGACTAGTGCTGGTGTCGTTCACTACAGCTTTCTTAAATCTGGCCAGACGATTACGGCAGATGTCTATTGTCAGCAACTGCAAACCATGATGGAAAAGCTAGCTGCTAAACAACCGAGGCTGGTTAATCGCTCTAGGCCACTGCTGCTTCGTGATAACGCTAGACCACACACTGCACAACAGACGGCTACCAAATTAGAAGAGCTTCAATTGGAATGTCTAAGACATCCACCGTACTTTCCGGACCTTGCCCCAACAGATTACTATTTTTTTCGAAATTTGGATAACTTCTTGCAAGGGAAAAAATTCAACTCCGATGGGGCAGTCCAAACCGACTTCAAAGATTTTATTGATTCCCGTCCGAATGGTTTTTTTAGTAAAGGGATCGATGAACTACCTATGAGATGGCAAAAGTGCATAGATAGCAATGGTACATACTTTGATTAAATAAATATATTATATTAAAAAAAATCAACTTTATGTTCCTCCCAAACAAAACGCCAATTTCATATGTAAGGACCTAATATTCCACTTTTTGTAACGGTATAACCCTACCGGTTTCAAAGAGCACACACAAGACTGAATTCTGTTCGAACTGGTACCGACATACACGAACTGATGATGAGGTGAAAACCTTGAAACTGGTAGGATTATATCGTTACGTAAAGTGGAATAAACAGTGTTTGATAAAACAAATTACAATGCCTTTAAACACCCACAGTGTTAATGCCTTTACTAACATATCAATAATATCTTAACATCTTTACGATTCTTCTGATTAGACAATGTATTGCATTATTTTTCGTAATAACCTGGCGTGCGTATTGCTATGTGGAGTCTTTTCCAACCAGTGTTCTAAAAAATGTTTTGAGTGAAAACCAGACTAGAACCCTATTTGAAAAAAAAATGTTAGCAACGGAAATTACATCAGCAATCTTCGGGTCAGAAGATAGACGTCTTACCAATTAGGCTATGAAGGTATAAGAGATAAAGAGAAAAAATCCGAACGGAGACAAAATACACATTTTTCAGCTAACTATTACAAAAAGGTATTATTTTTTTGGAAATATTTCTCCAAACAACAAGTCGTGAGGAGACTAAAGACCATGTAAGATAAATAATATTTCAGATGAACACCATAAACGAAAAGAGGACATCCAAAGAAACGTCGGATGGATGGAAGGAACTGGATGGATGGAAGGAAGACTGCGGGAGCTTCGTAACTCTCAAATCGTGGACAAAATCCAAAATAAATTTTCGAGGTATTTCTACTTACGTTAGAGTTCGGTTTCTACCTGTGGTTCTATCCTCGCTTGACACTGATCTATCTTCATAAATAGGAGTAGACGGCCATTATTTAAAAAGAAGAAATGGTTTTTTCTAGGCATGTTTTTTTTTTGACAGTGTTTGTATTTTTTGATAGTTATCACTCAAATTCGAAAGTTCCCAGTCATATATGACTGGGAACCCATTATGTTTGTGACTCGAATATAAGGTGACCCCCCCCTGTTCACGTGTCACTTTTTTAAATAAAAACTTCACCTTATAGTCGGGTTAATACGGTACATATTTCATTCATTAGAATCTATAAACTTTTTTGATACTGCAAATGAAGGGAAACGAGTTTATAATCAGTGTTCTCGTGTATGTTTTTAATATGACCACCAGCCCTTATCACTGTGAAACGACTCTTCAAACTTTCATCTTTTGTCATTAGATGTCATCTTTTTGGCGCTCTGTAAAGATTTTAACACAGTGACATTTTGGATACTTTTTCGACATCAGGGCCTAAAAGTATCAATTAAATACTTTTTAACGCTATAATTCTATTATTTCTCACATTTCTTTGTGTTTTTAAGAAGACAATCATTCAAACTCCATGTTTTGCAGCAATAAAGCGTTATGATCATGATACTGAATATCCCGTAACACACTTCTTACTAAGCGTGATGAAGGGTATGAGGGTCATTTCTTATATATTTAAATTGTATCAATATTACACTTTCGTTGTATACAGTACAACCTGGCGGGCCTATTGGTATGTGGCAATATCTTCCAAACAACCAGAAAAAATGTTCACGAGGCCCTAAGTGAAACCAGACCGGAATCCCTTTTAAAATAATCTAGATTTCAGTGGGGATCGACCCCGCCACATTAGGTTTGGGTGACAAGTATCCTAGCGACAAGGCCACAGAGGCCGTCAAGTTGCCGACGGGAACAAATCTAATTCAACGATGTTGGAAAATATATAGTTTTATGTTCCTAACAACTATTCACGGTATAGAAATATCGATGTATGAATCAATTTAGAAGTTAATTTTTATTTCATTATACTCTTTATTAAGTTAGTGGGCCAACTTGTTTGTTGTTGCGATTACTTAAAAAAATTGCCGCGATATACGTATCGAATTCGCAAGATTTAATACATAACACAGACGTTAATAAAGGATATAACTAAAAGTTTATTAATAAGCCTGAGCGGAATTAACTTCGCAAAACGATATTAAGGAAAATAAAACTTATAAATACATGTTAAATAACATACATACATTAATTTAGAGTAGATCTATTCAAAAAGGATAACTAATTTACTGCGTTGACTAGTGCATGCGCGTAATGAGATTTGACAACATCGTACGACATCTTTTACGTTACGAAGAAGGCCGCGATCGAACTGTTAGCCATCCCTGCTCCATATAGTTATATTTAAGCTTTGTATGTAATTGGGTTTATCATGTATGTGTTAGCTTAATAAAATAAATAAATAAACAAAAGCCGAACCAATTAAGAACACTAAGTCCTTTAAAGCGATCAAAATAAAAAATAAATTAAACCGCTGTTTCGAAAGACGTTTGAAATATTGAATGCGTAGGAAAATTATTCCAAAAGCTAAAGTTTACCGCGAATACAAAATAAATTATGCAAACAAAATTATATTATTTTGTTAACAAGAATGATTCGCCTAGGAATTTAGTAACGGTTGAACGCAGAGTTTGCCTTGGGCTGAATGACATATATTATTCACAGCTTAATCAAAACTGCTTGAAGCGCTCCAACAGAATAAACTAAGCTTACTGCTAACTACTAAGTCTTTAAGGCTCGGTTCAAAGCTGATTTCATTACGGATTAATATAGGCAACAATTTACAAGCACGCAACATCATATTTGGTGAATGGAAGATGTAAAATACTGTTAAGACTTAAAATATTTCATCAAAATGAAGAGATTAATTCAATGTTCACTCATTTTGTTGATTACTTGAATTTAAAATATTTCTGAGATTCCTCAACGCTATGCGCCCTATTTTTCTTACATATAATACATTTCGTTCTATATTCGTAGTATATCAACTGCAGAGTGAAGTAGGCTGTGAATGGTGAATGCCTCCCCTCGACGTTCCCATTTCCTTAAGTTATTATCGGTCCTCTGCCTATGTCTTATCGGTCCTCTGCCTATGTCTTATCGGTCCTCTGCCTATGTCTTATCGGTCCTCTGCCTATGTCTTATCGGTCCTCTGCCTATGTCTTATTTACAATATGTAACGAATGAATAAAGAAAGGATAACACACGAAATAAATATATAGAGCAAATGTGTATGGAAAGTCTTGGTACAGGAAGATGAAGGAAAGCATGGTTGGATCAAATGAACGATATTTGAAAAGAAAAGAAACGTTAAAGGTCAGATAAATAATAGGTGTTGAATAAAAAGTCCTAAAACTCGGTCCTCATAAGCGAAACAATAAATTATGGAGACAAATGTTTTTTTTTGTGAGTATTTAAGATGTAATTTTATTTTTTTACAATACTTCGTAATGGTTGACAACTGTATTGCATTGTATTACACTTACGTTATATACGTACAACCTGGCGGACTTAAAGCCAAGTGGCTACCTCTTCCAACTAACCAGAAAGATATTAAAGATGTCTTAAGTTAAAACCAGACTGGAATCCTTTTTTTTTAAATATCTGAGTTTCAGCGGGATTTGAACATGTAACCTTCGAGGTTGGGAGATAGGCGTTTTACTAACTAGACCATGGAGGGCATCACACTGATATAATATCTGCGTATGTATTTATTTACACACTTTATTTCTTTCCTTCTTATGGTACCTTTCAGCGTATCCGGATAGGTGATTCGGACATATTGAATAGCGTGGCCGGAAGACTAGAAGGATAATATTATCTTCACCCCAGTAATTCTGACATCGTGTTTAGAGCAGGCACGGAACTCACGGTTCGTCATTGCATTAGTTGGTTAAAACACTTGCACGTGAATAGACAAAAAGACTCACACATGTACTCGGCACGTACGAGTATTGTTACTTGATGTACTCTTTTAAATGACTAAAGCCATTTTTTACATTTTTTTATTGGTTATCATAGGGAACCGAACCCTAAATCCCAGAGTGGAAGCCAAACGTCTTACTAATTAAGTAACTGATGTTACACTTTAGTATAAAGTATACAAATAACGAGTTTCAACAGTAACGCAGATGCTTGCGAATTGCTGGTTGAAATGTTATGTTATTTAAAAAAAACTAGAACAAACTTGAAGCGTTAAAAAATAAATCAAAAACAAATAGTTAAAATGTCGCCAAAGACTGTGAAAGGAAAAGGAAGATGAAAAAGAATAATATAAACACTTTAAAACATGTAGATAAAAGATCGCTTGGTAGTACACTAACGATCAAATTAGTGACCAACGACATGGCAAAAACTAGTAAACGATTTTTTACCAATGAGCTAGAAATGGGAAAAAATTATTTTAAAAAACTTTATAAAAACATACTTCTGTTAATATATTGTAAAACCTAAATGTTAATATACGAGTACATAATGGAAATAACGAATTTACATTTTATGGAACAATATTGAATAGGTTGTTGATTCCGGGAACTTTCTGACATTTGCAAAAGGTAAAATGCGAAATACCAAACCGGCTGCTTGTGCACTCATGCTGAACTTACCGATACAGTCAAAAACAAAATGACATTTTAATTTCCTGTATAAGAGAGCTTTATTGAGGATATATTGTAGTTCAGTGTTTGTTACAGTAGTTTCAACCACAAAAAAAAATGTATTATATTATAGTTATATACAGTGCAATTTGACAGGCGTACTCGTATTTTCAAAAAAGGTATTACTTCTAACCAGTCAGACGACCGTTGACGAACTCCGTGTCGTAGATAGGACTTCTCTTTCAACCAGGGGGTAGCGTGTACAATTCTCGATGGAACCCAAAATATTTTAAAAAGAGGATTCCAGTCCGGTTTTCTTTAAAGGCTCTTTACCATATTTCATATTCATCGGAAGATATTGCAACCAGACGCCAGATAGTAAAACAATCTGGTGTTTGAGAGATTATTTTACAATGAAGTGATTAAAACAATAATAAATAAATAGGGTTTAAAAGGTTTTGTAGATTCTTTAATAAACAATTATCTTTTTTCCCGAAACTCCCAGGTTTATATATTCATGGGTTCTATCAACAAGGTCACGAAGAGTGCCTAAGTTTTCTTTTAAAAATTGAAAAAAATTGATTTTCAAATAATATTTGATACACGACTGAAAACTACAGTCTAGTTATTATAAAATGCCATTTTTTTGCAGTTTTAAGGCATATTAGTAGGTACCTATTGGTATTATATTGTTGTGTATGGTGGTAGAAAATATATAAAATAGTTGAGTCAAAGTTTGCCCACACGATTGTCATAATCTAATTCTTTAGTCATTTTGATAAAGTCGAGTTTTTTAAACACGAGTTATTGGTGTAATTTCACTATATTTCTTATTATCGTAGTATAAATAGGCCAAATCCCGTACGGTTGTCGTTCGAAACAGATTGAAATTATACTGAACGAACCGGTGTTAAAGGGGACGATGCCAATTTATTTTGAATTGTAATTAAGTAAATAATTCATTTGTTTTCTATTATATTGAACCTTATAATTACTTGTGTTTACTACTTCGAAACAGATTGAAATTATACTGAACGAAGCGGTGTAAAAGGGGACGATGCCAATTTATTTTGAATTGTAATTCATTAAATAATTCATTTATTTCCTATTATATTGAACCTTATAATTACTTGTGTTTATTTATCTTATGCTCTTTTTTTTAATGCAAACAATTATATGTGGCTTTTTCAAGATGTCGGAAACGCGAAAACATTAAAGTCAATATATCTGAAACACGTCTTCAAGGAAAACTTTATCAACGATTTAAATTGAACAACAGTAATATTTATACACAAAACATCGTGCATAAACAGATTTTTGAGAATTAAATAATTCATCAATCAAGATGTACTTTTTTTATTTTAAACTTTAAACATTAATGAACCCAAAAACTTTAAGCTGATCTTGATCCATTCGGTATTTCAAAAATGTATAATTTGTTTTACTTTCGTGAATATTTCACGGGTTGCAACTACTATTTTAATTATTGGATAGTAAAACGAAATTCAATATCTTTCTACTGGTTTTATTAAGACCGCTGACATAATTATTCGTTTTATAGACATTATGAGAATGCTAATAGAGAAGTTACACTCATAAAATATAAATATTTTTTCAACGGAATCTTTATAATGAATATATCTTGTGTGAACTAAGGGGGTGAACAGATTAGTTTAAAAAGATGCATGAAACCATTTTAATCTCATTTGGGTACATGAAACGAATAATATACGAAAGCCTGATAAATAAATTCCGAATGTGTGCGGTCGACGTGCTTGAGGAAGTTTAATAAAAACGTGGTTAGACCAAGGGATTGAATTTTGAGTGAATCGAATGTATGTCAAATAATGAAAAGAATCTTTAAGAAATGGAGAAGATTACAATTTGATATCGGAAACGATAAGAAAACAAATCTCATTTCATTTGAGTATTAGATTGAAAAATATACGTTTAACTAAAAATTCAAGGTTTTCAAGTAATGAATTTATTGTTCGTAAAAGTTTCAAAATTCTAAGATAAATTTTGCAAGTCATTAAAATATTCCGTAAGACAGATTATTTAAAAATATGTTTTTAACTCTTTTATTCGTATTAATCTTGACATCGCGTCATCTATTTTGAATCCTTCCTACAATCTCTAAATCAATACGAATAAAAGCGTTCAAAATAGATTTCTCGAACATCTCGACTATAGAGACTATAACTAACAATCATTACAATCATACTTCAAAACCATAAAACGATTTCACTTTCCGATAGACGAGAAGTTATCGATCTATTCTATCTACACAAAATTCACAACATCTTGATTTATATTCCATTCCTGCTGACTAAGATTTTATTTTATATCAATCCGAGACCATTATAAATCAGCAAACTACTATTTTCAAAGTATTCCAAAGCCAACTATCATATACGAGTATACCATATATAGTATGCAATCAAACTTCATAATTCGAGCCTGCATTACGTACAATTAATGTATCAACTGTCAAACCAAACCTGTTTTCATCGAGCTAGGTCTCAGTTAGATACCAACAGATATCAGTGTAATTGCCCAATACTCGTATGTATAATACATTTTGTTTATAGTTAAGGCATTAACGTTGTGGAGGTTTAAAGACATTGTAATCATTTATTTACATATCAGTAGTAACGGAAATAAATTGGACAGATTAGAGGCCCTAGAAATTTCTAAGTCAGTACACCGATCCGTGTTGAACAGTTATTTCCCAAAAACCTCTCTGCTCTTGTCCGAAATTGTCCCATGCCTCCCTCACCCCCCAGCATCCAACCGTTGAAGCGTGTATATCGGTACCAGTTCGAACAGCATTTAGTCTTGTTTGCGCTCCCCTGAAGATGAGGTGAAAGCCTTGAAACCGGTAGGGTTATACCGTCACAAAAAAGTGGAATAAACAGTGTTTGATCAAAATAAATTGCAATATAATACATTTATAAATTTTGGAAATGAAAATGTTCAACGATAACAACGCCTAGACATACATGTTAGTTATCCTTTTCATTGAACCTTTCCCTTTCTTTTCCTACACTATTTAGTATTGTTAAAACTATTATAAGGAAAAAATTTAAATAAATGTTAATTTTTATTATATTATATTTGTATTCCTCGTATATTGTAATTATTTAAAAAAAGGCTGTATTATTACTCAAATGGATAAATAAAACAAGCAAGACGCATGGTGTTAAATATATAATTTTTTCATCCGATCACATAATTTTTGTCTCACCCACATTCAAATATATTAACATGCACAACTTATATTATTAATACTTCTCTCTGGCGCGATGGTGATGGCTATGATGATGATCATTGGTCGTTGTCGTCGTTGCTAGGCCTCGTAGTCGAGTATCCCCTTTGCCATTGCAACGTCAATTCAGTTGGAAAGCGAAGCTGTGTTGTGGAGATTTTTTTTCTATTTTTTATTTAATTGAGCAACCATTGTACTTGCTGCGATGGCGCACCGATGTCAGACGATCGAAGCACCCATTTTTATTTTTGAAAGATTATATATGACCGAAGTAATAGGCATTCAAGGGGAGCAGCATAGCGCAGGATTTGAACCATCGACATTCCGTACGAAAGTTCAAGCGTTACCGTGCGGTAATGCACCTCTGATCATTAGTATACGTAAAATGATAGGTCCAAGAAGAACTCGTAGAAATCCCAAAAACACGAAGGACGCTGATATAGAAATTGAACGAGGGGACGCTGGAACGGGACTGGGGAAGACAAAAGAGTTGTATATGGATCCGACAATGCTGATGATACTAGTATACGTGGTTACAGAATATTTCAATAAAAAAAAGTTGGGAAACACCGGTCTTAAGTATTGTCCCATAGCTAAAATTACTCGTGAGTCATCAATAATAATTCAGCCATTGGATTGAGATAAATTTCGATAATATATTGTAAAACATCAAATAAAGTAGGGGAGAGTATGAGGCCCTGCCGGCATCCAGCTTCCCAACGTGTCCCTGGCAGATGATGAATGGCAGATGATTGCATTGTAGTCTGCCAGACTGGAAAGTGCCGATAGCCGGCCAGTTTGCGGCGTCAGCACACTTTTTGCTGATAATGGGGACATTTCGCCCGCTTTTTGTCTGGTCATGTTCAATAGACCTAAAGACATTATACGAGAGCTCATACCATACTTATATGATGTACGCATTATTACCATCACGCCTAGTCCTGTTGGGGTGACATAACTCTGAAACATCTATGGTTTTATTTATCATTCTAAATTTATCAATGCCAATCACATTTAACATCCGTGGCCTAGTTGTTACGGTACCTTTGTTCCAATTAGGGGGTTACAGGTTCATTCTCGGTTGGTAACCTATTTAAAAAAAAATTCCAGACTGGTTTTCACTGAAGGTTTGTTTAAAATCTAACTGGTTGGTAGAAGCAGATTGCAATATTGCATTAAATCAGTCGTCTTATAGTATTCAACGAAAGTGTAAATATAATACTATTATTCCATTTTTGAGGTACTTGAAAAAACGTAAAGACTTTAAGGGGATTTGTAACCCAAAAATACAATTTCTTTTGAATTAATATTTGTCAATATATAGTTCGTTTGACAAGATTTATAAGTCCAAAGTATGGTTGGATCAAGTGAATTATATTTTACAAGAAGGAAACGTATAAAGTTAGACACATCATAGGAGCTGGATGGCTCAGTGTATGGGTGTGGAAGATACGTAATATGTGTGTCGGGATAAGAAAGTCTGACACTCTGTCGAACCCAGAAGGGAAACGGCGTGATGGTGTGTATGTATACTTGACAGTATCAGAAAAAATATCATTTTGTAGCTTGGATGTGATAATGTCTTAAAAGTTGGTTCTCATAATGGGCATTCCAAGCAAAACAACGCACTACGTGGTTTTTGACAGTATTTCGTTAGTACGAGTATCTAGGATTAAGCCTTAACTTTATTTCTTTACAATATTTTCTAGCTCCCTAACGGTTGATAACTGACATGTTATTCATAAAAACTTGTTTAGTTACATTAACTCCCTTTATCACATCTTTCAATAGTGACATATGTGGCTGCTAAGACGTTATTTTTACACTTAGAGGATTACAGGTTCAACCCTTTTTTTTAAATAGGCAATCCACCCAAACTAGGATGATTTGTGCCACCAAATTAAAGTCATTATGCTATTATATGAGTTAATATACAATAATAAAACATCAATTAAAAAATTACAAATATAGATCATTTTAAGTTTCAACAGATTAAGCTTCAAAAATTTAACAATCAATCTACATATACGAGTATATAAGTCCTCGCAGAAAGAAGAAAAGCAACATTAGACACGGTAAAGATATGGCTTTAAGTAAGTTAAATCTTTCTCGCAAACGACAATCGAAAAAAAACACGGTCCTTTGTTTCATCATCCAGACTACAGTCGCAGCCGGGATTCTCTACAATACCCATTCTGTAAAGGTGAGTAGACTAGCCCGTCCGCAAACGATACAAAACAGACACTTCCATCTTGTTAATTCTAATTATATTAAACCATGATTTCAAAGGGATAGATTTTTTTTACTGCTAATGTTATTTATAATTAATAGGTTCGACTCTTGATGATACTCGAAATTAATAAAGGATCCCACTCTGGTAACAGTATTCGCATACCATAGAAAGTTGTTGCTCTCTCCACGTACAATACTAGTTCCAACACGTACGATGACGACGTGTGAATCACGTGCCTACTCCAGTGGTTCTTAATCGGAAGACTTGATTATTGAGTCCGAAGACAATAATGTGTTCCGGTCACGATCATCAACGTGTCTGCATAACCAATTCATATATATTGAAGCCATATGAATTAATTAATGAGTTACAAAATATTTCATCAAAAACCAGCATATTATAAAATTATAAAATCATATTTTAAATTTTTTTTGGAGCATCATACATACATATAATATACAACCCCGCCATTTTCCGTCGGGATAGGCAGAGAGGAGATATCGCACGACTTCCTAGCGCGATTAACATATTTCTCTTCTCGTCTCTTCAACATCCATACATCTCATATAATTCCAACATGGGGGGTACAGGTTCAATTCCCATTAGAGCTCAATTCGTTTTAAAATGGGTTTAAAACAAATAAGACTCCAACAGAAATCATTTCAGATTTTAACTTTTCTCAAGTTTAATATAGAGAGTGAAAGTATTTTATAAAATAACTGAGTTATAAAAGTTTTAGGAGTTTCCCTGTCAGAGTAGGCAGCGAGGAAAGACCGTCAAACTATTCTATCACGACACACATTTTTTGCCTCTTTTACGTCCATATACCTTCTCATACAAGTTGTATGATTTATCTGACTTTTAAAATTACCTTCGTTCAAAATACCACTCACTTAATCTATCCATAGTTTCCTTGGTATTCCTCTACCACGCCTTCCATTCATATTTGTACTAACATATATATATTTGTTCTATTGGTCTTTCTTCATTTATTCGTTCTACATAATCAAACTATCTCCGAGTGACTGTATTTATCTTACTTAATACATTACTTGTAACTTCAAATTCATTCCTAATTACTTCACAAATTTTGAAACCTGAACTTATTTTCCAAGTTAACAGTAAATATATTTGTTATTCCACTATTTTCATTAATTCCCGCTTCACGTATTTTTCTACCTCTTATCGCAAATCACTTTCCAGGCGGTATAGATCATTTCATTTTCTCATGAAGAAAGCCTCAGGCTAAGAAATAGAAACATACTCGTATGTAACGAGTATTAGTGTTAAAACTAATTCCAACATACCGGATCCCTTGCGCGGTAGGGAAAGAAAACATATCTCCACACATTTATTTCCAAGGAAACGACTTTCACCTTCTTCATATTCATACCTTTTGTCGTGTACAATCTTCCGGTTTTTATACTTCTCACTTTACCTTCTTTCAATATCTGGTTCAGTTGATCTACCTCTTCTTCGTACCCCTTGCACTATTGACTTTTATACTTGCTTAGCCATTCTTTTGTCATTCATTCTCTCTACATGTTCAAACCATTTTAAATGCCTTTCATCATCTGACTTAACACATGTATTTTAGCCGTGGATTCATTCCTGTTGCCTTCATTCCACATTCTTTTAAACACTGAGAGTTTTTTTCTTAATACACTCATCTTCACATCATTAATCTAACTTTTATCTTTCTTCAAAAAAATATAATTCAATTAATTCGAAGATCATTGAAAAATACGGAGAAGAGCCGAATAAATGCTTTGAGACGAACACATGGTGTAACAATGTATGACATAATACATATCAGCATTAATTTCACATTTATGCCTACGAAGTAATTAAGGATAAATGTGGATGAATGCTGATGTGTTGAGTAAGGTTAAGAAAAGCACACTGATATGGTTTGCGCATGTAGAACGAATGAATGTCGAAATACTAATAAAATATAAATATAGTGTATGATAAATGTGAGTGGAAGGCGTGCGAGAGAAAGACCAAGGAAAGAATGGTTGGATCAAGTGAATTATATTTTGAAAGAAGGTAATGTAGAAAATCAAAGAAATCGTTGAAGTTTTATGAGAAGATATACGAGTATATGTAGATAAAGAAGAGGCTAAGAATGTGTGCCGTGATAGGAAATTCTGGCGCTCTGTCCAGTCTGCCTATCCCGACAGGTAAATAGTGTGATTGTATATATGTATCACTAGAAAATACAAAAATGTCATAAAAACTAGTGATGCCAGACGAAAAAAAAACGATAACAAAATAAATAATGAATCCTCGATGACAATAAAAATTAAGCTGTGATGCACTACGTTTGGATGCTTTCAAACAATGAGTCAACAAAGGCTTAAATTTTTAACCCTGCATCCCCCCCCAGTTTTGGGGTTGAGGAATGAGGGTACAGGGGGCACGATTAATCATGTATTTATTGGATGGATCGCTCACAAAGGGCTATGCGATAAAAAAGGGGCAAACAGAGATGCGAAAATGACACTGGTGTCGACAATATTTTGCCATTGTCGAATAATTTAAAAAGAACACTGTACCATTATTCCAGGGGGTGGGTAATGGCTAAAAGTAATACAGTGTGAAAAATTAATTCCCTTTATATATTTTAACAGGAATTTTTGCGTGAGTGTGGATTATCATGACATTAATCCTCAAATGTGAAAAAGTAGGTACTGCTTTTTGATATATTTTTTAATATGATTCACAGTAATGTTTATATTTTTTGTGACAAATCGTATTTATATTATTTATTTAACACTTCATTGTAAAAAAGTCTGGCTGGCTTATTGCAAGGCAGCAATCTCTCCAAACCAACCAGGGAAAAGTAACTAAGGAAAGTTACATGGTTAAAAAAAATTTAAATATTAAAATAATTATGAATCTTCATGAAATTTATGAACATATACATCATACAAGTAAAAGTGAGATACCATCGATCAAAGGAAAAGGAACAAAACATTAGGAATGCAGCACGTTATATTATTTACTATCAATCAAAAGTTTTTCAGTTGCTTCTTAAAGAATGCCAAGGACGGAGTGAGCCTAATATTGGTTTGCAACTAGTTCCAGAGTCTCACTGCATGGACAGTAATGACGACGTAAAAAAAGAATAGAGCATATTCATGCGGATTTAAAATTCGTATTTCGTGGCTGGAAAGTATTACTCTTGCATGGCCGCGCGGTAACGCACTGGACTTCCGTGCGCAAGGGCGTCGGTTTGAACCCCGTGCTGTGCTACTCCCCTCGAACGACACAAGCACTTTTTCCGCCTAGTGTTCGAGGGTATAAGGATACCTATGACTTCGGTCATATATATTCTTTTAAAAATTAAAAACTTAATAATTAACAACTTTAAAAAAGCTTTTTAATGCTCGATAAAAGAACGTATATTGTAATAAAATAAATAAATAAATATTCCTTACTATACCCTAGCCGCAGATGATATTATTATGTTTGTTATACTTAAATATTTCCTATCTTCTTTTCATTACTCACGTTTACTTGCTTATTGATGAAAAATAATTCCTGATTTCTTTTCATTTTACAATTTGACAATTCATTCAAATTGTTACCTTCAGCATATCAGAATTAATGATTCCGATATATTAAAGAGCGTGCCAGGAAGACCACATTGCATTTTGCCCCATTAATTACATAGTAAACACGAAACGATTCATCATCGCTCACTTTGACAATATTACTTGCACGCGAAGAAATAACAACACTCGCCAACGTTCAGTGCGTGCTGGTTTTGCTATCATTAGACGAACTCTTTTACCAGAAAAAGAACCATTTTTAGGGTACAATGAAGTATTCATAAATAAATAAATACATTAAGGTCGTAGACAACGTTCCCCCTAATTTTTTCATTGTGTGTGCGGCCCATCAACTTATATGTGCAAAAAAAAAAAAGAGGGAAGTGCGCAAATATGCATATTCATGCATAGATAAAACTAAGTAGTCAGCATAATGTACCACGAAATCATAAATTACATTTTTCAAATATGCACACATCTCAAAGAAAGGAACCTGAGAACCCATCACAAAATATCAAATAAAAATATATAATTGCACAAAACAAAATATGGTAACATGTTCCTTTCTTTGAGCGGAAGATGGAAACATGTGTGCGAATAATTTTTTAACAGATATGCGGCCGCACACGCGCACACCTTAGAGGGAACGTTGTCATAGATATATTCAATAAAACAAGAAACTATGTTTGTTAGTTGAATTCTTGTTGCTTAAAATAAAACGTCAGTATTATTTTTAAAATATTTGAACATTTTCGTTCATAATACAAATACTGATTTAATCTGAATATATCTATGAATTAATCAAATTGCCGAATTCGGGATATATCCACCGCGAAAATCATACATGCTGTTTGAGGTTTGAAAATAATTTGACGAATATTGCATATCGAAAGCCGCAAAATATGTAAATATAAACAAACAATAAATTAAGCGCCAAGGGAATAATAGCACGGTACACTGTTACATAAATCATATCATCTCAATTAAAATACAAACTTAATTGTAATGCAAGTGATGCGACCATTTTAGCCAAAACCACAATTAATTTGCTCGGAACTAATTGATCACTCCCCCCATCGCGTTACCGAGCCCTAACAAGCGGGCACACGTGCATACAAATGTGCCGAGGAGTGGTTAAATGGTCAGCGGAGAGCTAACCTATAATAATACAAATTCAAAAAGGTTTGAAAACATAATATGAATAAAGGTCATTATAGAAGTTTTAAGTATAACATTTAGATACACACATTTAGGATTAGGCAGAGAGGACAGATGCCGACGTACACAGCCACTGCCTCTTTCACATAAAGGGTCTTTCAAATTTAGCGTTTTTTTTATTCTATTTTTTTAATTCTTGAATAAAACACACAATTTGCTTTGATTTCAAAAAACTTTTTATTGGTTATTGAAGAATAATATATGACATTTAAACACAAAAAACAATATCCGCCAAATGTCCACCTCTTGCAGCTCCACAGATGTCAAATATTTTGTTGACATTTTGGCATAATTGCGGTTCTAACTCACCAATAACGCGAATAAGTTCGTCCTTCAGCTCAGGAATTGATTGGGGGTCATTCTTATAGACCTGGCTTTGCACGTAACCCCAGAGAAAATAGTCCAACGAACGGTGTCAGATCACATGATCTTGGTGGCCAATTAACATCACCGTTTCCGGAGATAACAATACATAAAATAATTCAACAATTTGAACGCGTTGTGGTATTGTATACGACTCAATTTTTATAAATATCATACATTACATTTCTCAAATGTCACAAGACCCGGGAAAGTTCGCGATGCCATCTGTGATTTATCCAAGAATTTAAAAAACCGCTCAATTTGAAAGACCCTTTATAGACATATATCTCATAATATTTGCTCTTTTGGTTCTGAAATTTCTTACCTTCTCTCAGTTAAGATATCTTCAACTACCTCTGTAAACGAATTCCTTGCTCTTCATTGAATTCATACATACACGAATATATTTAATTTCAACTTGAATATAAGAATTGGACTCCTTACCCACGGATAGAAGCGGTTTCTGGTTGGATGGAAAATATTGCCACATAGCAATAAACCCACCATATTTTACTGTATACAACGAAAGTGTAATACAATACAGAGCGCATTAGTTTAATATTTTCATATTAAATTAATATTAAATTGGACCGTTTCTACATATATATGATATACGTAAGAACGTATTGAAGAGCGAGGCTGGGAGCTAAAATTATTTTGGGCACCATCGATCGAGCCTTCGAACTTTAGAACTACTGAAATAGGTGCAGAGCTCACAGATCGTTATCGCACATGTTAGCAATACTACCGCACGCAATGAAGCAGCAACACTCACACATGTCTAAGGCACACTAATATTATTACTAGACGAACTATTTTCCCAGATAAGAATTTTTTTTCCGGGTATTATCGGGAATTGAACCCGAATCCCCGGGTGACAGTTCACCATTTTACACACAAAACCACGGAGGTAAACTATATATTAGAATATGTTTAACTATCCATCATTTTCCAATAAAGAAGATTTCCAAAACATATCGAACGGCGTGCAGTAATGGAAAACAAAGTTAATGGGACACTAAAACATCTACACTAAAATCAATATCAAATCTGCTAAGGTGATAGTTTAAAACAGTATTTTGGTACCAACTTTGATGTATGAAAAGGAAACGAAGGAAATTTTGTAGAAAGTCGATGTTTGAAAGAAGGCAGAATGAAGCCATCAGAAATTAATGCATGGATAAAATTAATGTTTTAAGTAAGATCAAGAAAGAAGGTTTATGATAGTTTGGACACAATCAATCAATCAATCAATCAACAATGGCTCTACAACCCAGGTCGGGTCTTGGCCTCCTTTAAAGCACGCCTCCATGACTGGCGGTCCTGTGCTGCTGTTCGCCAGTTCTGGATGCCAATGAGCTGCGCATCCCTATTGACACCATCCAGCCATCGAAGCTTCGGCCTTCCTGGCTTTCTTCGACCCCCCGGTGTGCCATTCAAGAGCCCTCTCGGAATGTCTTCCTCACTCATTCGTTGCACGTGTCCAGCCCACCTGAGTCTCCCAATTAAAATCTCTTGTGTTATGGTAGGGTCTCCATACAGACCGTACAGCTCCTGATTATACCTGATACGCCATTCTCCGTTATTGCAAATGGGGCCATATATTTTGCGCAGAATCTTCCTCTCAAATGTCCCTAGAGCCCTCATGTCCACTCTACTTAGAGTCCAACATTCTGAGCCATAGGTGAGCACAGGTCGGATGAGTGTTTTATAAAGTAGAGTTTTGGTTTTTCTAGAGAGATGTCGTGATTTCATGTACCTCTGCAGTCCAAAATAGCATCGGTTTGCAGCTATTAATCTTCGATTTATTTCAGTGGAAACATCGTTCTTACTTGTCACCATGGTACCGAGATACACAAATTCAGAAACGGTTTGGAAGGTAAAGTTGTCTATTTGTAGACTTATTGGGTTTTGGCGTCCATTTACGGGCATATATTTTGTTTTGGTCTCACTGACTACTAAGCCTAGGTTTTTTGCTGATGCTGCTAGTGCTCGGAAGGCATTTATAAGTTCATGTTCCGACCTCGCTATGATGTCAATGTCATCTGCATAAGCCAGGAGCTGCACAGATTTACTGAATATATGGCCTGTTGTTTGTATGCCGCTATCCCTAATGGCCTTTTCCAAAGCCATATTAAACAGCGTACACGCCAAAGCATCTCCATGTCTAAGTCCATTAAATGTTTTAAGAGGTTCAGACAGATCCTTTTGCACTCTGACACGGCACTCAACGTTGGACATTGTAAGCCTGACTAGGTTAATGAGTTTGACAGGAATATTAAATTCAGCCATAGCTTCATAGAGTTTTGTCCTATTGACCGTGTCGTAGGCAGCCTTAAAGTCTATGAAGAGGTGGTATGTATCAATGTTGAACTCTACAGTCTTTTCCAATATATGTCTAAGTGAAAATATTTGATCTATTGTTGACCTTCCCCTACGAAATCCAGTTTGGTATTTTCCAATTATGCATTCGGAGTATTTCTGCAATCTATTACAAAGAATGTTTGAGAGTATTTTATATGCTATATTTAAAAGGGTGATACCCCTATAATTGGAGCAACTCATGGGGTCTCCTTTTTTGAGCAGGGGACATATTATACCACAATTCCACTCATTTGGTAGTATTTCGTAGCGCCAGATGTCACAGATGATTTTGTGAATATGATTGTGGAGAGCCTCGCCACCATGCTTGAACACCTCAGCGGGTAGATTATCACATCCAGGTGCTTTGTTATTATGGAGATTCTTTATGGCAATTGAAATCTCAGCCAAGGTTGGGGATGGCTCATTATCATCAACATCAGTGGTGTCGTATTCTACTTGTTGGTTCCCGCTTGTTGCTCCATGTTGGTTACCATTCAAAAGGACGTCGAAGTATTCCACCCATCGATCCAGAACCTTTTGCCTGTCGTTTAAAATATTTCCCCGACCATCATAACACATAGTTGTTCTAGGCTTAAACTCTTTCCGTTGGTTGTTGATTTTACGATAGAAAAGTCTGGTGTTATTCTGTGAATGCGACAGTTCTGCTTCCTTTATTTGGTTTTCCAGGTATACACGCTTCTTCTTTCTGTGCAATTTCTTCTCTTTCCTCCTTAACTCTTTATACTCCAGCACAGCTTGTCGTGTATGATGCCGTTGTTGCATCCTGAGATATGCTTCATTTTTTTCATTAGTAGCATGTTGGCATTCAGCATCAAACCATTCTTCTCGTAGTGGTGCCTGCCTATTTCCCAGAACCTCATTAGCAGTGGAGGTGACTACAGATTTAACAGTCTCCCAGTGTGTATTGACATCATCCTGGTCCAGGTTCATATTCATATCAGCATCGTCCAATCTTGAACCGATCAATGTTTTGAATTGTTCTGCAGTTTCTGGTGCTTTTAAATGGTCTGTATTAATCCGGGTTGAACGTGTACCCCTCCGTTTTTTCGCATTGGAAATCCTACATCGAACCTTTGCTATTACTAAGTAATGGTCAGAGTCTACATTTGCTCCGCGATATGTTCGTGTATCCATTAAGTTGGATCTATGCCTGGCGTCAATTAAGAGGTGATCTATTTGATTGACATTTCTTCCATCCGGGGTTTTCCACGTTCCCTTGTGTATATTCTTTCGTTTGGACACAGTGGAGATAATGAATAGGTAAACGTACAAGTCAGAAGTACAAGATGTGCGTGGAAGAGGTAGACTAAAGAAAACATGACGACCAAATGGGCCAGATTTTGAAAGAATGTAAAGTGACAAATATGATTAATAAAATATTCTGCATGACGAGATGTATGAATATGGAGGAAGCGAAATTTGTGTGCTTGGATGGAAAAGTTTGGAGATCTGTTATCTCTGCCAACCCTACAAAGTACACGGCGTGATGATGATTGTATGTATACTCGTATGTGTACTATTTTCAAAAAGTTGCTTTTAATGAAATATGATATTGTAATTTGTTTTATCAAACACTATTTATTCCACTTTTTTGTAACGGTATAACCCTACCGGTTTCAAGGCTTCCCCCTCATCATCAGGGGAGCACAAACAAGTCTTGTTTGTGCTCCCTTGATGATAAGGTGAAAGCTTTGAAACCGGTCGGGTTATACCGTTACAAAAAGTAGAATAAACAGTGTTGAATAAAACAATTTACAATGTCTTTAAACCTCCACAATGTCAATGCCTTAACTACAAACAATATGAAATATGATATTTTGCGAATGATGACAGATTATTATGGGGATATTTTTGTTATAAAAAAATGGCGTCCGAAAAAATGATGGATTGCTGGAATACGTTTTTTTGTTTGATGGACAGGTCGACAACAGGGAACTTTAGAAAGCAAAGATTAAAAAAACCGAACTCAAAGAGAATTTTGATGGAAAAGGGACCTAAGATTTCGACAATAAAGAAAAATATCACAATATCCGCTTCAAGCTGATACTGGATTTTTTAATATAGATACTCAAAATGATATAAGTTTTACCAATTCTGATAATATTTCGTTCTTATATACATACCACCACGTCATGTCTCTTTTCGGGCAGACAGAGAGGACAGATCTATACGCCTTTACATTCGTGCACACAGCTTTCACCTTGCCAATATTCATACATACATATCATATGTAAGTGTCTTTTAGCATAGGAAATAAAAACTTCCGTATTCAAAATTACTCGTAGTATATACGTGCAAGTATATATATTTTAATTTACTTTGCCATCTCTGAAAATATACTCCAAAATGTGTAAAAAATTGATAGCAGCTCTGAAAATGTACTCCAAAAAGGTTTACATTGCTGATATTTCAGTTCCACAATTTAAAACCAATACCTTAGCTAAAGAGGTTCAATATCCTAATATCTAAAGAAGTTCAATATCCTAATATCTAAAGAGGATCAATATCCTAATAAACACATATCATAAATAACAGAAACACACCTTTACCACCGCAAATTATTTGAATCAAGGCAATAATTGAAAATAAATTCTCCACACTAATCACTATAAATACATCAAATAGTATCATCAATTGTTATGAATTCGAACCCTCAAATTGCTAATAATACACAATTTAATCAAATAATATTTCAAGCTCTGGACCACAGGGGTAATTGAAGGGAAGATTGATGAAACTCCACATGTCAATTTTATCAATTTTCAGGGGACAGAAAAACTTGTGCACAGGTGGGTATAAGAAGAAACTTCACTTACTTTTCTGATTACTACTTTTTTCTGATGCCATTTAGCAACAATACATGTGTATATTAGGTTAAATTGGTTTCTACACTCCAACAAGAAACACTTGAAACCTTTTAAAATTCAAATGTGTCAATAACAATTTGCTAAAGACAGTTGCACGTTTTAATTCATCGATCGTGAAAATGCAATTATTGGGTAACTCCACGTATGGTTTGTTACATTTTTTTATTGTAGATGTTGGTGAGTTTAGAAGGGCCTTTTTAAGCATTTTCTCAATTTAGGTATTTACTAAGAGGCTGGTTAGTTCATTTTAATATTGTCTTTATATATTTTTTAATTCAATTGATTTTGTATTTTCGTGGACTATATTTAAGTATTTTCCCCCCTCAGTGTTGCACTATGCATTGGTTATTTTTTTTTTAAGTTGATATTTAATACTTTGTTTACTAAACGTTGCTAAGGTTTCTAAAGGACACTCCAGTGTTGTAAATCTTTAAAATAAATAAATATCAATCCTATGGAACCTGAAATCTAATGCAACTTCTTTCCAAGAATGTGAAATAAAAAATTCGCTTAGTCATGTATTGAATATTTCCAATATAGTATTTTATTAATTTGTGTGGTATTCCTCGACCTATCCGTATTGATCAATTGTAAATATAAAAGAGCGTGGATGAGAGGTAATATTGTTTTCGGCCCCAAAAAATATCGAGCTTGGAATTAAAAGCCACTGGAGTAGGGATGTAATATACAGTCCGTCGACATACGAGTTAAGAATAATAGTAAAATGCTAATGCATGCGGAAAAAAATCAATAGAAAGCTCATAAACACACTATTAATATTTTTTTAATTTGCAAATATAATTATAATGTTAACCAGCACTTTTTTTATATTTTGATATAAGGTTGAGTTAACCGACCAACCCCTATTCGATTTTTCTTAGGCAGTAACTGATATTTTAAATAAAATTAATCTCGTTACTTGGCGCCGATGGTCGTTCGAGTAGGATAAAACTGGTGTAAATATGGGCTCTAGACGAAAATCAATCTTGCAATCTAGCCCTTTGCAACTGTGGTTTAATGTGATGAGAATTAACAAGATGGAAGTATCAATAATCTGTCGCTTGCAGGTGAGCAACACGATGATGGCTTTCCAGAATGGGTAGTGCAGAATGGTAATGCCGGCTGCGAGTGTGGTTCGGAAGATGAAACTATAGATAGTGTGCTTTTTGTCCATCCTTTACATCAGTGCTCCGCAACCGGTGTGCCGTGGCACACTGGTGTGCCGTGAGCCGGATACAGGTGTGCCGTGGTCAAATTCAATGTATTTGACATTTAACAATTTTTCATTATGTATTTAATACACAATGATAAATAATTTTTCATAATATTGTCTATTTTTCAAAATGTAGTATAGAATAACTATTATAACTAAATCATTTTTCAATGGTCCCCCAGCGCCTGGTGCCAACTGTTGAAAACTGCGTAGTACTTTGTGCTTTGTACACACCATGGCCGCACCAAATTAGTCATAGACAAAGAAAAATGACCCTTATGCGCGTCGCTGAAGACTCATGCGCATGCGTTATACTGTATTTGCACGCGTTACATCACGTTCACTCGTTTAAAATTTATTGTAAAATTTGTGTATCAATTTAAATATTTTAGCTTTTGGCGTGCCGCGGAATTCTAGGAAGAATTTTGGTGTGTCGTAGGTGGGAAAAGGTTGCGGAGCACTGCTTTACATGACAGATTTGATTAACTTTGTCATATATTTGCCGCGTCCTATGAATGTTGCGTTTCTTTATTTTTCTAAGCACTTGAAAATAAAAATACGATTTTTTTATTAAAAAAACTGCATAATGCGTTTTTTGACCACTTGTGTTTTATCAAAGAACCCTTTAATTTCGTCGAGTTAGTTTGCTAGAGTTTGTAGGCGAGACAGGCACAGGCCAGTACAGTAACATAGCCACAAGAGCTCTAGGTGCACAAGGCTTATGGGGCATACTGTACATCCCCATCAACCCCACGGGGGACAACATTGGCTGGTCAATGAACCCCGCATGGTTTACTAATGAACTGTCATAGCGGAAGGATTGCCGAAATATAATGGACTGAAAATTTTAAACCAAAATTGTACGTTATTGAACAAAAACAAAAATATTGAAGTAAATAATAAATAACGAAACACTTTTTTAAAAAGAACGGCTGCAGTTTGCGGAGGTATTGTTTTTATTATTAGACTAAAAGATCTTCATATTTTTACCAAGATTTATTAATTTAGACGATCTCTGTAGCCTAGTTCATAAGACGCATGTCCCCGGTATCTGGTTCGATTCCCGCTATACCCATTTTTTTAAGTAATAAAAAAAAGAGTCAGTTAAGTTTTCGCTTAAGATCTCTTTTAAATATTTTGTTGGTATAGATTGCCACATGGCAATTATTGACAACAAATATGAAATACAATACAATTTATTAAATAACATAATTTTGAACATCATCTTCAACAATAAGAAATATGGATATTCGATTTTCAGTCCCATCCACCAATTATGAGAATATTTGCCGTCTGCCTCTTCTACGAGTACCCGATAGTGTCGCCGTTGTCAATTCCTCGTCTATTTGATGTTTATGATCGTGTTATTTAAAAATACAAGGACGTATTTGTTCATCTTTAATACATTTTCTTATTTTGTCTGTCACTTGGCGTACTCCCAAGTATCAACTCGCGTACCCCACTTTGGAGACCACTGGTATACAGTACAACTTGGCGGGTTTATAGCCAAGTGAAAAACTCTTACAAGCAACCAGAAAGAGTCCAGAAGTGAAAATGAGATGTAAACCCTTACCAATAGGAATCGAACCTGCAACTTCCAGGTCGGAATACAGCTGTCTTACAAACTAGGCCACGGAGGTTATCCATTCAACCTTTTATATAATAATATATTCACGGTGATTAAACAGGCATATCGCTACCCTAATTTGTAAATTTGCTAACTCCACTTTTGTCGAAAAATGACTTAACAATTGCATTTTGTTCTCGACATTCAAATACACATGCTATAAAAATTTGACATTTCTACAATTATTGAAAGTGCCTTAAAAAACGCCTCAACAAAAATTGATAACTCCAATGCTACCAATTCCAACACTGCAAAATGTGTAACTTCACCATTTTGTATGTGAATCCATTAGAATCAAGTAGCATTGTGGTAGCGGTCAAAATATTTACTTTAAAAGGTGAGTTCGGTTACGCTATTTTGAAAAAAATGCATTATTTCCTACGAATATAAGTATAAGCACTATTTTGTTAAGATAGTTTGAAGTTTTTTCCCTTTATTTATGACTCAATATCTCATTTTATTCAACTAAGGGAGCTAGCAATTTTTCAACACATGTAAAACATCGTGTTGCATTATGACATCAACTTTGCATTTTAATTATTACTAGGTGGGCTTAGACTAAATTGCGTTTATTTAAACTAATATGAATATTTGAAGCATTAAAATACTTTTATAAGTATTGTCTATTTTTATAGATGAATATCGGAGGAAAAATTATGGTTGGATTAGTGAAAGAAAATCGTAGGAGTAATAAAAAAAATCTTAAAAGTGATGAAAAAAATCGTATGAGTGATGGTTTTCAAGAAAGGCCAAATTTATTCATGGAATTGCCAATTTTAGTAGTTGATAGTGATAATGCAGAAATCACATAATATTATGTAAATACGGATACTACTCAGAAAATTTATCAAAAGAAATTATAGAAACACAACCTGACACGGTTTACAACAATATTATAATTATGGAAAGTGCTGATAATACGGATATTGTACAAAATTCGACTGAACTGATAACACAATTCGAGATGGTATTTAACACCATTGATGACATTATAAGTGATGATGAAAGCCAAGGAGCCAAAATTTCATTAGTGCCGTATTTAGATAATTCAGATTCAAATTATTATAATGGACCACTTCAACCTACTAAAAAAGTAAGAAAGAAAAGGTGTGACGTAGATAGTTCTTCTTGGTTCTCTACTAAGAATAAGGCAAACAGAGAGAAAGGAAAAAGATATTTAGGCAGAAAAAAGAAAAACAATGGATCATGGAATAATAAAATACCGAAGAATGATAAAAAAAACTTTAAAAAAAGGCGTAAATGTCATGTTTATGAAAAAGGTGTCTTGAAGTGTTATTCTATATCGGATAAGGACAGAATGAACATTTTTACCAATTTTGGAACTTGAATTGGAAAGAACAACGAATTTATGTAGATGGGCTAATGAAAGTTTTTCCGGTAAAAAAATTGAGGGGTAGAACAGATCCGGAAAAATCCAGTAAACTGTCGCTTACAACATATTTTCCAAGAAAGAATGATTCTGACATACGGCTATGCAACACGATATTTTTGCATACATTAGATTTAAATAGGATGACAGTATTAAACTGGAAGAAGAAAAGCGGTAGTTTAGAATTACACATGGCAATTATTGTTAAAAAATGCAACAAGAATCGATTTGTGGAAGCTTATGAAAAGCTTAGAAACTTTTTTAATGAGTTGCCAAAAATGGAGTCCCATTTGTGCCGAAAAAGAACTTCCAAAAATTACTTGTTGCCCAAATGGAGGTCAAAATCAGATCTTTATAATTTTTATAAAACCGAATGGTTTCCAACCATCTCTCTTGTCTAATTCATTTCACAAACATTTTGAAAGGGCTAATTTAGAGGGTTTCCAACCTAAAAAAATGCATGTGACAAATGTACTACTTATGAACAATATCATTTTTCGGCCACTGAGTACGAACTACACCAACGGAAGAAACAAGAAGCTAGAAATGAAAAAAAAAACAAAGACAAAGAAGAACAAAATTATGTGTTCACCATGGATCTATAATAATAAGCTGTCCTGGCCCCAAAATCTAATGTTTCAACATTATATTATAAAACAAAATTGTGCACACATAACCTTTGTTTTTATAATTTATATTTTTATAACTTGTTTTATATTGTTTGATTTATGTAATTTATCACCCCTCTTACATTATTTATATCCAAATAAAATACTTCAAGTTATTTGTTTTTCAATATTAGGAGACCTCCACAGTAAAAACTCATATTAAGATGCAATTTTGCTAACTCCTACAATAATTTTTAAATATTCACCATCGCAAAATTGCTAACTCCAATAATTATCCATAAAATCATGATGCAATAATGATATTTAACTTTTTTTTTACTCGGAGTGTATCTCTTGGTCGTCTTGATATTTAAGTACAAAAAAAAATAATAATAAGATTTAATTTAGATTAGTTATGCAGTTTTATTGCCGCCCTGTAAAGTTTGTATTTAAGGAGTTAGCAAATTTACAAATTAGGGTAGCGATATGTAAAAGTAAACTTTCTTATTATCGTATAATACTTTCAATATATTCAGTACCACTCGACAGTTTTATTACCAAATGGGAATATTTTCGACTAATCAGAAAGATGTAGGTAAAGCCTGAATTTAAAAATACACTGAAAGCAGTCTCCGAGTTGGAATATAGAAATCTTATCATCTATGCCATGGAATTCGTCGCGAAAAAATCGAAGAATTTGTCAAAAGAGATTGAGGAATGCTTTAAAAAATGTCGAAAACACGCCTTAAATCAATATTAATAAGAAATAAGTTTTCACATTTCCTTGACAGCTCCATTACGTCCATCCATTTCCTGTAACCCGTCAAATAGGACCTTCAAAGGGTCCGTCCTTGGTCTTTGGCCGGATTGCTAGAGTAGGGGGTAAAATGGAGAGGGCCTGCATGACTGACGATTACTTGGATGACAGAAGGTGCGGAAGGGATAAATGGGATGGGAAATGAATGAGGATTGGTGAAGAGTTATATTGAAAAAGGAATTTAATGATATAAAGTAATTGCATCAAGTGTTTTTTTTAAGATTGATTAACGGTTAGCATTCATGCGAAGCATATGAGTGCACCAGGTTAGATTCCTGATGGATTCACTTTCGAACTTGTTTTATTATTAGACCTTTTAACATCTGAATATATATTTTTCCATAGCTTATATACTGCTTAAAACCGCGCTACTTAGTAATGCAAAAATAACGCTATGTCTAATGAAAAGCTGCAGCAGATAAAATCTGCAGATCGTCTTAGGACTTTGATAATCTTGCCATCGGAACTTTGGGTTCGATATGTCAAGAATGTGTGTTTGGTGAAGTGCAACAGCTTGCAGATAATAAATCAATATAAGCACATGCGTCTCACACCTACATGTTGACTGAAAATCATGCCCGATCACGAGGGATTACCTAACAAAAGAATAAATAAATAAGAAATTCAAAACGAGGAAAATTGTCAATCAATTCAGTGGATAGATAAAGTCAATTAGTTAAATAGTGTAGTATTCATATAACATCATAAATTTTGATAACAAATTCCAAAAAGAACCACTTTCCTAACGCTGTACATGCCACTCATATATCCAACACTAAGAGGAAGACCATTCCACGAAATTTAAATGGCGAAGAATGCGATGTCAAAGCTAGAAAAAATTACGATAAAATTGGGTCTACTGAAATCTCTCCTCTTCGCAATATGTATGTACGACGCAGATACGTGGACTCGGAGAGCAAGTGAGAGAAGTAGAATGGGTGCAGAATGGATGCAAAATACATTTCAATGGTGATTATTCAATTCCACAGCAATTCACTAGAAATTAATATGATATGTATCAAGTATTACAACACACTGCAATGGCCAAATACCGTATACAGTAATGCATAATCAGATGCTATAAAAACCCACGGTGTAATTGGATAATGCTAGCATATCAAGAAAGCGATCTATCCACTCGATTAAATTTGATTGATTGGCTGCACACCTTTTAGAATTATTTACGAGTATACGCGAAGGTTTGTCATTAAAACTGATATAGGTACGGTGTTTTAAATATGGCTTAGAAAGAAAATTCATATTTAGCTGTGAATTGCAATTTCCACGTGCATATTTTACTTACATATCATATTGATACATAAATATCACAGCATTATTTTACTATCAACTTCAACTTCGATGTATGGGAGTAAAACGTGGACGTGGAAAAATAATGAAAAGAGCCGACTAAATGTTGTAGAAATGTGTGCACTGAGAAGAATGCATAGGGTGACGATGTATGGTGGAATACAGAATTAGGTGATTTGGAGTGCATGCGAACTTAAGTGTAAAGAAGAGCACGTTGAGATGGTTAGGGCGCGTGGGATGAATGAATAAAGTTAAGACTAACGAAACAATTATATAGAGCAAATATGCGCGGAAGAGTACCAGAGGAAGACTAAGGAAAATATGATTGTATAAATGTATGCCATTTTGAAAGAAGAAAATGGAAGAAAACTGAAAAATCGTAGGAGTTTTTTGAGAAGGTATATGGATGTGGAAAAAGCGAAATATGTGAGTCGAGATATGAAAGTCTGAGGATTTGTCTTTTCTGCTTACCCAAAAAGGGAAACGGTTTTATGGTACGTAAGTATGTGTAATTACAATTTGTAATACTCTTATATGTATGATGTTTATACACCAAAATATAGGAGGGTACTTCAAAATGCCAGTACAACAATCCAGGACTGGAATGAAACCAAGTTCGGAACTCGTCGAACAAACTGTATTATTTTGTGTTAGTATTTACTTCGGTACATCTAGCGGGCTTATTGCTATAAAGCAATGCCTTCCAACCAACCAGCTAATGATAAGTTGTTTTAATCTATAGCAGATTTTACAAAACAACTATTCGTAAAAATTCCGGTAAAAAAGAACAAATAAAATGATTCATGTGTAAACAATACTGGTAGAACTAGGGTTAAGAAGTTCTTTCTAAGAAAAGCAAAGGAAACAAAGGGAAAATAGGATCAAATATTTTTTTCAATTCTATCTTTAACGTAAATAAGCATGGTGCACATCTTATAACTCTAAGAAGTTCGTTCCACACAATGTCCATATCACCAATCGGAAGATGTTGAGGAGTACCATTCGAATGAATTAAATTAGGAGAATCACTATATACTCGTATTTCAGGAGGACCCTTTGAAAATATGTATTTTAAAATACTCCTTTAGGTAACACTTTTAAAGAGAATAGTTATCATAAGATAAAATAAATCAGGAATATATCAAAGGATTTTTAACGAAACACTCCACTAAATGTATTCAATAACTTATACCAAGGAGTTTACAGCATCAAGTTATATTAAACTGTATCAATATCCCTGGCTTTATTAAATTTCAATCAGAAACCAAAGAAAAACCGTCACCCACCCCCTGACAGAGTAGAGTTGACAATGGAAGAGGGATAAATAGATCACAATAGAGCTAGCTAGTGTGGATATGTGTGAGGACCAGCGACGGAGAGAGAAGATCGTGAGGGAGTGAAGACTTCCCTGACAAGGGTAGCCAGTTAAGTAAAACACCTGTCAAAAAGTTTGTCTGCCACGCATTGTGAAGAGGGAGGGAAGAAGACCCGCTGGATTTAGTATACACGCTGAGTAGTCGGTGATTTATGAAGGGTTAAACTACGTCACGAGGTTGTTGGAAAGTTTTTTGTTTAGATAATTTGTATACGATGATTGGTTGATTAATTATGCTTTATATAGTATGTAAATAAGTCCTGGGGATATTAACTTTCTTGTAGACAAAGGTAGTCAATCGTAACGTTTTGTTCATGTAGACGAAGGTACTCAATCGTACTGGAAAATTATTCATGCAAGCGTAACAGATTTAGTTTATTTTATAACTAAGTAATGAGTCAGTTTAGTTATTTTTTTAATTTAAGTCCTTTCATATTTTTAGATAATACTTTGTGTCTGTATTGTCGTGCAAATTTTAATGCCATTATAATCATTACGTCATGTCCCTATTGGAGTAGGCGCTGAGGTGCATGGCCCCGCGGTAATGCACTGGAATTCAGTGCGAAAGATCGTCGGCTCGAACCCTGCGCTGTGCTACTTCCCTCGAATGTCATAGGATTTTTCCGCCTAGTATTCGGGGGTATAAGAATATCCATGATGACTTCGGTCATATCTATTCTTTCAAAAAGAGAAAAAAAAACACGCCGGTGAGCTCCGATCGTCTTATTTCGGTGTTCCATCGGATCCAGTAGCAGTGCGGCCGGTGAGTTTACTGGTGTGAACGGCTTACTTAATTAAAAAGAAAACTCTACGGCACAACTTCATCTTCCAATTGAATTGACGTTGGAATGACAAGGGGATCCTCGACTACGAGGCCCAGCAACTAACGAATTGAATAGTCAGAGAGAACAGATGCCTATTTCATTAGGCCTATCTATACTTTTACTTCTGACCTCGTCATCATGCACACTCTCATATTATAAAGGATCATCCTCTTTCTCTCTTACAAAACTTGATTAATTTTTTTGTGTCACTATTTTTAGGTTTTCCCAAACTTTTCGTAACTTCTTTGCCAGTTTTAAAGACTTTTTGTAACTCTTGCAACATTAATTTGTTCCATGTAGCCAAACCTTCTCAACACTCCTTATTTATCTTAAGCACTACATTTAATTTCAATCTTCATTCTTTCCTAATGCCATAATTTCTTATTTAGTCATACGTCGTTTTGCCATACATTCTACGCAATTGTCTTATTTCTATCTTACCTTCATGTTTTTTTGCAACGTCTAAGTTCCGCATGCATAAAATGCTATTTTCAATACATGAAATTGAAATATGGATGTAAAATAAATTAAAAAACTGAATGAGTGCTGTAGAAAAATTAAAACAGTCGAAGAAAAACTATCATTAAGCAAATACACGTGGTGACGATGTTTAACATAATACAAATGATTAAAAAAACTCAAAAAGAGTATTTTGCGAGGGTTTGGTAATTTACCAAAGTAAAAAAACTAAAATTAAAATTTATTACGCGTATATATCTATCTATGTTGTTTGGTCAAAGTTAATCAAATTAATTAATAAACTTAAAATGTATTTAAAAACTGAGAAAAAGCGAACGAGATTAATGTAAATCACATATGTTAGATGTGGAGTTGGTAAAAATAAAACACATTACTTGTTACATTGGTTGGCAAATAATTTCGAACATATGATGTTTTATAGCAAATTTTTACTTATTAAAATAAAACCATTAAGAATAAAAACACGGTAACTGAATTAGGAAATAACACGATTAAGCAAGTGGGTGTAGAATCAATGGAATATAAAAAATAACGATGCGAAAGAACTTGAAATGGATACGAAAAGAAATCCCGTAGTGGGTGGGATACTGGTTACATATCAGAAAATTTATTTGAGTTAATATAATTCAACCAGAACTCGACGAGCCACCCATGATCGAATTTCATTATTTTGTTGGAAGAGATTGCAATGAAGAGATTTAATCAAAATATTTTTTTTCAGTAAAACAAATATTTAATCATTTAAGACTTGAACTAAATATTGAAAACAAATTTCAGTTGTTACATTTTGTCTCATCGACACGTCGTCTTACGGCATGACGGCGGTAGTGGTTTAACGCTTAGCATATATGCAAAACAAGCGGGCGCCCTAGGTTCAAACCCCGGTGGATTTAATTCAGGACTATTCCACATCTGAATTTGTTTTTCTGAAGTTTTTTTGGGGTTTGTCATAAATTCTAAAAGCGCTTTTAATTAACATAAACAAAAACTTTTCATAAAATTCTGCTTAACGAAAAGCTGCACCAGAATAAACCCGCTGTTCGTTGCGGAAATTTAGTTCGTCTCCTTGCCATCGAAAATTTGGTTATGATCTGTTAAGAATATATGCGTGCTGAAGTGCCACAGCTTGCTGACCATCCATCCATCCATGGCTCTACAACCCAGGTCGGGTCTTGGCCTCCCGCAGAGCTTGCCCCCATGACTGACGGTCCTGTGCAGCGTTACGCCAGTCCCGGATACCGATGTTGTTTGCATCCCTCACCACTCCATCTAGCCATCGGAGTTTTGGTCTTCCCACTGTTCTCCGCCCCCCGGGCGCACCATCCATGATTCGCCTTGGGATCTCGCCCTCGCCCATCCTCTGAAGATTGCTGACAACACCACAAATACACGCACAAGCTTCTTTTCATAGGATGGCTGACAATAATTATACTCGATTACGAGGTAGTCTATTGTATCGTATGATATCGACACGTGTTTCTGTCTCCTATAAGACGTCTTTTTAAAGTATAATTAGTCAAACAATCTCGGTTTTATACATGAGTATAAGTACACTTATTAAATAGTTTTATCGGCGACTTTATTTGTCTCAATAATCACTGATTCTAAATATGTTACTTGTTTTTATTATCGTTTATTTAACATCTTATTCCCAAAGTATGACAGAATACGGACTGAAGTTATACGAGATGAGTGTGAACTTAAGGCAAATGTGTTGAGGAAAATGAATCAGAGTACATATTCTGATATGGTTTGGGCACGTGGAACGAATGAATGAAGATAGATTAATAAAACAAATATACAGTATAAATGTGAGTGGAAGGCGTGGTAGAGAAAAACCATGCAAAATATGGTTGGATGATATTTTGAAAGGGGGAAATGTAAGTCAGAGATATCGTAGGAGAAGGTGTATGGATGTAGAAGAGGCGAAATATGTATTTCGCGATACGAAAGGCTGGTGTATTGCTGGTGTCGTTTTTGTCTACCCTGTTAGGGAGACGGCGTGATGGTTTATATGTTTGTTGTTATTCTCAAAATATTCAGTATTTAGAGGTTACATTAGTAAGGTTTTTTTAGAAATAACCCACTTTCTTAAGGTTAATCCATTGTTTTCCCACTAATAACTCGTATTAATACCAAACTTTAGTGTTTTGCTAAATGGAAGGTTGAAATATTTAAAAAAGTTACCTTATATTTGAGAACCTGGCGATTTTTATTTTTTTGTAGGGTGAATAACGATTTTTTCTTACCTGAAACAAAAGATAATTTAAATTAATATCACTATTTTAATTTAAGTATTTTATTTCCAATGGTAAATTCTAATAGTCTAAAAATATAAATGTATTATTCTTAAGACGATAGGTTTGGAATAAAACCGCAATATTTAAACCAAAAATAGCCCCCTCATGCAGTATCTACATTCAAATGACAGTACGGCTTAACATTTCCAATTAATGAATTCTTCAAGTATGTTGATAATTTTTAACACATCATTTTTTTATTAAAATTTTGTCTCAATTTGTGAGGATATTATGCGATGAACCCAGACCATTTCATAGCCTCTCTCGCAGATGTATTTTATTTTCCTTAATCTATATGCGTAATTTCAGGATGGTAATTGCAAATCACTTTCGTTATAAACAGTACGACCTGGCGGGCTTATTACCATATGACAATATTTTCAACCAACCAGAAAAACTCCAAACAACCTGAGAGAGGCTACAACTGAAAACCTTTTTATTTTAGAAAAATTCTGGGTTCTTGTGGGAACTGAATCCGCAGTCCCCGGGTGAGTAGACAGGGATTTTACCAACAAGGTCATGGAGGTCATCAATGTACATATAATTTTGAACATAGATGACCTTTATGGCCTTATAGAGGATGTACTCGTATATTATATGCACATACTATGTTGCTATAAATAAAACTTTTATTCATTTTTATTATTAGTATTAAAATATAAAAACGCGTTACATATATTTATTATCAGTTAATACTTAAAACGAGTAAACATTTTTCATTTAAGATTTAAACTTTACAAACAGGTACAGAATTTCAAAAATAGTTCCACTTGAAATTCAATGGCGGGCAATAAAATGCACCTCGTTAGATTCAATATGCGAAAATTTATTAAATTCGGTATCGCCAGACGACACATAATCCTCTTCTCAACGAATAAACTCTCCTCTCTTCCATTCTTTCCAGAGAGAAACGTGGAAAAGTATTCTTGAAAATAAGACGATATTCCCTGATGTAATTTGGCAATAAAGTGCATTTGGCTGCATCGCATTTCAATATATCTTCACGAACCGAAAGAATCCAATACGGGGGCAATATGAAATTGCTGCAACAGTATGGAACAAATATTAAGCTTTTCACATATAAATTGCACAATAAAAAATCTGCATACAATTTTCCGAAAGGATTTCAATATGTATTTGTCATGGAAATTCAGCGAAAAACGTAATAAATCTACGAAATAAAAACTAAAAATTGAAGGCCTTTCAAACTGTTTAGACGCATTTAAATATATTAACTGTGTTGCGAATAATTCTCCTTCTCCCGTGACGTAGAATCTTGAAGTCCTTCGTCAATACTTATCTTTTCACCGCCACCAGAGGAGTCGCTGTAAGCATTTCCTTCTGCGTCACTAAGCGATGCTGCGTTCATAAAAAAACAAAGATTTCGATCTTCTAGTGTATATTACGCTGAATGGGGACTTATTTTGTCCACCATAACAGTGTGGGTGGTGGTGGCATCGAACTGAACTGAAGACTATAAAAAAAGACAATCTGAAAAATAATAAAGGTTGTATCATCTTAACCCTGCTACCTTCCGATATATGCCTTATAAGTAATAATAATACAAAGATGAGTTGTACAGCGCTGTTTCATTAAAAACTATAAACTCATGAGCACTGCCCTCTTAAATTTGAATTACTTATAAAGTATGTATCAAAATCTGCAAAAAGAATAGGCCATAACAGGGTTTTTTGTACATTGATGTACATGAGTAAAAGGTAGACGTGAAAAAAGAATGAAACGAGTTGAATAAATGTTGTAAAAATGCGTGCACTGAGCAGAATAGATAAGGATGAAAATGTATGACAGAATACGGAATGAAACGGCTGTTGCGTTAAATATTTGAAAAAGAACATTGTGAAATGATTTGGGCATGTAGAACAAATTAATGAAGAATGATTAACAAAACAAATGTACAGTGTAAAAGTGAGTGGAAAGTATGGTATAGGAAGGAAAACATGGTTTGATTAGGTGAATGATTAGATAAATCGTAGGAATTGTATGAGAATGCGTATGGATGTATAAAAAGAAAAGGATGTGTGTCGAAATAGAAAGTCTGCCGCTCCGTTCTCTCTGCTTAACCCAGCAAGTGTGGCGTGTCGTGATTTACCAGAACATGTAGCGTGATTTACAAGAACAAATTAAAAATTTTAGGGCTCACAGATAAAATAACAAGCGTAACTTAACAGAACTGTAGCAGATTCGCGGTAAACTTAGTAAATCTGCTCGTAACGTTGTTAAGTTTACAAAGAGGTTCTATTTACTATAGAAGGTTCCATAAAACTCCAAGAAAGGTTTTACTACAAAGAAAACCAGAAAGTGTCCATAAAATGGAAACTTTCTTGCAAGTATAGCAGAACTGGTATGGCATCGTAAAATTTTAAAGCTGACAAATGTCGTTTAGTTACATGGAAGTACTTTATTTCGTGACAATGAATATTTTTGTAGTGTTGCACATAAAAAAACGTCATGTTTGATGGATTTATTCTTAGAAGAGTAGAGTGAAAAGTATGAATAATAGAAGATAGTGCATGATGTGATATGTAAATGTGGAAGAGGAGAAAATTGTGTGCTTGCATAGAAAAGTATGGAGATCTGTTATATTTGCATATCCTCAAAGAACACGGCGTGATATGTATATATAGTATGTTTAATCTCCCATCCTCGTACGATATTGTAATGTTTAAATAAAATGGTGTTTTTTTCTTTTCATAATAATTCATAGTTAAACACTTATCATAACATGAAGTTGATAAGAAAAAAGTGTGCGCACTTGAAATCGCTTATATTTTAGAATTGTATCCGAATAATTTAACTTTGTATTACGCTAAGTGCGTACCAAGACCCTTTAGAGAATATGAACAATTTATTCGAGGGGTGGTTCCACGTAAAGCCTCTTATTTAACAATTCCTTACATCTTTTATACATCTCAAGATGCCTTATTAATAATTTGGTCCATATTTCACGGGGGTGGGCTCTATAGCGCGCTGCATAGCCCCATCCTCCCTAAGATGCGGGGATTTTACGGGCAATCAGAAGCAGGGGCGGCATCTCTTAACTGCAATCGGTGCATTACTCCCCCCACGTTTTTACGGTCAAGTAATTATTTACTCACTCGAGATTTAGACCACTTTGATTACTTTAAGCATACTTATGTTATCTTATATACTAAAGAAAACTCGAGTGGAACGCTCGATTATAATGGGAAAAACTTGAAGATAATATACTAAAACATTCTAGTATCTCGTCGGAAATGTTCAGATACTCTCTAATCACAGTCTCGCGCTATATTCCAGTAGATATTGACTTTTGGATTTTTCTAGTTCACAGCTCTTTATTTTTCACGTTATCTTTTACACCCCAGACTCTGAAACCAGCTAATAGCTAGTATAAGACTCGCAGTATCGTAAACGTGCTTCAAAAAGCAATTTTAAATTACTATATCTCCCTTCATTGACATAGTGTGTTTTTCCTGATTTTCCCTCACCCTTCCTTCCAATCACCATTTCCTTCTCCTGACTATCGATGACTATGTTTAATTTACATTTGATTTTATATGAATTATTACTGTATACATTTTCATTATTATTTTGGCTTGGTTTAGTTCTCGTCAAAAATGTGAACCCTTCAACTCAAATGTTGGTACTTGGCAATTCACAAACCATATTGTTCACTCTACCAATAAAGTATAAAGTCATTGTAATTTATTTTATCAAACACTGTTTATTCCACTTTTTTGTAACGGTATAACCCTACCGGTTTCAAGGCTTTCACCTCATCTTCAGGGGAGCACAAACAAGACTTGTTTGTGCTCCCCTTAAGATGAGGTGAAAGCCTTGAAACCGGTCGAATACCGTTACAAAAAAGTGGAATAAACAGTGTTTGATAAAGTAAATTACAATGAATTTAAACCTCCACAACGTTAATGCCTTAACTATAAACAATATACAAAATATAAAGTATTAAAAAAATTCAAAAATTGTTATCACGCATGGATGTGCCAGATCATTAAAAAAATAAAAAGGTGTTTTTAAAAACAAATATTACGTAAAAAAGCATCATAACCTTGAAGCCTTTTTTTTCAAGCATTCAACTTGTCTTTCTAAACTTACCAAAGATTTATTTTATTTATTATTTTTTATTTAAAAAAAAAGTGAAAATAACCAAGCATAAATGCAAAAATAACCAAGCATAAATTTAAAGAGTCATCTTCAATAATCATAAAAAAACATAAATATTCCCTTTCCACCATCATCCCTAATTTGTACGCTCAAATACAGTAGACCTGCTGGCCGACTCACTAGAAATTCCCGTGTTAAATCCACCAGCTTATTACACGCGTCAATAAAATACTTTTGTCACTGAAAAGTATATTAAAAAATTACAAATAAAAGAAATATATGATTTATACTTTTTCAACGAAAAAGAAAAAATAACAAAAAATTAAGAATATAAAAAGTGTATCTTGATCGAAAATAAAACACATCGCAAAGTATAAAGTATCACATATTTGTAAAAAACTTAGTATGCGCGAAAAACATTTTTCATCGACTGTTTTCCTTATCTGTCAAACATTTATTGGCTATCATAATCTTACTAGTCTATGTTCCAGCCACAACAATGGTTTTTTAACCGCGATATACTTCTACTTCTTCTTGAGGTGCTGGCTCCTATGGAAGATTGATATACTTCTACTTCTGTGATATACTTCTACTTCTTCTTGAGGTGCCGGCTCCTATTGAATGTTAATATACTTCTACTTCTGATATACTTCTACTTCTGATATACTTCTACTTATGTGATATACTTCTACTTCTTCTTGAGGTGCCGGCTCCTACGGAAGGTTGATATCCTTCTACTTCTGATATACTTCTACTTCTGTGATATACTTCTACTTCTTCTTGAGGTTCCGGCTCCTATGGAAGGTTGATCACCATCATGTCAATTCTTATCCTGTAGCCAGAAACAACTCAGTTTTAGGTGTTTCGGACTGCAGTGAACAAGATACCTGTTCCCATACTACTTACGCAAGTTCTTAAGCTAAGAGATGAGGAGTCGTTCTCTGAAGCGTTTACCAATTATTTTTCCCTAGATGATCAGTTGTGTAATAATGTATCTTGTACCTTTCATTGTGTGACCGAGTTACTGCAACTTGCAAAGCTTCACAGTTTTCAGCAGTGCACAGTCCTTATATAGTATGTACATACGAGCAAGAACTTCAACATTTGTAACGCGATCATACCAGGGCATCTAGAAGATGCGTCTGCAAATCCACACGTATTCGTCTACGAACAGGACTTTTAATTTTATAGAAATCCAGGAATAAAAAATTGTCTACCTTAAAAAACATGACGCCACTGATCAGGGTGGGAGAATAGACTGCACGTCATAACAAAAGGTCCGAAAAGAGGGCGGAAGTCTCTAGAAGGATATAAGTCATCTCTTTGTCCTGCGACACTGCACCCAGATACGTTGAGGGTGCCTATTTTGGTGGTGCAACTTAGGAATACACTCCCCTTTGCCTCCCTGTGGAGGGTGCATCAGAGGGAGGAACGGGTGAACAAGAATGGATGTCCATAAAATATTTATGCAATCAAGACTTGAATCTACAAGTTCTAGGGTAACGTTTTATTCAATTTGTTTTCCTTATATAATACATTGTTTTACGACTATGTAGAAAAAGATATAGAGATTTTGCAACTTAATTTAAATGGGATATGCAAAAAACTTATACCGTATTACGTTTTCGTTGTATACAGTAAAACTTGGCAGGTTTATTGTCATGTTTCTTACAACATTTCTTACAACTAACAAGAAATATGTTAAATAGTCTGAAATGTAACCCATACTGATAATCTTTATTTTAAAGGTAGTAATGGGAATTGAACCTGAAAACTTTGGGTATGAAAACAGACGTCTAAGCATCGTGGCCATGAATATTATTATAAAAAATTTAAAATAATTAATTCTGATAAGTAAAAACTTCCATATACTAAAGTACAATGTTTTTGTATGCCTTTTATGTTCTCATTTACAGATTTACTCGAATTCATATTTACAAACATATCATCACGCCATTTCCATGCTGAGGTAGGCAGAGAAAACAGAGCGCCACACATTCCAATCTCGACACACACTTCGCTTTTTTCAGATCCATATACTCGTACTTTCTCATATAGCTCCTTCCATGTCTCTTACTTCCATCCCTTACTTCCAATCACAGCTGTAATTCAACTCCAATGTTAGTGATTACCGACTTTTTTAGAAAGGTTTCTTTTGAAAATATCGGGGTACCTATGGGAATAGAGTCTGTTCCCCCCGGGTAGGAAGACGGGCGTTTTATCAACTACGTTACACAGGTCGTCATAAACAAATTAAGAGGCAATATAAAGATTGGGTTTAAAAATAGGCTACATCAAACGTATTTCTTTTAAGTTGGTCTATGGTTTGTTATAATTAGGTTTGACTATTGAGATATTGATTGAAATATTTTAAGCATCTTCAAGATAAAACAATATTCCATAATAATAAACATCTTGATCTTTCCGAAACGTTCTGAAGTTTATCGTTCATCTTAAAATCTAAAAACAAATGTCCCCTAAAATGATTCATAATTACAAATATCGCTCTTTTTTTCACTTTTGTTAATAAAATGAGTAATAATTCAATTCTAAAATTTAAATAATTGCTTTTTATACACGTCCCGATGTAGTGTTGAATAAGTTATAGTCGGGTAATGTGTCGGGGCGATATTGTTGTGTTCAATGAAGTATTTTATTTGAGAAATACTCGTAGATAAAAAAAATCTTTATAGGGATATTTAATGGTGACCGGCATGCATATTGTATATATTATGGACGCGCCGTTTTATAACAGTTCAAAAACGTTATTAAAATAAACTGAAACCATGTACGGCTCTGGTTAATTGCCCAGTAACAAATATTTTGAAAAATGTTACTGAAAAAAGGAAGTTTTTCTCTAAAAAATAGGTAAAAATAAGGAAAGAGACATAAAAGATAAGGGAGAAAATGTGAAAAACTACTATGTAAATATATATGAAGGGTTCCTCGTTTCAAATGATATCTAACTTCTTCAAATAATAGCAGGAGAATGACGTTTCTTCGCGGGGAGGCCTTTGTCGAGGTGCAGCAGAGAAATATAGCCACCAAGCTCCTACACAACCCCTCCGCAGAGTGGGGAGGGACTATTATATTCGGCACAGTCGTACGTAACTGCCGGAAAATGGATTCAAGGGAAGAAACCAGTTAAGAGGGTGAAAAGAAGTCTAAAGGTTTTTTTTGTTGAATTAAAGCCTTAAAAGGAGGAAATATTATTGCCGAATAGGTTATAACGGGGAAAATTTCAATCAATGGGAATCAAACGTAGTAAACCCAAACAGAATTTAGGTGTATTTCTAATTAAAATACAGATGGATGGATTCAAAATTGATATTTTTGAAACTTTTTGTTTAAATAACTTAGTCACTTTACAGAAAAGTATAAACTAATATTTTCATTGGCTTTGTTTTATGATTCTTTGAGTATAACATACATACCATCGACTCATTTAACAATTAGGGTACACAGAGAGGACAGTACGCCTAGCGTTTCTATTGAAACATACTTCCTTCACCTCTTCCACATCCATATATGTCACTCCGTTTGAAATTACTTTTCGTTCTTCCAAAATTCAATTAATATATCACAACCATACATTTCTAGTCGTTTTCTACCTCGATCATACATCGACAGATAATATATTCTTCTTAATGCCCCTTTCTACCGAATTAACTAGGATCTTTTAATTTGTTTTTATCGTTCATGTTTCACTCCGCTTAGCAAAAAGCACTTTTAGTATCTTCTAATAATCTTAAATAAATATATAATATAGAAATAAACGTAAATAATTCGAATAATTTTAAATAAATATATAACAGTTGATTGAGATGAGGAAGATCACTATGAGATGGTTTGGGTTATGTAGATCGAATGAGGAAGATCACTATGAGATGGTTTGGGTTATGTAGATCGAATGAGGAAGATCACTATGAGATGGTTTGGGTTATGTAGATCGAATGAATGAAGAAAGACTAACAAAATAAATACATATATAGTAAAAAATTGAATGGAAGACAAGAAGAGGAATACAAAGGAACGTATGGTTGGATTAAGTTAATTATATTTTGAAAGAAGGAAACGTAACAAGTCAGAGAAATCGTAGGAGTTATATAAATGAAGAAGAATTGAGACAGGAAAGTCTGTCTCTTTGTCTTCCCTGCCTACATGGGCAGGGAAATGGAAGTTATTACTGATTTAGCGGATGTCCTAGTAGAACGTGCTGATGATTATGATTGTTGTTTGGTATTTAAATAAAATACCTCGATTAGCAATGCGGAAAGTGAGAGTGAATAATCAATGAATAGTAAACAGCGATGAATGGTCAAGTGATTCATAATAATAAATCTTTATTTATCGATAAGTAGGTATATATACATTTTAGAACGGGGCGCGTGAGTGCGCCCGCAATATATTTTTATCTCACTCCTGTGCGTGCAGAGGTGGTCGCAGACGTTGCGAATAATATCGTGGGTAGGTAATTTGTTGGCGAAAACGGTGAGACAGCGCGATGCGTTCTCTTTCTATAAAATAATATTGTCACAGGACTAAATGTCACGTGAAATAACGATGTCGAGATTAGCTCATTCGATATTTCATATAAACCAAAATCAAATGTTTTGTTGGTTTGATCTATTTTGTGAATGTATTACCAATTTTAAAATTATCAAGTCTCATCCTGTCACAAATTATCAAGTATCATCCCGTCACAAATTATCAAGTCTCATCCCGTCACAAATTATCAAGTCTCATCCCGTCACAAATTATCAAGTCTCATGCCGTCACAAATTATCAAGTTTCATCCCGTCACAAATTATCAAGTCTCATTCCGTCATAAATTTTATTGTAGATACAACAGTTGAGTTCACGGGCAAAACATGTTAATTTTTATTATTTCCAATTTGTTGTTAAATAAATGGAATATCGTTCCACTGAAACTAAGTATTTAAAAAATTCAAAGTCAAATAAACCAATTTCATAAAAAAAAATCGAAAGAACCAAGTATAAATGTTTATTGGAAAATTGTAAGGAATCAAAAAAGTTCAATAAATTTCCATTTGAGGACTTAAAGTACCCTATGACCTTTTACTTCTACTCGAACTATTGAATTGGTTTTACTTGGTACAAATAGCTAGAAATTCTTTTGACCTTTACACATAAAAGAATTTTCTGAAAAAAAATACGGTAAATGTATCAGGGAAACATATATCAAGTATGTGGTATCCAAGTATATTTTGTATCGGTCTTATTTGAAACGGTAGAGAAATTGCGGTCCATTTATATCTTTGAGAGGCGTTTCAATTGAAAACGTGAAAAATGTATCTCGTCTAGATGGTTTAATGGACATAGAAATACAAAGCAATAATAAAAAGGCACATCTTTTTGCCATAAATATAATTGGAATAGCAATGAAATACATTTAAAGGTACATATGAAAATTATAAATAAACGATTTCGGCATTAAAACAGCTTATAATTACCAGTTTATTTTTCATCACGTTACTAATAAACCACCGCTGTTCTTTTTTACGTCGTCCTTTCCTATCCATGGAGTGAGACTCTGGAACCAGTTACAAACCAATGTTAGACTCGCTCCGTCCTTGGCATGCTTTAAGAAGCGACTGAAGAAACTCTTTATATCTAATCAGTAATATAACGTGTTTCATTCCTGATTTTTTTCCTTTCCTCTCCATCATTCCTTCCTTTTCTTTTGATTGATGATATCTCACTTTATATGAAAAGAAATGGTCGGGTGATTGTCCTACTAATTCTTGACAAACTAATGTTATACTAACTCCGTCTTCGGCATGCTTTAACAAGGGACTGAAAATATTCTTAATTTTAAGTTAGCAATATATTGTGTTTAATTTTTCTTTTCTTTTCACCATCCCTTAATGTTTTCTTTAATTGATAATATGTTATTTTTATTATCTATTGTAATATATTATTCTTCTTCTTCTTAAACTTTCTGTAGACTCTCAAGAGTCTTTTACTGCAGGATTGTCCTGTGATGCTGAGCTCCAGCTATCTCTCCATCGATTCGGGAGTCTCCCTGGCGGACGCCGTCCATCCGGCACCTCATGCAGAGCTATGTATGGAATTCTTGTGGAATTCATTCTCTGTACACGTTGGTACCAATATATTGATTATAAATTTTATAAACATGAGTAATCATTTGAATATCGTTCGCGACCATGTAATTTCCTTTATTTATTTTTGTCTGGTTGGTTGGTAGAGATTGCCAACTGATAATAAGCCCGCCAGATTTTTTTTAAATGAATGAAGTGTTTACTAAATAAATATAAATTAAATACTAAATGCAGTTTTTTTTTCTCACCATGAAATGTAAGACAACCGGAGTGGCCTAGTAAAACGCTTGCCTCCCAAGTCGGGAGTTACGTGGTTAATTCCCGTTGAAACTCATTTTTCAAAAAGAATAACATCCAGTTTTCACTCAAGGCTTCTTTAACATACTTCTGCTTATGGAAGAGATTACCATATGGCAGAAAACCCGCTTAGTTGTACTGTATACAACAAAAGTGTACTACAATACAATGCCCTTTTGATCTCGTGATGGTATTATATAATCCTTTGTATTAATATTTAAGAATAACTTAAAAATTTATTTATTTTTAAATATTCCTTATCCTTGACTCCCTTACAATTCCCAACCAAGTTCATGTTGTCCTTGAGATTCATGTTTTATTTTTTGTCAATGTTCTCAAATACGACCTCGGTGACTCAGCTAATAAGACGCCTGTCTCCCAGCCCGGAGGTTGCGCGTTCAAATCCCGGTCCAATTTTTTTTTAGAATTCCAGTCTGGTTTTCCATTAAGGCCTCTTCAACTTCTTTCTGTTTGGTTGGAAGAGATTGCCACATGGTAATACGTAGTAATTATACTGTAAGCAACGAAAGTGTAATACAATACATTACATTTTTTTTATATTTATACAATACATTACAATATATTCTCAGTTTTTTTATATTTATACAATTCATTGCAATATTTTTATATTTATACAATACATTACAATTTTTTTATATTTATACAATACATTACAATATATTCTCAGTTGGATGGCAAATGTAGAAGAGCTATAAGGACAATCTGCGAGAGTCGGTGACATTGTGAAGGGTACCTGAAGACGGGAGCAGGTGGCTCAGGATCGTGGAAGGTGAAGACTTATTTATTCTCGAGCTAATGATGTCTCAAGAACTAGACGTGAGAAAAGCAGTCAGCTAGCTGCCAACATGCGTTAACATTGTCAGGCGACTCAGCAGGACCTACATGTCTGTGATGTCTTCAGGTAGGAGTGCGCATCTAGGATCGGGCTGTTTTCTAACAGAAAATTACACAATCCATGTGGAGGAGCAGCTCGAGACGGACGTTGTAATGACGAGAGGATCCTCGATTATGAGGTTCAACAACGATGATGATGATAATTTTCCATTTTCAAAATGACGCCAAAAAGTCACTCAACCAATTTGAGTTAACAATGGCAAAAAATGCGCTAATATATTACCTTTCATAATAATATACATTCAGCATGTTTGTAATTAAGTTGCCATCAATTTTTTTCCTAACGATATCTATCGGAGAAAAACTAAACCATTTTCTAACAAACTTAGTTTGTTCATTCTTCGTCATATAAAGCCACATATGAAATTGTCTTTCATCCCATAAATTATATATTATAAATTTCAGAAATACCTCGGCGTATATATTAACCGTACGCTTGGCAAATTCCAAATATTCTCCCATAGAGAAACCGTTCCCAGTATGTGAGGAGGGGTCCCTTGAGTTATGCGCTTCCGATACCTCAGACCAGCCCTTCCGGTAGTGATTTGGAAAGAGGTCAGGAATCCAACCAAACCTACCGCCAACAGCCTCTACCCTCCCCATCCACCAGCACTGCATCCCCTTCTTCCTTCATCGGGGTTGCATTTACCTGGATTACTGGAGGGAGATGAGATATTGAGGGAGACCATATACCTGGATGCACAGGCGTAGATGTTCAAGTAATCCGTAGGTAAAAAGTTAGTTTAAGAACCCTTGTATTCCCTTGAGGTTTTGGGTTCTTGAATTGGTAGGGTGAAGGCAAGCTCAAATCGTTTTTACCTTAAAATACGATTTTTTTCGACGTTTTGTTCAATTCATATTTTTTAAATATATTAGCATCATCAATCTAGTTAATTTATTTATACAATTTTTTAACAAAATTTCAGTCAATATATATAGTATAGGGTCTTTCAAATTGAGCGGTTTTATTAATTCTTGGATAAAACACAGATGACATCGCGAACTTGCCTGAGTCTTGTGACATTTGAGAAGTGTAATGTATGACATTTTAAAAATGGAGTCTTATACAATACAACAACGCGTTCAAATTGAGAATTATTTTATGTTTTGTAATCTCCGGAATTGGTGATGTTAATTGGTCATCAAGATCATGTGATCTGAAACCGTTGGACTATTTTCTCTGGGGTTACGTGAAAATCCAAGTCTATAAGAATGATCCCCAATCAATTCCTGAGCTGAAGGACGAAATTATTCGCGTTGGTGAGTTAAAACCGCAATTATGCAGATATGTCATCGAAAATTTTGACAAAAAATTGACATCTGCTGTAAGAGGTGAACATTTGGCGGATATGGTTTTTTGTGTTTAAATGTCATACATTGTACTTCAATGACCAATAAAAAGTTTTTTGAAATCAAAGTAAATGTGTATTTTATTCAAGAATAAAAAAAATTAGAACGAAAAAAACCGCTCAATTTGAAAGACCCATTATACACTCATACATTTTTTTATATATAAAACAAAGCTAATTTTACATTTATCCACCCAGTTTTCTCTAGTATTCCAAAATTAATTTTACAGCTTAGGAAATCTTAATATCTGATTATCTCTGCAAATGAGACAAATGTCTTAAATACGTTTTGAGGCTTTGAAAGTTCATTTAAATTGTATCGAGTCTTTCGGAGTGCGTCAAAACGTCTCAAGTTTTGATTTCTAACATGATGGAATTATGCACTTTAAACTTATACTTTCCAATAAATTGAAGTTGATGAGTTCTATTATCTGGGTAGTAGGTTTATGTGTGATATGCGAGGTGAAAAGGACACTGAAAGAAGGGAAACAACAGGGAACAAGGTACACGGAGCACCTTATGTAATAAACATCACTCAAAACATGTGGAACCCAAGCGCCGAATTTCTGGACTTTTCCCATTGATTTAAGATGGCGGTATACAATCACGTGACTACAATTCATCTGCTCAGCCAATTCTACGGTGGTTTGAAGGGGATCTTCATGAATAATATGGTTTAAGTGGTCCTCATCGAAGTCCACTGGTCGTTCGGAACGCTCCATGTCTTTCAGGTCGAAATTACCGTCATTGAAACGAAAAAACCATCGACGAGCTGTCCTTTTATTCATAGCATCTTCACCGTACACTTCGCAAATATCGCGAGCAGCTTTGGCAGTTTTATTCCCTCGATTAAACGCGAACAGAAGGAGGTGTCGAAAATGTTTACTTTCGTCTACTTGACATTCCATTTTGAAGGCTTGTAATCAATTTAAATAATATATGTAACGTAAAAGCAAACACAATATCTTGTAGAGCAGAAAATTTTCTTTCGAATGATGTACGAGGCGTATCCAGAAAGTAAGTGTACTGAGGCTCTCACGACCGGATGGATTTTATTTTTGACATGTTGGCTACACTTCCGTGTAGCCTGACCCTTCCCCTCCGCAACGAAACCGGTTCGAGGTCAGTACGTTTAGAAGTGTCGACGCGACAACACGTTTCGTGAAAAATGTCAAACCAATCTCCCGCCAAGTGCGAAATTTTGTAAAAAGGTAGGAGTTTTTGAGGCGCTGCAAACTCCATGGAGATGAATTTCTCCGCTCCATCGTTACTGGAGATGAAACTTGGGTTGCACACTACACGCCTGAAACCAAAAGGCAGTCTCAACAGTGGCGTCACACCTCTTCACCCTCCGCCAAAAAGTTCAAAATCACAATTTCAGCCAAGAAAATCATGGCATGCGTGTTTTGGGACTGTCAAGGCATAATATTAATTGAATATATGCCTCAAGGGGAGACCATCAACTCTGCAAGATACTGTGAGACCCTAAAAAAATTGCGGAGGGTGATTCAGAACAAGAGGAGAGGCATGCTGACAAAGGGAGTCTGCTTGCTGCATGACAATGCAAGACCACACACGGCCAACGCCACGAAGGAACTGCTCGCCTCGTTTAAATGGGATGTCCTAAACCATCCCGCGCATTCCCCTGACCTAGCACCTTCAGATTACTATCTCTTTACCTCCCTGAAGCTGCACATGGGTGGAAAAAGGTTTTCAACCGACGATGAGGTAAAGGAGGAGGTGGAGAAGTGGACGGAGGAGTTGGCGGGAAACTACTTCGAGGAAGGCATCAAAAAGTTGATACCCCGTTTCACCACCTGCAATGAGAGGAATGGCGACTATGTCGAAAAATAGCTTACATATGTACTACGGTAACCACGTAAATTTTTTGTTTAAATAAAAAAAATTGTAACCTACAAAAATTCAGTACACTTAGTTTCTGGATATGCCTCGTATATATAACCTTTACCATTTTGTTTTACTTTTGGTGCTCATTTTTAAATTTGGAAAAAACGGACACAACTTATGTTAACACCTAATATATTGAAGAACTCTATTTTTAAATAGAATGATTTAACACCTACATGTAAAAAAAATCTACACAATAAACAGTTTGACAATGCTTTTGAAAAGCGAAACAGGCCTGTCACTTTTATTTAATTTTACTATGTTTAATTTTACTGTTTCTCTCATTTAAGTGTTAAATCATTATGCAGAAATACATATTAGAGTCTTGGTGCCTAACTTGACGCATGAACGTGAAAGTAAGACTTGGCACAAGAAGGATAACAGTAAAATTAATGCAGTGGAAATGCGTGTATAAAAAAGTTTGTGAAGTTTGAATGTATGAAAGAACGCCGAATGAGAAATGAATGCATGGATGTTTAAGATGAAGAAAGGAAATTTAAGACCGTTATGACTTAGGAGAGAGCGAATGACGAAATAATGACCAAGCGAGTATACAAGTCAGGAGTAAGATGGGTAGAGAGAATATATCTATTATACTTTGTAATAGTTGCTCTATTGAATTTAAATCTTTTTAGAAATCATTCTTCTTTGCTAAATAAGAATAAACTGTAAAAAAATAACAACATATGTGTTCGCCTCCCACTCGAACTAAATCATAAAAAAATAATTTGCTTAGACGATTGCCGACCCACTTCTGTATTATATGCGCCCATGCTGTAGAGGGCCAGGATTTGCGGAGGGATTAAGCTTAAAGTATAGACAAGGGTGGTTTGTAGTCGAGCAGGTAGCGTGTAGGCAGATAGGGTGACCAGGTAGCTATTCGAGAGAGGGGTAGAGAGGGTAATAGCTGAATATCCCTACGTGTATGTGCTACATCGGCTGGAGGCTGTGTTTAAAAATTAATATGTTACGGCTGGAATACAAATCGAATGCTTGTCTGTGGATCAAGAGGGTAAGTTACTACATGATGTTGCATATTATTTATTTATTTAGAATAAAATACGGTTATTTACGAATATTTAAAATAGCTATAATAGTAAAATTCAAATTTGAATTCAAAGTGCACATATGGCAAATACATACAAGATCAATGTGTTACAAATAGTTTAGACAATAACATGACTCGTATACAAAAAAATATCAGAAACGAGTACATAAATACATACTACCCTACCATAAATAAATAATGGAAGCATACGACAGACTAGGGCTCAGGAAACCGAGGGCCGATACACACGAAAATAAATCATACAAAAATAAATACTTATCGAAATTTCAACAGATTTACAGGATTTTCAGAAAGAAGAAAATAAACGAACTGAAAAAGAAGAATAAAAGTCACGCCATGGCGCCAGATTTATGCCTCAAAAAGTTCCGAAGAGACATTTTAACGGCTTTAATAGTCTTAAAATCTGCTAAAATAATAGTTCACTATAGTATTATATTTCAGTATCAACTTTGATGTATGCGAGTGAAACGTGAATGTGGAAAAAATACTGAAAAAAAAACTAATAAATTATGCAGAAATGTGTGCGCTAAGAATAATATATGGGGGAACAATTTATGAGAAAACACAGAATGAAGAAATAAGAGATGAATTTTGAAATTAAGGCTGGTGCTTTGAGTAAAATGAATAAGACCACACTGAGATGGTTTGGGCACGTAGAACGAATGAATGAAGAAAATCTAAAAAAACAAATATATAGTGCATATGTAAGTAGGAGGTGTGGTAAAGAAAAATCAAGTAAATGACATTTTGAAACAGGGAAACGTAAAGTCAAAGAAATTTTAGGAATTGTATTAGAAGGTTTATAGATGTAAAAGAGGCGAAGGATGTGTGTCTAGATAGAAAAGTCTGGAACTCTGTCCTTTATGTCTCGCTCGACAGGGAAATGACCTGATGATATGTAATGTATGATTCAATCAAAATATTTTATTCTAGGTATCGTTAGTGATACTTTTAATTTAATTAAAATTTAAAAAAATCTAAACAATTAAAAAGGGAATAGACTTTTTGATAGAGAAAAGGGTTTTATAAATCCAAAGCAATAAATCCACGCCAATAATGAGGCTTCTATATTCAGCACCATGTGCAGAACGGTCCGGATTTGTGACGGAGATACAAAGGGACTTGCTTAAGTGAGTTGTCAATCTGTCAGGGAGAAGATACTGTCACTAGCCAGTAGTCAAAGTACTGGGAAACCGACCCTCATTGCAATCCGTAATGTTCTTGGAAACTATGACAGGCGAGTGACAGCACAGATCACAATGAATTATTAGAATCAGGAATGGATTGCTTCAATTGAATATGAATTTAAATATTTTCAACTGTTTGCAGAGAACTGTTTTTTAATTAAGTTATTCCATTAATTACATTAACCCTCGCTGCACGTGTTTCTTTCTCTTAACTCGAGCAATTCTCAGATCAGATTGGTAGCATCTTACGTCAGAAGTGTGTGAGTTTATTGACCCAAATGAAAAGAAATAGGGGTACAATCTTTTGCATTCTTTGGTTATTTGTTGTTCAATGTTCTATTATGAAGTGTCGCAAAGGTAAAGCCGAAACCTTTGATAAATTGAAGTATTTAATTTATTATTAGTTTGGTACCCTTCGACATATTTCTATGGTGTTTTGGGAAAGAGGTACAAGTCATCAATTACTTGTTTGTCAGTTTGAAGTTTTGCAACACTTGCATTCCTGAAATACAGACCTCAGGTAAATTTTAAAGGTAAACTTTGAATACATAAATTATTTATGTATTCAAAGTTAACCTTTAAAATTTACCTGAGATCTGTATTTCAGGAATACAAGTGTTGCAAAACTTCAAACTGACAAATAAGTCATTGATGACTTGTACCTCTTTACCAAAACGCCATAGATTTGATTTAACGATGCAGACATATTTGATTTAACGAGGTAGACAATATTGCTTCGGTCAACATTCTGGATATTTTTCGCTGACATGAATGACCCCAGAAACTGGTTTATCAGTAAACTTAAACTCGATAAGTGAATGTACACCTTCACTAAAGTAATAACTATTCACATTGAATAGTTAAAGTGTAATTCTACTGCTCACCGATATTGAACGATCTAGCATGTAACACCCATGCGCAGCTACGATTCTTGTATTTTGAAACGCGAGACTCGTAAAATGTAAATGCAAGAAGAATGGTACTTAGCGTATCTCGAAATGTCATAACTCTCATTGACGTTCTGCAATAAATAAAAACCATATCCAAAAAGTGTTCGATCCTTTTCCTTAAATTTTCCCAGCCCCTTTCAAAGGTTTACAAAAACTAGATAGCTTATAGTATCATCATCATCATAATTTTCAACCAAAGTCGATCCATTGCTGGATAAAGTTCTTCCCAAGTTGACTGCAAATAGTTCGGTTTTTTTGCTCGTTGATGCCATGTGATGCCGCTATGCTTCTTGCTTTCATCTATTCAGCGTACCTTCGGTCTTCTTCTGTAAAAAATCTTTGTAGGTGCATATTGGAGGAAATAGCACGAAGGACAAAATTATCATGGAGTTCATTTAGACGTTTCAACAACATCTTCAAAAATAATATCCCAATATCTTTGAAGCGAAAGGTCTACAGCCAGTATATTCTCCCAGTCCTTACGTATGGCTGCGAGACATGGACGCTCACAGCAAAGAACAGACAAAAGCTCCAGACCGCACAAACGGGCATGGAGAGATGCATGTTGGGATATACTAAAAGAGACCGTAAACGAAACACCTGGATTCGCAATATAACAAAGGTAGAAGACGTTATAAAGGTGTGCAAAAGAATGAAGTGGCAATGGGCAGGACACGTAGCTAGAATGTCAGACTCCCGATGGACATCCGAAATAATCCAATGGTACCCAAGAGGCATAAAGAGGCCCAGAAGAAGACCAAAGGCACGTTGGATAGATAATACATATAATCACCAATTAATATGGATTTATTATTTTCAAATTAACGATTTCTTCCACACCCACTTATGATAGATTTCATTCACTATACCAGTGCTTCCCAAATTGGGGGCCGCGGGATTTCTCGTGGGGGTCGCGAAAATATTCAGTACAAAGTACAAATATTCATGTGAGTATTAAATTGTTTCATGTGAGTATAGTTTTTATGTAAAAAAAAAAGTTTTTAAGCAAGTTCCTATAATTTTGTGTTGAATATAAATATGTGTATTTTAATTGTAATAATTATTGCCAAATAAATCTTCAACTATAAAAAAAATGTTTTGGGGGGGGGGGGGGGGGGGGGGGGGGGGGGGGAATTAATTACTTCAGATTTAGGGGGCCGTTACATGAAACTGCACTGCACTATACAACCCAGAAAAAAAAATCTGCGTTTTTATAATCACGGACTGCTATACTCAAGCAGATATTGTTTCTATCGTCGTTTTATGTCATCCTTGACTGTCCATGCAGTAAGACTTTGAATAAAACACTCGGTAAGTAATTAACCGTATTTCATTCGCGATTTTCTTTATCTCTTAAGCGTCCCTTTTTATGTTATTTAATTGATCATATCTCACTTGAATTTTATATAAATTAATAATTATTTGAATAGTATTAAAGCTAGCGTCAACATACTACGCCATGCAACACCGAAGTATTTTCAGCAACAATGACAAACACACACAATTCCGGTTATGTTTAAAGTTAGAGAAAGGCTAGACAAATGAAGATGAGAGGAAATATATACTACAAATGAGAAATGAGCGAGTAATATAATATATATACATATTGATTTCTGAGACCCGTGACCATCGTTTGCTTTGCCTCGATCGATGCTGTCAATTGACCCGCATGACATCGAACCGCCAATATTGGCAATCATGTACCTTAATTCATTTACTATTATCTGGTTGGTTGGAAGACTTATTTTCATATTTTAAAGTTATATATACTTTTACTACTATAATTATAATAATGAAATATACGAAATACCCCTCTGCCTAACTAGGCGTATGCCCATTCGAAGGCAGACAGGTTTCGCAAAACAAAACCAACAAAATATAAAAAAACATACCAAGAGCAGTCATGAATGGAAAACATTCCACTATAATCACATTACACCAAAAAAGAACATTTAAATTAGAAACATTCATTTTTCAAAGAATCATTCTCGATTCGTAGACACAAAAATCACCCAAAAATCAAGGGAAAGGGAACTGCACTTGAAATAATTCTCAATTGTATAATTTTCAATATCTTGTGTTGGCATTATCTCTTACTAAATCTAGTCCGATTTCAATGAGGAATTTTTATTTCATTTTTATATTTACTGTATATTTTATGAACTTAATGTGATGCATTAAATAACTTAGAAGATACGAGTACGTACACGAAACTTCTTCGTTCAAAGATCACAAAACAATAAGTCCACTCGATTGTTGTAAATGGTCTTTCAAATGGAGCGGTTTTTTTCATTCCTGAATAAAACACACAATTTGCTTTGATTTCAAAACACTTTTAATTGGTCATGGAAGTATAATGTATGACATTTAAACAATATCCGCCAAATGTCCACCTTTTGCAACTCCACAGATGTCCACTCTTTTGTCAACATTTTCGATGACATTTTGGCATAATTGCGGTTCTAACTCACCAATAACGCGAATAATTTAGTCCTTCAGCACAGGAATTGATTGGGGGTCATTCTTATAGACCTGGTTTTTCACGTAACCCCAGAGAAAATAATCCAACGGTGTCAGATCACATGATCTTGGTAGCCACTTAACATCACCGTTTTCGGAGAATACAATACATAAAATAATTCAACAATTTGAACGCGTCGTTGTATTGTATACGACTCCATTTTTATACATTACACTTCTCAAATGTCACAAGACCCAAGCAAGTTCGTGACGCCATCTGTGTTTTATCCAAGAATTAAAAAAAAACGGTTAATTTGAAAGACCCTTTTCAATGAAATATTAAATACATAAATAAATCCACTTCCACTGTGACATCTATATTGAATACCTGTAAAAAATGTTGCCTTTATAAAATTATTAAAACGTGTTTTATTCTACTGCATCAGAAATGAATTACCTTTTAAACATCAATAAAGTAATATAATCGATCGTCAATAAATAATCAAATCTATGCAAAGTGAACGGTTTATCTTAGAAGATAGACCCATTCAGATACAACCCACCTCACCCAAGAGTGGCATCCACAACACTAATTGCAGGTGCAATCACTCTTAACAGACAACACAGCAGTTAACGCAGTTTCCTGTCCAACCTTGGGCCTCAGGGCATCGTCCATCAGCCGAGATTGAGAAACTTTCTTCTAAATTGCTTCTAATACCAGGCGAGTTAAGAGCAATAGTATACATACGTGCAGCAATTCTACACAACATCATACGATCTGTACTCTTTGATTTTACTTTCGTTTATTTTATTTGCTTTGTTTTTTTTCATTTTTTCATTTTCTTAAATAGCTAGAAAGGAAAGTTTGAATTGAAAGAAGTCAGTAAAAGCAGTGTGTGGCATACAAAATCAAACATATTTCATATCATTGTTTATTTATTAATTCCAACGGTCAAATGACATATTTGAAACAGAAATTAAATTAAGAAAAAACAACACAAATCATTTAGTATTGCCATGTAACCCGTGTTATACGAGTATAATAGGAAAATAACAGTACAAGTCCAACAACACAATAAAGCAAATCCATACATACAATTCAATCAATACATCCCAGCAAGAACAACTTCTTCACTTTACTCTTTCTTGTAAGTAGTCAAAGCTATATGAAAATGCATACAATGCCTATATTGATTACCCAATGTGAGCAGTCGTTATGCAAGAGTTTTACTAATAATTAGTTGCAACTATTTTACTATGGAAGAAAACATTTTGTTGAGTGGGCTTACAATGATAAGATATACGATATCCGTGGTCTTGTTGTTAAGACACATGTCTTGCGATCTGAGGGTCCAATTCCCTTTAGTACACGATTAAAAAAAAAAGGTTTCAGTCTAGATTCCACTTAAAGTCTTTGTTATATAATTCTGGTTGGTTAGGAGAGATTGCAGGTTATGATATATATAACGAAAGAATAATAATACCTATACAATATCATAAAATATTGATATTAAAAGGACAATTTATAAAACGTCGTTTAGAAAACAGACAGATAAAGAATTGAACAGATTATAATAAAACTAAAATAAACTGAGTTTAAGGATAGGACAGTAGTGGCTGCGGTCATAATGAGATACTCCCCATATTAACTACACGTATGTTAAGAAAACCTTATACACTACGGAATGAAAGGATGAGATTACTTAAAACAGAAATAAAAAACACGTTTTTCAAGCCAGTTGTGACCTACATGCCCTAGTTGGTAAAACGTTTCACTTTCACCCGGAGGTTTTGGGTTCAACTCCCAATGGCCTCAAAAGAAAAATATTAAAAAGTTCTTAGTCTAATACATTTGTTCGTCTGGTTACAATATTCCCCCTGGCCAGACGTGTGCCAGTATTGTTACTTCTACGGTAGTATTTTCAACATGTATGATAACTGCTAGTTTCGAGTGGTTCCCTCCAGTGGTTCTAGACCCAGAGACTCGATCAATTAATGTTCATCTGAATTTAGTATGCTAGGGAGCTCTGTTCCATTCATTCTTTGGGTGCAGTGATAAATTATTTCAATAATAACACTTCACAAAGTCAAAAAAATATATATATACGTTGATTGCATAAAATTGAAAATTAAAAAGAAAAAAATGGCATCAAACCGATTTGGCATTCTCACAACTGTTCTGAAGAGCACATTGCGATTCCCATGGAATTATGCAATGCAAATATATCGATTTGATTGGCTTACGTAATGAGACGCAGTGCTGGAATTGCATTTTCCCAATCAATGCGCGTTAGCAAACATATCAGTGTTGCGTTATTATTTATTGATGCCGTTATTAGCTGTCAAAAGAACGAGAACTATATATTTTATTTTCATCTAAAAAGAGAACACTTGATTAAATTGAATGTAAAATAGAAGTAAATAAATACAGAAATAAAGAAGAAAAATTCGGATCATAATAATTATAAGAAAGAAAACGATAACGATTAAACTACAACAGATGTTTTACGGTTATCAGAATTAAGTTTTCATATTTAAGAAAAATGTCTGCAGTTTATTCTTTATATATTTTTTTCTGTATTCTTCCTGGGACGAGGACTGCTAGCTATGCCTGTTGCAAGGGCCTTCACTCTTTTGAACGGGACTGCTTCGGATATTGACATACTCGTATTTCATATCACATTACCAAAAGCAAAAGTAAATTTTCTTCTAAGATTGAGCGCGTTAGAAAGCACTCATCAACGTACTTAAGTGACTTTGAATATATGTGTATGTTTGAATGTATATCATATGTATGCATATACATTATTTTTTATTTTATATAATTTTTCTTTATTTTTAATGTTAACATTTCTTGTATTTTTCAAAGCAATTGGGCTAAGCCTGTTTTGAGAAAATAAATAAATAAAATTCCTCCATCTCTTTGGGGATCTGCCTGGTGGTCGAGTAACCAAGAAAAAATTATACGAAGAATCCGGATCTCATCCCGCCAATAACGTCGTCTCTACCTTCCCCATCTTACAACACCTTAGACTTCACAGTCTCTTCATTCTTCTGTATTCTTATTCTGTCTATGAGTGTCTTAACACCAGTTATACTCCGTTCGATTCTGGTGTTCTTAGGAGTGTCTTAATTCATGAGGCATCAGCTATAGTTTCAATAGTATATGTCATTACAGGTCTAACGTATGTTTTATAGGTTTTGACTTTACGTTTTGATGTCAAACACTTATTTTCCCCTAAACTAAAATACAATATATTTGACGCATATATATCATATATTCTAGAGGTTTCGTTCACCTATCGTAACATTTTATTAGGATATTTTTTTAAGTCACTTTGGTTATTTATATCCATTTCTAAATATTTATATCCATTTCTAAATATTTAAAACGGATCATTTGCCGAATTAATTTGTTGTTTATTACTAGTTTGTATTTCACAGATACTTTCGATATTGTAAAAGTTTAGAAAAAAATTGAGTAAAAAAATTGAGAAAAACAACTTGAAAAATTCACAAAGAAAACTCGCGTTTTTTTTTTTTCGATGTTATCCTTCAAATTCTTAAGTAAAAATGTCGCAGATGTAGATAGATATTCAAAGCTATAATCAAAAGAGTCTACCAGATCATTAATATATGTTTGTTGGTTTAGTTTAAATGTTAGTGTTATAAAGATCATTGGGAATACTATAGTATGTTTATGGACTTCTGTCGTGATTTGAGACAGAAATGACGAAATGAAAAATAAATGAATCTTGCTATACGCTATATTATTGAAAGTTAAATAAAACAAAGTTCTAGCTTTTGAGTCGCTCCTCCTTCTTAAAGTCGTCCTTTATGGGCAATGCTTTCAGATTATGGAACCAGGTATCGGCTGTCGTAAGACTCTCTCCCTTGTTGGCTTGCTTGAAACAGCGACTTAAAAACATATTAAATGTATCTTTATAACTCCTATTTTCATGTCTTTATCCATCTTTCTTCTCATTTCCTAGTCTCAGGTGGCATTTGTAAATATTTCATTTATTTTTTTCTTTTGATTTTTTAATGCTTTAAATATATTTCGTTAAGTCAAAGAAGCTAAAAGAAATATATACGTTGAGTTAATAGATTATTAAAATATACGAGATTGCGTGATGGGTGAGTTGATAAGGATATTGAAAGAATAATAGGGGGAGGAAGTTTATTTATGTTTTTATTAAATCACATTGTAACCTTTCATCCAGACAATTTGCACTAATCTGTGTAAATCTCATTTGTTTAGTTAGAAGAGATTACCGTCTGGCAATAAACTAGCCATTTAAATATTAAACAAATAAAGTGTCTAAGTTAATAAACATACAAAATGTTATCTTTCGTCTTAACCCTTTTAATCCCAGCATATTTTGCATAAGATGATCAGTAGTTTATATTTTATTTTTTATCTCAGTTAATATTTAGTTTTAAAACCTAATTTTTTTGTCGAGAACTCCCTGTAGAGTGTAAAATGATAAGTAATTTTCATATTTCATAAAAAAAAATTTTTTTTAATCAACATAAAAACTTGTATGAAAACTTTGAGACCGATGATCGGTCCCGTGTGATTTATCGCATACACCAGTTGGGGCCGATAATCGGCCCCGTGGGATTAAAAGGGTTAAAACAGAACACTCTCACGTCACTATGCCACCAACCTAACGTTAATACGAATTTAGAACTTGTTCAGTCGTTTTTCGCAGATAGATTTGGATTTGTATTATATTATATAACACTTTCGTTATATAAAGTACAATCTGGCGAGCATATTGCCATGTGACAATCTCTTCCAACCAAACAGAGATGTTAAAGAGGTCTTACGTAAAAACCAGATTGGAATTCTTTTTTTTTTTAATCTGGGTTCCAGTGGGATTTGAGTTCAGCGGTTGGTAGACAGGCGTCTTACCAACTAGGCCACGGAGCTTGACGTGGATTTCATAGTGAATATAACAAAGTAACCAAGAATCTCTCTTAAAATATATTCACTGGACAAATAAAAAAATTATATAAAAAGAAAAATTAAAAAAGAGGAAATGAAACCGAGACCCTCCACCACAAAATCATATTGTAACATATAAAAAAGGACAAGTCCCATGAGATCAGCACTTACCGTATCACAGAAGTAAAGTATGTACCTGCATACAGCACATATACTATACCCATTCTGTGAGCAAATATTCTCAACTGGCGGAGCGAGTAATGACAAAAGTCATTATATGCTCTGGTAGAATCATTCTCAATCTATAATACTCGTATATGTCTGCGCTTATGTATGTCTGTCCGTATTTATGACGAAGGTGTGCTCAACGCTCGAAATGAACGATGAGTGTGCGACGTTTGATGTGCTTATAGTAAAAAGATGAATCAAGATCACAAAGACGATGAATGTTTAAAAAAAACCACAGTGTTATGCCTACAAGATTTCTTCCAAATCAGAAATGAAAGGAGAATGTTTGAATCAACGGAGTACATCCCAGCTTTGTTAGAGCCAAGAAGATCGCTCCAAAGTCGAGCCGAGTGAACCACAAAAGATGATACAAGAGGCGTTGGTTTTAGGAACCACTTTAAAACAACATTTTTTGGGAGATCTTATCAAAATATACTACGTACATATGTTATACTATACTACACCTAAAGCCGAATGTGTTTCACGGTAGATTGTTTTCCCTTGGTAAGTTTTCTGTGGTTTTCTTACCAAATATATATTTCTTAACATATGCAGATGCGGGTAAGTTCCTAATATAATGGCCGTAGACACCACTTTTCTATCCATATACTATACATATGTATTTGTTTTTCGAAAGCCTCGAGAAATCTACCTACAGAATTAAGTGAGTAAATTAACCCAGACCGGTTCAAGTAACAGTCCAAACAAGTTTTAAAAAGGCATTTACTTAGAAAACGGTTAAAGAACATACTCAATGCTCAGTCGGCAACTGAGACCTTCATTAGATATAATTAGACCAATTGGAGCGAGACGCGGCGCCAAATGAATGGACGATAGCAAAGTACCACAATTTAGCAGCACATATTCATTTATTGTTATGGAAGTCTTTCAATAGTACGAGAAAATTAATGCTGCGCGTTTTCATTGAAGAATCGAGTATCAAAGAACTAATAATAATCAGTTACGTTGTAATTCCCATGTCACCAGTTATAGCCCATTGATTTTAATCTTCATACAACGACGAATTCTTCACACAACGACGAATTTTACATACAACGACGTTTGTTTAAAAATTCTACATATAACGATGTAGTTCAGGCGTTAAAACATGAAATTATAATTAATATATACATGCCATCACGCCATTATCCTGTCGGGGTAGGATAATAGGAGAGAGCGTCATACTTTTCTATCGCGACATTCATCTCTTCTACATTCTTACTATATCTCACATAACTCCTACGATTTGTCATTATTAACATTTCTTTCTTTCAAAATACCATTCAATTGATTTAACCATACTTGGAGATTTTATTCTACCTCGCCTTCAACTCATATTTGCACTGTATATTTGTTGAGTTAGTATTTCTTTATTAATTCGTTCCACATGCCCAAACAATCTTAGAGTGCTCTTCTTCATATTACTTAACATATCAGCAGTAAGGTCACATTCATCCCTAATCACTTCATTCCGTATTCTGTCGTACATTGTCTCCCCATGTATTTATCTCAGTGCACGCATTATTACAGCATTTATTCGGCTTCTTTCAGTATTTTCCTACGTACACGTTTCACCCCATACATCAAATTTCGGAGTAAAACACTGTTGTGAACTATCATCTAAGTGAATTTGAATATTGTATTGTACGAGAATATTAAAAAAAGGTGACATCAGAAAATTGTTAAAGACATCCACAGCATTCGGAGGTTTATTTGTCTATATTTATTTTTTAATTTCTTTTTTATACATTTATACTTTTTAATTTTTATGATTAAATATGCAAAGCACTCTTCTGCCTAAACTAGGCGTATATCCGTCCTAAGGCATATAACATAGTTTACATAAAAGAAGTAATAAAAACAAAACGAAATCAAAATTCAAGAAACAAGTGTAAAGAAAAAAAAATTGAAAAAGTATAAAATAAAATAGTATAAATTTTTTTTAATCATAATTATAAAAAATCCCACCACGTCCCGTCCCATTTATTATAATAAAAGAGTATTTAAAGAAGAACCACTTTTTTTTCAAAGTATCATTCACTTATTGGTATTAAATAAAATTGGCATTTATCAATCCACAAAAAACGTTAGACGACAAGTGAACTGCACTAGGAATATTTCTCCATTGCATTTTAGTTTTCATCTTGTTCTGACATTATATTTTACAAAATTTGGTATGAATTCTATCATACCTTTTTTAATTCCAGTTTTATATTTATTAAATATTTTAATATCTATTATGGCTCTTGGTAATGCGTTTAATAACTTAGGAGCTAGAGTACACAAAACTTCTTTTCCTGAAGATCGTTCGGAGGTTTTGTATTTTTTTCAATCTACAGTTTATTCCTCTGGTTTTATAGATGCTTGTTTCAAAGATGGAGTCTTTTCTAAATGCATAAAATAGATTTTTTTTATGTATAGTTGTTGACAAGACATACTGCAGCCTGACGGAAAACCAACTCAGTATTTGTTTTTATTTGATATCTGTACATCACTTTCAAAACTACTCATTGTGCTAACATATTTTTTTTATATTTGAAATGTGGTATTGGAAAAGGACATTACGAATTCCATGAACAGCAAGGCGAACTAACGCGTCCATTTTCGAAGAACTGAGAATCACCGACAGATTGTCGACAATATACATTCGGAAGACAACGCATAAGAGGAAGAATCCCAATACGTTGGACTGACCAAGTGAGAGACGCGACTGAACTACCCTTAACAACTGCCTTTCGAGCCGTGGAGTGCAGGGATGGATAGAGAGGAAGACATAATGTACCAAACTGACGTTGCCTCCATGGAATTGTTTAAGACGCATGCCACACGTATTGACGACAAAGCGCATGCGACCCGGGGAGTCAAAATCCACATGTGACATTGTTAAAATTTGGGGCACATAGTCGCACACCTAGGAACAGGCAACACTAGGAAACATGTCGCATGCTTCATGTCGTTCAATGTTGCCTTAGTCGAATTGCGCCTTTATATATAAGATTTTTTGCAGGGTAAATGAAAGGTGAATAAAAGTTTCGAATACAAAATAAAATATGAAAGTTAATGAGGTAGAAATATATGAGAGCACAATGAAAGATTAGATAAAGTAGAGGAATTCTGATATTTAGATAGTAATTTCTCAGATGATGGAAAAGTTACGAAGAATATCGAACGGCGAGTAGCGATAGTAAACAAACTGAATGTGGCACTATCGAACCGGACAGTATCCTTGATGTCCAAACTCTGTAGCTTACTCCTAGTTGGAAAGACACATTTGGAATTAAAAAAAAAGGATTCCAGTATAGATTTTACTTCAGACCTCTTAAAAAAATTCCTGGCTGTTTGGAATAAAGTGCCCCGTGCCAATAGTTCTTCCAGTTTAAACTGCGTATAATGAAATTGTAATATAATACAATACAATACAAAGATAAAGTCTTGAACACAAGTAGCATTGAATGTGATTGTGGGGATACGAGTATACAGGGCTCACAACATATGCTAATTTGTCCGAATATCGGGACTATATGCTGTGGGCCTAATTGATGCGAATGATAGGGCGATACTGGGAACACGTGGCATAATTGATGGCCAGGACACGGAAATGAATGAACACCTTCATACGTTTTTTAAAGAAAACTAACAAATTATTTTTATTCTGTCATTATTAGTCTATATGCAATAACCCATTTACAACCAAATGGGACATTTTACCTCTTCTGTTGAACTTTTCATCTCGGTTACACGTTTATTATATACGTTTGCCCTTCCCCTATTTGGGTAGAGGATAGAGTGCAAAACTTTCGTATCACAACATATTTCTTTTGTCTCTCTCAAATCTATTTATTTTCTCACATAACTCAAAATTTTTGGTCCAAGTATATATTTTCAGTCATCCTCGATCACAATTCCCACATATGCTTGGATTAAAAATTTAAAATTTAAAGCAGTCGTTCGTCAGCTATTCGTTCAACATGACCAGCCGATGTTTGTTCGTTACCTTCTTCTTCATCTTCTTCAACTTTATGTAGACTCAAGAGCCTGTTACTACAGGATTGTCCTATTGTGATGCTGAGCTCAAGCTATCTCTCCATCGTTTCTGGGGTCTCCCTGGTGGACACCGTCCATCCGGCACCCCATGCAGAGCTATGTATAGAAATCTTGTGGAATTCATTCTTTGTACATGTAGGTACCAGTATCGTCGACGTTGTCGTCCCCATCTGACCACATCTTGGACCTCACAGACCTCACTTTTTTCATAAAATAAAATTATATTAACTGGTATTTTCATGATAAAAAATCCCATTGCGAAACCCTTTCAGCGTTGGTAGCAAATTTTCGAGAATCATTCGATAAAAAGAAATAACGTTAGATTTGTACTCAAATTCAATTACAGAGCGATACTCGAGCGGGCTTTTCAAATCAATCCAAACCACAAAGGGAATTATTAGATTTGTATCAGGTTTGTTGAAATATTTTAAGTATATTTGCAGTTACATGTTACAGGAGGCTGGAGGGTGAGCGATAAGAACGCTATCAATGGAAAATGTGAAAAATTTGTGAAAATAATACATTTCAAAGAATTTAAATCTTACTCCACGGTTTGCTGACTGGTTTGGCTCATAGAAGTACCTAAATGAAGTAATACATTTCACTCGTTAGTATGGCACTCCTAATATGTGAATTGGTGTGCTTAAATAAGTATGTTATGTCGGAATTCGGGAGTTTGATGGTGATGCTGGAAAATGCGCACTTTCTTCAGCATTTTATTAGATGACGATTACAATGATTACATGTTAGTATATCACGGAGATAATTTCAATGGGTAAAGTGCTATAGTGACCTCGTTCCTCGCCCAGAAAAATGTATCTGTTTAATTTGAGCCTTATGGACCCTTAATATACTTATTTTGGTGAAAGAGATATCTTTATCTCTTTCCAATTGAGAGTGTAGGAGCAGGAGCAAAGGGTAAATGTGGTCAGGTAATATATATTTCGTTTTAGATAAAATGTATCTAGTTAATTTGAGCCTTATGGACCCTTAATATACTCATTTTGGTTAAAGAGATATCTTCATCTCTTTCCAATTGAGAGTGCAGGAGCAGGAGCAAAGGGTAAATGTGGTCAGATAATATATATTTCGTTTTAGATAAATAAACCGAAAGTACTTTTCTACCGCTTCACTTATCTGCAGGGTAAGGGATAAGAAGCGAGTCCAGTAATAAATGAAGACACTGATAAAATATTCAGTATAAAGAAATGTCTGGTGATAAGACAGGTGACACTTAAGTTCACTTTATGGACTGAAAAGTAAGATATGTGTCCATCACATAACAAGTACCTAAAGGAACTAATATGTTTTAATCGTCAGTATGGCACTCCTCATATGTGAATTGATGTGCTTAGGGAAGTACCTAAAGGAAGTAATACGTTTCACTCGTTAGTATGGCACTCCTTATATGTGAATTAATGTGCTTAGAGAAGTACCTTAAATAAGTAATACGTTTCCCTCGTTAGTATGGCATTCCTCATATCATATGTGAATTGATGTGCTTAGAGAAGTACCTTAAATAAGTAATACGTTTCGCTCGTTAGTATGGCACTCCTCATATGTGAATTAATGTGCTTAGAGAAGTACCTTAAATAAGTAATACGTTTCACTCGTTAGTATAGCACTTCTCATATGTGAATTAATGTGCTTAGAGAAGTATCGACAAAATTGATTTGACTTCATTCAGTAATTTTCCGTGAGCACGTTTCACTCCCATATACCAAAGAAAATACTTAAATACTATTGTGGACTATCATCCGTATACATTTTGATACTGTTCGCGTCGAGTAAATATATACGAGGGTCATCCAGAAAGTAAGGTTACAACATTTATGTAGGATCGAAAAATGATTGTATTTAATTGAAATTCACAGGATACTTCAAAAATATATTAAACTATTTTTCAACGTAATCGTCGTCGAGATCGAGACATTTCTGTAGTCGGGGCACCAGCTTTTGTATGCCAGTGTCATAGACCTCCGCTGCCAGCTCTTTCAGCCACTTCTTCACAGCTTCCTCGACCTTCTGATCGTTAGAAAATTGTTGGGGTGTAGTGACACGCCCACGTCTCATCCCCCGTTACGATAGAGTCCATAAAAGCTTCTCCCTCCTATGCAAAACGATCCAAAAATTCACGCGCGGCGGTCACGCGATTTTGACGGTGCTCCGGTGTGTGCATTCTGGGCACACATCTCGCACACAACTTCTTGTAACCAAGTTTTTCCGACACAATATTACCAAGAAAACTTCGAGAAATGTCACAAAATTATTCGTGAAGGTCGTCAAGCATCACACGGCGATCATTTCGCACTTGTTCTTCAATTTTTTTCCCAAATTCGTCAGAAATCACTGCCTTGCCTCGTCTTATCAGTACGGCCTACTCTGAACAACCTAACCCACTTCGTGACATGTTGTCGACTCATCACATCACTACCATAAACTTCCACGAGCTTCCGATGGATATTTGCGGCGGTATTGTTCTGCAAAGTCAAAAAACTGATGACCGCGCGGGTCTCGCACGGACGAGAGTTGGCGGGAGCGCGCGACGACCTTTCCATCGGAAGAATTTACTGTGACTGAACAAATTGGCCCACAAACACGCGGGACCAAACAAACTAACCGTTAGGATCCCCCCTACACGCCAGGTGCACCAACTTTGAAACAAAAAAATTCCCCCGGCCTCAGGAGCCCTTGTAACCTTAGTTTCTGGATGACCCTCGTATAAATACCCATTAACTTTGTTTCCAATCGATATACGCAGTTCGATATCCTTCGTAACTCTTTCAAACAACAGAATTCCAGAACTTGCTCCAATCTTTAATTGTTCACCAATATATTGCATTTATTTTTCTTAACACACCATTGTCATGATGGTTTTGAATTTAACAATAAATATTCTATGAACGTAGCCGGTAAATAATATTATTTTTGATCCCAGTAATCGAGTAATAAATCAATAATAGTGGGTTCGAATCCCGCGTAAAAGGAAAGGTTACTCTCTAAACCAGGACTGGCCAACCCACGGCCCGCGGCACCCTTATGTGCGGCCCGCAGTCATATTTGACGAATAATGGTTTTCTTCCATACAAATACATTTACGAATTATATTTATCATACAAATACATTTTGTTATTCGTTCAATACATGTTTTCTCTTAATATCTAGTTGTAGTGTCGTTTTTTTTTCAAATGTACACTGATTGAACACTTTCTGTGTACCTCTGCATCCAAATCAATCACTTACAAAAAAAAAAAAAAGTACGAATTTCGTTGTAAAGCCAGATATCAAAAAAATATTGGGACATAATTCGCAATCATTTTTATTTATGTGCGGCCCTTCGAAAATTTTAGGTCGTCAATGCGGCCCGTGTTTCCATTTGGGTTGGCCAGACCTGCATCTAAACAGTGCAATTGAAATTATCGTTTTATTATTTGTTAGTACGAATGGGGTAAATAATATGAAGCGCGCGGCTACATTTCATGATTATGCCGCCGCGCAGTCGTGCAGGTTAGAGGGAACACTGACTTCATATACGAGTATGCAACAAAATGTGGTTGGTTGAAAGAAACTATTGTAAAAATTTAAGCCTACTAGATGTCTAATATATAACAAACGAATTCAATAAATATACCATAATGAAGTTCTCCTGGTAGGAACGTTTTTTGACATAAATTACTTCTAATTACTTGGCTTTGTTTGATCTGTAAAATAATGGAAAATCTGTTTCCTTTATGTTTCAATTATATTCCTAGTTCACGACTTAAATTAATACCTTCAACTTCTTGACTAATGTCTAGCAAATTTAGGAACAAAACTTATTAATACAAGAATCATAATCCCCCCTTGAACAATAATTATCACCCCTTAATCCTACTTCGCGTCTAAGTCTCCCCATATCTCCCTCATCCCACCTTAATCTCTCTGCCGGTCATCTCTCTTTCACCCTCCCTTCTCATTAAGGGCGAGTAATCTCCAAACAGGTACACCTAAGAGAAAGATTAAGGGCTTCCAAGAATAAATTTTCCCATATTATGAAAAAACTATAACATAATTAATTTTGTAATATATTACTTTCCATTTAGTATAATATTTTCTACTCCATTTTCGCCCGACACAGCTTTGAAAAAAAATTTGATAATCTATCTAGAAAAGTTGTTATTATCTTAGTTAAACCCTATATGGATGATTACAATAATAATATTAAAAAAAATTATACAGTATCGTTTAAAGACCAAACTTTCCACAAGGGCGCTCTTTCTCAGGATTCAAACCCGCTAATAAAAATAGATAAGACATCCCAAAAAAGATTGTCTTTAAGTGCTTCCTAAAACCACCCATGTATTTAACACTAGGAGGCAATCCAATTCACGCCATATAATCAGATATAGAAAAAGCTCTATCATAAACCCTCGTCCTATTGGATTGATTTGGAACAACCAATTTATTAGATTGAGAAGAAATGACTTGAAAGTTCTACTTCTCTCTGAAAGAACATCCCTCAGACACATATTCAAAAGATATACTAAAGACACCCCACTAAGGAACTTGAATACAAAGAGACCAAGCTAGATACAAATTCGTTCGTGTTGTTTCATTTTATTTAGTTATTTTTCTGTTCAGTTCTAAGAAGTGCAAAATTTGTTAAATTCTGTTGAATGTAACCTTTGTATTTTTTTTTGTAAAACGGTCAATCTCTTTGTGGAAAATATTTATATAAAGCTATAGAAAAACGATTACATAATTTTTCAAACCATGTCACATAAGCGAGCTGTGTTCCTTTTGGCGGACAAACAAGAGCACCTTCAAAGATGGACTTCGTCACACATTTGTCACGAAATTTGAACAAATGTATCATACTAGTTGCAACCCGTGAAATATTCACGGAAGTAAAACAAATTCTACATTTATGAAAATATATATTCATTAATATAGAATTTGTTTATACACATCATTTATACATCGTCCCCTTTTACATCGGTTCAAAAATTGTTAGCTAGTTATTTAAAATTCGTTGAGTTATCACGGACCCACCGAGATTCAAATTTCGAATTACTTTCGCAGAGAATCTAAGTATTGGTCTCTTGCTCGTTTGTACTCAAAATTCAATTCTCGTATTCTTTCTTCGACGACAACCATCGTATGGGTTTTGGCCTATTTTTACTATGATACATGGGGAACGTGCTAAATCAGTGAATTAACTCGAAAAAATAATATTTTATGCTCAAAGGTTCATTTGACGTAGAGGTTCTGTAAAATAATGTATAGATTAACTAATTTAAACTGTTTTACAAAAAAATATATACAAAGGTAACAAACACTCAACTGAATTTTACAAATTTTGCACTTCTTTGAATGTACTCGTAAATTTAGAAATCACCGAACGAAAAATTAATCACTGAACGAAAAGTTAATTTTATAATGGTAAATCATTATAAAATTAACAAATAAAAGTCACATAAGATAATTTCATGTATACCATATATAGTACCTATATTTTTGTTTTTTAAAACATCTTTTCAATATATTATATAATTATGGTAACACATGTGACAAGCGGATTGATTTACAACAGGAATCCCTAGTCTGAGCATAAAAAATAAGCATAAATAGAAAGTGAATTTTGTGTTTGTATGATTTTTCGTATAGTATCATTAAACATATTAGAATTGGTGATTCAGATATATTTAAGAGCGTGTCCGGGAGATAATGTTGACATTGGTCTCAGTAATCAAGCTTTCGGGTTTAAACTCACTGGAAAAGGTGCCGAACTCGCGGTTCGTTATTGCATGTGTTGGTAACACTACCGTAAAAGACAAGAACACTCGCCATGTAATCGGCGCGTGCGAGTATTGTAACCTGACGAATTATTTTTACATATTGGGACACTTTTTCACGATAACCATCAGAAATCGAATTCGAAGCCTTCGGGTAGCGTCTTACTAATTAGGTCAAAGAGATCATCAAATATTAGATTAATCAGTTGAATGATCATTAATTTCCATGTCCAAACCATTAATTATGCAACGTGTTTCCAGTAGGAGGCAACAGAGACAACCACAATCATCAGGTCACAACCCAGAGCATGTAGTCCCAATATTCAATATTGCATGTATAGAGTCTTGATAATTGAAATATTTCTATTGAAATGTTGAGGATTACATCTAAATGGAATAATGGCTACTTTTGTTGTTTTTATATCTTTCCTTGTCATACAAAAAAAAGCAAATAAATTAAAGAGAAAAATTAAGCACAACAAATTTCTGAAATTAGCAAAGAAATTTATGTAAAATATAATTAGTAGCCAGCCTTTATAACAATAACCCTTCCTGTCCTGTGTAACTAGTACACATTGCTTCTAAAAACTTTAATATCTCTATAAATATAATATGTACTGGATTCAGATTATAGGTATTCCTCTGTAATACATTTACGCATGGAATGAAAAAAATTATATTGATAATAATTAGCGCTTATCGGCCACATCAGAAATATTTTGTGAAAATCTAGAATAAATTCACCAATACAATCAAACGTGTGCCAGTGCGTGACGGAGGTATATTCATTCTCAAAAACCGCTATGGGCGAGGAAGCGACGCTCTTCACGTTTCACTCTCATTCCACTTCGGTATATGGGAACGCTAAAAAAAGAATCTCAGTTCGCTCGTTCAATAGCCAGCCGGCTTTCATTTGAGGTGGTCATTTCGCTCGTTGTGTGAACGTCGTCCGATGTTTTTTTTTCATATTTTCAGCAATAAAATTTCAATTATTATCGCTTTCGACTTCAAATTTAATTAATTTATGGGATTGGGTGAATATTCTTATTTTTCCGATTTTAAATTGCTCATTTTTACATGTGTATTGATGTGTATGGTATTGAATACACATCACCGGAACGGGCGGATTTTTTTAGCACAGGAAGGAAAATATTAAAGAGTTTATGATACTTGATGGAGTTTATGTATTTTGAGAAATGTTACATGTAAGTGATATAAATTATCTATGGTATGTGTTGTTAAAAGCACCGTGAAAGCACACGAAGAAATTGCTGAGTATTTGGGAAGATAAAGGGGCGTAGATACGATGGTAGAAGAAAGTTGAAAGTTGTCCAGCGAGGAAAGTTGCAACAAAATACGGTGCCAGGCAATACTGTATCAGAGTTACCATAAATATTTTCTTGCTAATAAGATAAAACAATGAAATATCCTCTCTAGAGGGAATTCCACTCTTCTTAATGTGTATCTATATACAAAAGATAACTCGTATGTCAACAGAAGTTTGCAAACGTATTACATTTAACCATATCTGAAAAGTTTGATGGTGTTTCAGCATTATTTCTCAAACTTTTAATAAAACAAACAAAACAAAAAAGAAATATCACGGGAAAGACCAAAATATACTAAAATTTGTAACTGTATACGCAATTGTCAGGTGCATGGCCGCGCGGTAACGCACTGGACTTCCGTGCGGAAGGTCGTCGGTTCGAACCCCGCGCTGTGCTACTCCCGTCGAACGACTCAGCCACTTTTTCCACCTAATGTTCGAGGATATAAGGATACCTATGACTTCGGTCATAGATATTACTTAAAAAAAATTAAGTAATTTGGGACGAATATGAACTTACGACTGATGTGTTGAGTAAGATGAAGAAGAGCATTGTGAAATTTGGGACGAATATGAACTTACGACTGATGTGTTGAGTAAGATGAAGAAGAGCACTGTGAAATGTTTGAGCATATAAAACAAATTAATGAAGAAAGACTAACAAAACAAATATATGTACAATGCAAATGGGGGTGGCAGGCGTAGTAGAGATAGACCAAGGAAATAATGGTTGGATCAAGTGAATTATATTTGAAAAAAAAAAGGTAATGTAGAAAGCCAGAGGTGTTTAGATATGAAAAAGGCGAAGGATGCATATCGAGATAGAAAATGCTGATGCTCTGACCTCTCTGCCTACCCCGACAAGGAGATAACGTACAGTATTGTTAGAGCATCGTGCGACAGAGACGATGCTCTACAAAGCCGAAGTTAGCCGAATATGGCCGACAGTCTCTTTCTTAAGCCCAATGTGTATTTCTTACCACCGGGTACTGTAATGGTATGTTATGTATGCATAAGTATGATATATCCGTTTTTTTTTTCAAAGTATAATTTTCTGAACTCGAATGCTTAAAATGTCGTTGAAATTTGTGCATTAAAACGAATAATTGTGGTGAAGATGTATGGCAAAACACGAAACTAAGTGATCAAGTATGAATGTGAACGTGACTAACTTAGTTGTTAAGACGCTTGACTGCCATTCCTTATATTATTCGAAACAATAAAAGGGTGGTAAACAGCATGCTAAAATAGCTCGTCTGACAGCTACCCTGTTTGTTGCTTCTTCACGTGCGATAGGTATGTCAACACGTGCTATGACGAACCACGTGTTCCATGCTTTCTCCTGTGGTTCTAAGTATCAATATTCAGATGTGTTGAAAAGTACCATACGAAAGAAGAATATAAACTTAGGATTAATTGAACTAATAACCAAGATGAAGAAGACAACATAGTGCAAATATGAGTGATAGTCATGGTGGAGAATAACCAAGAAAAGCATGGTTGGATCAAGTGAATGATATTTTGAAAAAAGAAACCAGTAAAAAATTGTAGAACTAGTAATGTGTATGGATACAGAAGAAGTGAAGGATGTGTGTTGAGGTAAGAAAGCCAGGCGAACTGTCCTATGTGCCTAACCCGGAAATGGAAAATCGTGTGATGATAACATATATATACGAGTATGTAAGAACAGATATCGAATGAGACCAAAACGAAAAATACGACCAAGCCCACAAGAAACTTTTACAAGAATAGTCTTATAAATACAAAATTCAAGAAGTTCTTTGATAAAACGAAACAAATAACGAGATATGAGATATAAAAGGGCAAAGGAATATTAGCAAAGCAGAAGTGAACGCGATGATAACGGAGTGCATTATATATAATGACCACTGACCACTTCAGCACTGGCAACTAAAGGCTGCCAAGTTATTAACTTGTTTGCCTGAAGATAAGGCGAGTAGAGAAAACTTGGCTAGGCCATTGGATATCGGTTGAGTAGTAAGGATATAATGTATAGGGTTTTTTCAACAACAACTTAATATCATTTAATCTAAAATGTTCCTTCTTATACTCGTACATCCATATAATTGTGGGGTCGAAGTAAAAATATCGTACTTCGGAAAATGTACGAAAAGTTAAGAAGTGATTTTCTCTCTCGAAATACCATACATCCATACATATTCATTTCGATAAGAATTGTGGAAGAACACAATATTGAGCATTTGATCATACATAACTACCATTACGTTATTTCTGTGTCGGGGTAGACAATGAAGACAGAGCGCCAGATTTTCTATCTCTACACATCCGTACACATTAATTTCAATAAGAATTGTGAAAGAACACAATATTAAGCATTTGATCATACATAAATACATACATACGATTACGTTATTTCTGTGTCGGGGTAGACAATGAAGACAGAGCGCCAGATTTTCTATCTCTACATATGGTACATCCATACACATTCATTTCAATAAGAATTGTGAAAGAACACAATATTGAGCATTTGATCATACATAAATACAAACATACAATTACGTTATTTCTCTGCCGGGGTAGACAATGAAGACAGAGCGCCAGATTTTCTATCTCTACATATGGTACATCCATACACATTCATTTCAATAAGAATTGTGAAAGAACACAATATTGAGCATTTGATCATACATAAATACATACATACAATTACGTTATTTCTCTGTCGGGGTAGACAATGAAGACAGAGCGCCAGATTTTCTATCTCTACATATGGTACATCCATACACATTAATTTCAATAAGAATTGTGAAAGAACACAATATTGAGCATTTGATCATACATAAATACATACATACAATTACGTTATTTCTCTGCCGGGGTAGACAATGAAGACAGAGCGCCAGATTTTCTATCTCTACATATGGTACATCCATACACATTCATTTCAATAAGAATTGTGGAAGAACACAATATTGAGCATTTTACCATACATAAATACATACATACAATTACGTTATTTCTCTATCAGGGTAGACAATGAAGACAGAGCGCCAGATTTTCTATCTCGAGATACACCCATCGCCTCTTCTACATCCATACATATTACTCTCATACAACTTCTACGATTCATCTATACGGGATGCATGGCCACGCAGTAACGCATTGAACTTCCACGCAGAACGTCGCCGGTTCCAATCTCGCACTGTGCCACTTCTCTCGAATGACAGGCATTTTTTCTGTCTAGTATTTGGGGATTTAAGGATACCTATGACTTCAGTCATGTCTTTTCTAAAAAATAAATTAAAACATGTTGGTGTGCTCCGATCGTCTCACTCTGTGTCATCGCATGCTGTATACTGGTGTGACCGGTAAGTTTGCTGGTGTGCAACGGATCACTCACTTTAAAGAAAAATAAAAATAAACAAAGAAAACTCCACGGCATATGTGTAACTTCGCTTTCCAACTGAATTGACATTGAAATGGCGAGAGGATCCTCGACTACGAGGTTAGCAACGACGATGATTTATCTGACGTTCTACGTTCCTTCTTTTAAATTATCATTCACTTGATCCAACTACACTTTTCATGATCTTCCTCTACCACGCCTGGCAGTTGCACTTTATATTTGTATTGTTAGTATTTCTTCATTCATTCGTTCTTCGTGCTTAAACCATCTCACAGCGCTCTTCTTCATCTTATTCAACACACAAAATCAAATAAAACATTTATTTTATTTAAATTTTAAAAATTTTTAAGAAAAAAAAAACTCAGTTATAAATTGGTTCCGGCTTACACCGACAAGGAAATGGCGTGATGGTATGTACAAAGTTCACGTCATAAAATATATTAAAACTTGTTATTTAGCAGCTTCTCAACAGATTTTAAATCATAATTATATTTAAAACAGAACCATAAAAATATTGTTTTATTAAAAGCTCAGAAAACTAAGCAAAGTTTAAACCAGATGTTTAATTTCCATGTAAAACAAAAAGGGTGTTATTGAATTTAAACTTCACGTCCAAATTTCCTGTGATTTTCCCAAAATGTCCAAATTCATACACGAAAAACGTTCAAAATCCCTTCGGGTAACACAAAATAACGCTCCCAACTCCCAAAAAAGTGTCGCTCATTGATATTCGGCTCGTGCCGATAATACTCCTAAACAATATTGCAAATTTGAAACTCACCTCGAGCCCCAGTTGCCGATCTCCGCGTACCGCCTGCCGTGTCCATTTCCTGCGGCCCTTCTCTCATTTCCTTCATTTCCACTGTTTCCGTTGGGAGTTAATATTTCATTTTCTCCGCTGACGAAATTGTTTCTGCTCGAATCGTTGCTAACATTCCCATTAGGAGACATTACATTATTCCCAGCTTTCGAAATGTCATCATCGAAATTTGTACAAGCTTCAGATCTTTGGAAAGATGATGAGTTTCTTTGGTTAATATCTCTGCGGTATGATTCTGGTGTATCTCTTTGGTATGAGCTGTTCTTTCTAGGGAAGGTACCTGTGGATGATTTGAATGTGGCCAGGACAGGCACGGATGAAGGTTCTACGGGAGATGATATGTCTATGTTGCAATTTGTGGTCTGCAAAGGCAATGTTCCGTTTCCGTTCCAGCTTTTTCTGTTCGAGATGAACGATTTATGAGATGTTGGAGTTCCGCAGAAGCTGCTTCTAGTTGTGATATTTTTTATGAAACTGTTGTTATTCTGATGGGGAGTTTGCGGCGTGATTGCCACAAGAGCTGGATGGTTTAATGCCATTTTTTTGTAGACACTGTTTTCACCCACTAACTTTCACATAACTTAAACACTTAACACCGATTGTCTTTTATACTTTTGCCTTAATTGAATCATCTTTAATAAAATCTCCAACACCTTTCCTGCTAAAATAGAAAATTTGTTAGGATTTGTTGATTGTTATGCAAGAATGGCAGATCCACAAAGATTTACAACAAAATGTTTCCAATAATGCGTGCATTTGATTTTAACCGTAAAAATATAAAGTATCTCCTATTGAACTTTAGTCTGCAGTTTAAACCTTGAAAATATAAATACAACGAGATCACCTAAGTGGAATTTATCGATTTGCTTTTACATTTCGAAAACAATAAAAATATGAATTACTTTGACGACAAAATTAAGAATGACATAAAAATAAGCTTAAACAATATTCAATCATTGAAACGACAACCTTCTTAGTATAGATTTATAAATTATTTATTTTTTCTATTAATAAAAAAAACTTAGCACGGTAAGCAATTTATTAGGAAAAAAAACAACCTGTGTATGCGAAGATAATAAATATCCTTGTTTGGATTATTCTCGTACATTACATTTTGAAAGTTGATTAGTTAACCAAAAAGTTACTTCAAATTCAAATTCAATTTTCACAGAAACACAAGAAAACTGTTTTAAATTGCTTTCAATGAGTAAAATAGGTATATATCCTTACTCGATTCTACGAGTATTTTGTACTTTCTGCAAGCTGTGATCGTGATTATTTTGAATCAGAGTTGAATTTCCGTTTCAAAATGTGAAAAGGAGTCGACTAACTATATAGTACAAGTATTTGTTTGATTAGCTGTTATAATTTTTCTTTTTATGCGCTCTACACAATCTTCAAGTAAAATTTTCTATAAAATCAAATGAAACACGTATTTTTAAAGTATTATTTAATTTTACATAAATTCAATGTTTTTTTACAGTATCTTATGGGTTAAACATACAGTTTCTTAACAAACAATTAATTCGTGTAAATTACAAAATTAACATATTTCCTCAATATAGTATTTTACTATAGATTGACAATGCACTCGTATATAAATTTTGACGTTTTCACATATTTTTCTTTAAATCGCTGAGTTGGAAACTCAAACTCTATGAAACATTTCGAAACTTAAAAAAAGTAAGAAATAATACTTATTAATAATATATAGTATTAAATTTAAATAGTACATGTGATAAATCGTATTTTTCTCATGGGGACTTAGCAGTTTACTAACTAGTATGAAACTATAGGAGTCCGTAAAAAAACACAAGTCCACAAGACAGCAAACGAGAACAAGAATGATACGAAGAAAGCGTGTGAACAACATATTTTTTCATTACTATTTTTATTCTTTCTAAAACGATTATTTTATATACGAAAACAAAATAGATTTATCATTTGAAAAAGTGTTTAACATAACTGTAACATTAAAATTAACATTTTTTTAATAATGTCACTATTAAAATCGAAAAAGATCTAGCACCGAGATTTCGTTATCTTGTCTCCATATTCTTATGTAAAAGAAATTAAACAAAACTTGATAACAACACCTTTACAATAGTTTCTTAAATATAACACAGTTGAATCTAATATTCTATTTTTAGTAAATTTTGCAAAACTTAAATGAATGTAAGATATATTTACTCAAGCACTTAATTACAGCTTAAACTTAAAACAACCTTCATATAAATTAATCTGGTAATATAAGTTATAATCATAAAACAAGGACGGTTCTGGTTGGTTCGAGTAGATTATTGCACCATAGTAACAGTTCACTCCGGTTGTACTCTATACAAGGAAAGTGTTAAACAAAATATGATTTGGACAAATACCATATACTTAATTAAATTGAGAATTTTAATTTTGGTGTTTCTATCTCATCTCCAAGACACTGATACAATGCGTCGTCGGTGCTGGGCTTCGTAGTCGAGGATCCTCTCGCCATTCCCACGTCAATTCAGTTGGAATGCGAAGCTGTGCCGTGGAGTTTTTTTGTTTGTTTATTTTTCCTTTGAGAGAGTGAGTCGTTGCACACCAGCAAACTCAGAGGCCACACATATACGAGTATATACTGGATCCGATGGCATACCGAAGTGAGACGATCGGAGCACACCGGCATGTTTTATTATTCTTTTTAAAGAATATATATGACCGAGTCATAGGTATCCTTATATCCCCAAACGCTTGATGGAGAAAAATCGAGGGGAGTAGCACAGCGCGGAGTTCGAACCGTCGACCTTCCGCACGGAAGTCCAGTGCGTTACCGCGCAGCCGTGCACCCCTTGCGTAATACATGCTTATGTTTTGAATTATTACTCAGGGACATGAGGCAGAGTTATGCATTGTATTCAAGTAGCTACTATCACCAAATTGGTGGTGGATTCTGAAAGACACCATGATATTTTTTCCTAGTATTTTTAAGTTTGTAGATAATGAACTAAGACTATTAAAACTTCAAATTTCGTTTAAGCGTTTAACAACTGTTACTGATTTTTTTATCCATTGTTTTTTAGTGTACTCGTACGAGAATACATATATTTTTAATAAGTAATCCACCCACATTCGGATGGATTTGTGGTACCACATCAGTCACTATGCAATTATATGAGTCAATATAGTAAAATAAATAAAAAATAATGACAATTTTAAACAATTTTAAGTATTCAATAGTTTAACTTCAAAAATCTAACAATCGATCTATAAGTGGAAAAGTTCCTTGAAGAAAGAAGAAACGCAACATTTATTGGACGTGGCCAAGATAAAGCGTTTAGTAAATCAAATCTGGCCCGTAAAGGACAACGGAATAGTACGTTTATTACAAAAAAAACAGTTCTTAAAAAAAAAAAAAAAACAAAGTATGCTCTTAACGAACGTTTTTCATTATGTTAACAGAAGGGATGAACGTAATAATTCCTATTCTAGAAACACTGTGGCACTGTTGAAAATTCGTATTCTTTCTCGTTAAACCACGTTCAAATAAAGCCCATTTCAACTCTTTCGATTGCTTGCCGAACAATTTTTCTCCATGACGTTATCAAATAGAAGATTATAATAAATACGGCAAAGGTAAAAACAACAAGAGTAAAAACGATATAAAATAAAATAAGTTCGCCGAGGACGATGGTAATTTCTGACATAATTATAGCACATCCCTTTCTATGGACAAATCCTGAAGCGCAATCATTATTGTCGCAACACGAATTAGGGTATATTCTTCTTCCGAAACGAGAAGGATAGTCATCTTTACTGAACACTCCACAGCATCTAAAAATACTTTGGATTTTGTATAACTTTAATTCGGCAGCGTAGTTATTATGCCGTAAATATGCGATGTATAATTTCATCATGTAATCTCGGTGGTCAGTAACATCATTTAATTCTGAAGACCAGACAAAATAAGCCATGCCACTTTGTATAATAATTACAATTATTAAAAGAATCATGAAAATACCAATAAGTGGTCTGCTTTTGAGGAAAAATCCCATCACTCCAACGAAGGTACTGAGGAAAAATACTATAGAGACACCCAATAGTCCAGCGTATGGGCTGATGTTGATAAGTTCTCCAACTATGGAGCTGTTCAGTTTAAAAGCAACTATGCACGTATGTATGCATAATACCACATTGATCAATGCTATTAAGGGGCACAAGAGAACAATGAAGCTCATCAAGCATTGCCAATTGATATTGCAGTTCATTTTAGCTGATTCACACAACTATGACAACTTAAACACGCTCTTGTTTATAAGTTGTCACTGATTCGGTCATGTTCATTTGTTGATGCATTGCGAAATTTGAAATTGTTCTACATGTTTTATAAATCTATGACAGGTGATAACTTCGGAACTCAGAGTAATGTAAACTAGTCCAGGTGGAGTATGAATCTAGACTACCTACCCCGAAGGACGTTTGTAGAGCAGTTTACCAACCCCCAAGGATATTTGTAGAGCAGTCTACCTACCCTAAGGACGTTTTAACTCGGGATTCGAACCCACTATATGTGACAGATTAAACATATAACAAAAAATTTAAAAAAATAGTTGAGTGTACAGATAAGAAGGTGAAGAGATTGCCACATGGCAATAAGCTCGCCAGGTTGCACTGTATTCTCTCGGGATTCGAACCCACTGGCAGATTAAAAATATAACAAAAATAAAAACGAGTTGAGTGTACAGACAAGAACGTGAAGAGATTGCCACATGGCAATAAGGCCACTAAATTGTACTGTATACAACGAAAGTGTAATACAATACAAGGTGGTGGCTGTGCCCATTAGATTAGGAACTTCACCGCATCTGCATAAGTTAAAAAAAAACATATTTGATAAGAAAACCGCAGAAAACTTAACAAGTGAAGACGAACTAAAAAGAAACCTTTGTAGATCTTTCGATATGTGATACTTACACATTCGACTTTAGGTGAAGTCTCTAGGTTTCATATTCAACCACAAATATCGATAAGACTCCCAAAAATCTTTGTCCTAAAGCTCCACACGCCACCCTTTCAAAAGAAAAAGATATACTTAATCTCCCGGCCACATTCTTTAAATTGATCTAATCACCAATTCGGATATATACGCACCATACTAAAGAAGATACCTCACCCGTTATACTCGTATTAGGAAAAGTGAAATTTATTCTATAGCACATCGTTTCTTAGCCTGTGGGTCGCGGTAAAATATCAGAGGGGTCGCGAAAACAAAAATAAGTTATGTGTAGAAAAGGAAAATAACACAAACAAGTTAATTAAATAAAATTATAGTTAAGTCATTGTTGTACATCTTTTCTATTATATAGCTAGTGATACTGTGTAGTCGGTAGCGTAAAGTTATGTATTATAATCATAATCAAACTTAGGAATAAAAGGTAGCTAAGCTTAGTCACTGATTCTATGGATTGAACTTTTTTTTTTTGTAAAAAAATATCCATGTTTTGCAGGGGGTCGCCAAGATTTATTTTAATTTTATCTTTTGGGGGTAGCAAGGCTGAAAAGGTTGAGAAACAATGCAGATGTAGACAAAATTATAGGTATAAGCTAACGCAGTTATGAATGTTTTGAAGAATGACCTACAAAATATATTTATTGTTTAATTCGTATAATGCCCCTCAATACGTCCGATCTGGTGTTGGACATATGGAAAAGCATGGCCGGAGACATTTTTCAAGTTGATTGGAATAGATTGCCACTTGGGAAGAAATTCGTCAGGTTGTACTGTATGTAACGAAAATATAATAATAATAAAAAAACTTGAAATAGTGAAAATAATAGAAAAATATATACAGACATATTTACACTTTTGAGTTATTTAATGATTAGATAATGACATCGGCAATTTCCATTGGGCGGAGTGTACGCGGCGGAATGTGTGACGACAGTGTGACTGCTCGGTGAATGCACCACTCCAAGGTCGACACCTGATTTCCCACAGTACAGTCAACCCGATTGATATCGCAGGAATAAACAGTAACTATGTTTGAATCGGAATGATTTAACACTTAAATATGAAAAATTCTACACAACAAATTTAAATGAAAGGGACAGTGTTACGCTTCACAAAAGAATTGTCAAACTGTCACTTTAGAATAAATTTATTGGGTAGATTTTTTACCCATTCTATTTAAAAATGAAGATCTACAATGTAAATACCAAATCAATTAATAAGTGACAATGTTTACTCACTGACCTTTTTTTTTCAATAAGAAAACTAACATTTAGAAGTCAATTGTGTCAGATATATTTTTTACAACTAGATTACATTTAAGTGTTTTCCTACTGGGGTTGCTAAACTTGCTTTGGGGTTGCTAATAGGTCATTAGATAGTGGAATATCTCTTCGATTGGGTGTCCACTTTTTTTACATGCTTAGAAGTAATCTAATTAACCCATGTGTTTTTAACCATCATGATTTGTAAATGCCGTACAATGAACTTACTCTGACTACAGGTTTACGGTTGGAGCGTTGCAGAACCTAGACATGTGTGACATGATCACTCCAGTGGATCCGAAGAATGCGACAAAGGAAACTCTGGAGAAATATTTAAAGGCTTCAAATGTGCCTTCTAAAGGGATCCCAAATCTAAGACCTTAAGAGAAGTATGGGAAGGACAACGACAGATATATATCATAACAGACTGGGAGATGTTCGTGCTGAATAATTCTCTGTAATTTATTAAAATAGAAGAGGCGAAGGATGTACATATGTCGAGATAGAAAAATCTGGCGCTCTATTGTCACTGCCTAACCCGATAGGGAAATGGCGTGATAACGTGATGTATGTAGAATCAGACACATTGCTTGATTGTTTGAAGCAAGAGTTCCCAAACTTTTTTCGGCCACAGACCCCTTTACCAAAACCTTTTAATACCGTCGACCCCCCTAGTAATTTCAAAAGTTTAGTGTATAATGTGTTTTTATCAAAAAAGTATTTGTTTAAATTATTTTACTACTTAATTAGGTACCTATTGGAATCATAGATATTTTAAAGAAATAAACAAATAGCAGTAGTAAGGAGGGTCTATGATTGCTGTCGTCGACACCCAATGTTTTTATTGAAACTATCGACCTCTATAAAAATCAAATCGACCACTTTTTGGGAACTCTTGGTTTAAAGGAATAAATCCTGAAACTGATGGTTCTAAGACAAGCGATCTATCATTAAGCCGTGAAGATTTTCGTATTGTTTTTGTTTTATATATTGCATTTACACGTATATAACTAGTTCATTTTTGTTGAATGACCGCGTGTGGCAAGGCGGTTCGTGATTGATTGCGTAGGTAATTGGGGTAATTAGTACGTTTCCATCAGGCAGTGGCGTGCGCACTTCAGCACGCACCTCACCGCTGTCATGAGAACAGCGCCGCTTTCATAACGCAGATAACCGATTCATTTCCTTTATTGTTCTGGCAAGACTTTCTTCACGCATGCTCCACATATTCCAAGAGTCCATAATGCTTATAAACAATTATGTTGTTTTGATGCAGTCTTTCAATTTCTTAGGAACATTTACAGACAGTAAACATTATACACAAAGAATAAGTCAATATTTCAATAAAAAATCCACAGTATGACCAGTTGGTTACAAATTTAATCCGTTTAAAAAACATGTTTTGCATGATTCCGCGTTGTAAATAGTATAATCTGGCGGACATATGGCATTTTTTTCCGACCAACTAGAAATAATCATATGTTATTAAGTGTTATGAACAAAAGCAGACCATAAGCCTACTTTTAAGTTCCATCTAGTATTGATATCTTGGAAATTAAAGAATTTGTTCAATGTGATTATCTTGACATGAAGCATTTTTACGGCTCTATTTATTTATTTAACACTATTATTGCAAATACAATCTGGCGGGATTATTACCAGGCGGAAATCTATTCCAACCAACCAGAAAAAGTAAATGAAGCAAGTTAAGTGATCGCATAAATCATTCAAATGACTATCCATCCCCACGAAATCCATAAACACATACGTGAGCATATGCCCACGAACCCCACAAAAACGGACTATCACCCGAACATTATTTTTCATATAAAGTGAGATATCATCAATCAAAAGGAAAGGAAGGGATGGTGGAAAGGAAAGGAAAAGAAAAATCAGGAATGAAACACGTTATTTTACTATCTAGAAATTAAGAGTTTTTTCAGTCTTATATTGGTTTGTAACTGATTCCAGAGTCTCACTGCATGGACAGTAAAGGACGACGTAACAAAAGAGGAGCGGTGACCTGGAAAGGCCAATAGACAATCAATCTCTGTTTGAGCGTAGCGCTAATCCATGATTGGAAAGACGCTGAAAATTTTCGGCGAGATAATAGAGAACGGCGGGACAGTTAAGGATATTATACAATATAGACTCTACCAATATGTTGGAAGTAAAGGCTTGTGTTATAAAGTGTTCTGGGAAAACAATTACACAACAAATATTTTTTTTCTGTTGGAAGCAAAGAACTTTGTTTTAAAAAATAGGTCACCATTAATATTACACATATCCTTTGCATTTTTATGATCTTCCCTAATCAATGCATTTGCACTATCTGGGAATTACAATACTAAGTCGAGGAATTCTAGCATCTAGACCACGGACATTTGAATCTGGCGGAATGTGTATTGTTGCTTTCTGGTTATGGAAATGTAGAATTAATTAATGGAAAAAAGATTAACAAAACAACTATACAGTGTAAATGTGAGTGAAAGCGTGGTAAAAAAATAATAAGCAAAGAAAGCATATAATAGTTAAATCAAGTGAAGGAATGATATTTTGAAAGATAGAAACAATAGTCAGAGAATTCGTAGGAGTTGTATGAGAAAGTGTATGGATGTAAAAGAGGTAATGAATGTGTGTTGAGATAAGAAAATTTGACAATGCAAGGCAAATCTCCTGGCTCCGCAATATACGTGATTGCACTGGTATAAGGAGCGTTGGGGATCTTTTTCGGGCTGCCGGGGACAAAGATGCCTACTCTCAGGTGATATTCAACGTTGGGGGGACCTGACATGACACTGGGAAGAAGAAGATATTAAAACTGCATACCATTGGATTCCAAACAGCTTGAAAAATACGTTTTAATTCACAATAAACATGTTCACTCGCCATTTGTATTTTTGATAAGTCTATTTAAATGAAAAGCAGATTCTCTTGATTTCATCTCTTCTGAACCATGTCTCATTAGTGGGTCAAAAAATTTACCAGATATATCATAAAACGAAGGTGAAATTTTTCCCATACTTCGTGTAGATTCGATTTTATTTTGACTCACGCATTGTTCTCTGTCCTTCAGAATTGTTTGTTATAATCTCACTATTCTCACGAGTTTAAAGCAATTCCGTCAAAAAATTAAGCAAGAAAATTATAAATTGTTAACCATTGATATGCGAGCTGCAGATTATGATAGTTTAATATGAAAAAATGCGTTTTAAATTACTTAAATACGTATCCAACATAAATATCTTTCAGAGTAATGAGTGTTCCTCAAGTTACTTATATAATTTAGTCATTTCATATAATATTCATTTTTAGTGAAAATAATATTAAAATTCGATAAATTTCGTTGGAAAAGTTGTGAATAAACTGCAATGTTAATAAAATTTTAATTTGTTGGATATGGAGTATACGCCGATGTCTCACGATTTAGTAAAAAAGTGCACGGAGGAATTTCAACCAGCATTAATTCAACCACTTGGTCGTGGTGTCTGCGATGAGCTGAAAATATAAAACGAGAAACGAAAGCTTTTCAGGTGCACATATTGTGGAGTGAGGCTTCGTAAGACTGGTGGACTTATAGTCCACTGGTCGCCCGGAACGTTCCATGTCTTTCAGGTCGAAATCACCGTCTTTGAAACGCAAAAAACCATCGACGAGCTAACCTTTCATTCAAAGCATCTTCACCGTACACTTCGCAAATATCGCGAGCAGCTTTCTTCCCTCGATTGAACGCGAACAGAAGAAGGTGTCGAAAATGCTCACTTTCGTTTACTTGACATTCCATTTTGAAGGCTTGTAATCAAATAAAATAATATATGTAACGTAAAAGCAAATACAATATCATGTAGAGCAGAAAATTTTCTTTCGAATGACGTATAACCTTTACCATGTTGTTATACTTTTGGTGCTCATTTTTAATATGAAAAAAAAAACGGACACAATTTATGTTAACACCCAATACATCAAGCGACTTTATTGCTCTAAGTAAATTTCTCCCAATGAATCAGCTTTTGTTTCATAATAATTATAAGTAAGTATTCATGACACTTAATAAATGAAAATAATATTTGAGAAAGTGTAACAGAAATTAAAAAAAACTCAATAAAAGTATAATACTATACGAGTTAAAAGTTTGAAATAAATAATGCTTCTTTCCTTTCTTTCTTGAACACCGATATTATTTCATTATGAAAAATGTTTTCGTCAATAACCCTAGAAATGTCTAGAAGTTATGTACGATTTGTGTTTTTCGTGGATTATCCATATGTAAGAAATCTGCTTTCAGGGAATTTATGCTTTCCCCTTCCCGTGTTTGTGTCTGAAATCAATAAACCTCCAGTAAAGAAAAAAATATCTTTCCCATCTATTTTTATGTAAAAATGTTGTCACTCCCTGAACTCAGATTATATTTCAAAAGAAATAAACAAAAACAGTATTGTTCTGCGAAGGACTCACGTACACATTTTCATACAAGGCGAAATTGCTGTACATATTTTATTTTTATTCTGGGAAAACCCAACTAACTTGTATTACGATATAATATCATTGTCTCCGGGATATATATTATGTTTATACTATAAACAATCGAGTTAAGCAAAATAAAAACAGGAAATAAGGTTTCGTAAGGCGGATATTATAACTACAGTTCAGCGAAAAAATCATAAACACAGGTCATCTTTTTTGTTGCCTTATCCCATTCATTTAGGCCTCGGCCACACAGGAAGGAGCCTCGCTTGATGCTTAGAGCTATGTTGCGAGTTAGGCGACATATCCTAGCGAACCACCGTACCGCATACTATCACAGTGGCCACACTGTACGCTTCGCGCCACATTGCATGACGATTAGTCATCGAGTGAATCTCCTAGCGAACAGACGTGTTGGTTAATTTTATTGTGTCACCAAGTGATTTTACAAGATGGCGGAAGTTTTAATAACAGCTGTGTATAAAAGGGAGCCTTTGTGGAACTCATAGAGCAAATCATACAAAAATATACCTGTAATAAAATCACTTTAGAATGAAGTTGCACAGGAAGTAAATAAAGATGGTAAGTTAGAATGAAATTGGTTAGTTTTGAGAGTGGCATCGTTTGTTGACTCAACCACTCCCAAATGTAAAATGAATTTGTGCGAAGCACTTTGGTATTGCCAAGCATGAAGTCACCTAGTCTATTAGTGACGTAGCACCTAGCGAAGCACTTTGGTGTGTCCTTAAGATTGGCTAGTTGACCTATTCCCGCCATCTCTCGCGATCTCGCCAATCACTCGGGATAGTCCAAGCCTCATCATGTCTTCCTACACATTCTTATATAGGCTCTTCTTGGGTTTCTTTCTGCGTCTATTTGGGAGGTCCCAATTCGTGACTATCTTTAGCGTAGTCCCTTCATCCTGCCGTTGCACGTGCCCATACCAGCGTAGTAGTGTTTCCTGGGCTTTATCTACTATTGGCGCCACTTCGATTGTTCCACGAATTCGTATATTTCGGACCTTATCCAATCTAATGAAGCCCGATGACCACCGTAGCATACGCATCTCTGCGACACGAAAAAATTATTTCTCTTTATTCTTAAGAGGTGAACACTCGGCTCCGTGTAGTGTAGCGGATCTGATCACTGTGTTGTAAATCTTGCTCTTAAGTTTTATCGGTAGCCTTCTGTCGCATATAACCCCGTTATTTCTTTCAATTGGTTCCAGGCAATTTTTATTCTCTTTTTACGTATAGCAACACCTCTCTATATGTTGTAATGATTGTTTACGTGTGACTACAAAGTATATTTACGTGTGATGGACGAGTTAAATGGGGCTTTGAAAAAACGGTAGCAATAGGGAACGAGGTAAACGAGCACTTTATGTACCTACTACACAGAAAAATATATACTAATATTATGCATACTTCTCAATTTACCTTCTTTTAAAATTTAGGCCGTTTGATCCAGTCATGTTTTCCTTGATGTACTTCTTCCACGCACACCGAGTATAATGGAGAAATATTTCATGTGTAGCTATATGAGAATGTGTATGGATCAAGAGGCGAAATACGTGTCCTGATAGGAAAGTCTGGCGCTTGACCTTCCCCCGATAGGAAGACAATTTAGGTTCTCATTTAAGGCTTCATTAACATCTTTCTGGTAGGTTGGCAAGTAGCAATAAGCCTGCCAGATTGTACAGTATGCAATGAAAGCGTAATACAGAACTATTTAGTTCAACAGAATTATTCTCAGTCGTCGCTTCCACAGGTTGTAGTCGGCCAATCTTTTAATACCAAGTATCAAATTTCATACGATTGCATAATCGACGCAACAGATTGAGTTTGCTCGAAAAAAAACCAGCTCTAGCTATGAGAAATGATCAGCGATACATATTTTCCAGATAATTAGCTTTCTCGCAACATATAATTTGATTGATCATAGCATACCATAGCGAGTTGCCTCCATATCATAGCATACCATACCGAGCTACCTCCGCATGTTCACAGTTAGTTGATTATCGTAATAGAATCGGACTGTACAAAAAATTACAAATAATTTATACATTACATTTAGCTCCTTATCGTACTACAGCGTCCGTTTAATCTGAACACTTAATTCAGTGGTTGTCAAAGTATATTTTATTTTCTTCCGTGCGTTACCTTTCGATATATTGGTGATTGTGATATTTGGCCAGGAGATAATATCGTATTGGTTCCAGTAAACGAGGCTTCAGGTTTGGAGTAATTTTACAAATACTACAAACATACATAACGGTACAGCTAAAGCCGAATGTGTTACTATTTAATATCGAGAGATCTACAAAGGTTTCCTAGTAATTCGTTATATTTTGGTAAGTTTTCTGCAGTTTTCTTGCCGAATATGTTTTTTCTAAACATACAAAGATGCGGAGAAGTACATAGTTTATGGCCGCAGCCACTAACCTTGCTATTGTTATACTCAACTTAAATATATTTATTTTGTTAATTTTTTTAATCTGTCAATACTAGTAGGTTTCAGTCCCGGGTACGAGCACCCTTTGAGGAGAGCTTAATCTTTAAACGGCGCTATATAAATTGTTATTTTCTTACAGATATTATTACAATAGGTGTTGGTAACACTATCGTACATTAAAATTCCACAATACTTGCATTATGGTAAGGTGCACCCAAGTATTGTTAACCAATGACGTTCTTACCAGATTGGGACCATTTTATTATTAATCGACACGAAACCCCCGGGTGGATGTCAATTGTCTTACCAATCAGGCCCCGGAAGTCATCCAGTTTAATTTAATGTATGTGTAGTGCAAAATCTGTATACTAACCTACTCAACACAAGGGGTTATTTATTTATTTATTTATTTATTAAGACAATAAATAAATGACATTAAAGTGTCATTTACAGAACACAGTAAAAATTTAAAATTTAAATATAATATTTAACATTTTTTTTAAATAATAGATATGACCGAAGTGTCTGTGTCATTCGAGGGGAGTAGCACAGTGCGGAGTTCAAACCGACGACCTTTCGCATGGAAGTTCAGCGCGTTACCGCGCGGCCATGCACCTTATGCATGATTATTATTTAATTTATTTAACATTTCATTGTAAAAACAATCTAGCGGGCTAATTTCCAGGTGGTAATCTCTTCCAAGTAACCGGACAAAAGTAAATAAAGGAAGTTACGTAGTCGCAAAACATAAACAATAGATTATTCATCAGTATGAAATTTATGAACATGTTCATAATAAAAGTAAAAATGAGAGATCATCAATCAAAGGAAAAGAAAGGGGTGGCGGAAAGGAAAGAAAATTCAGGAATGAAACACGTTATATCACTAGAAATTAAGAGTTTTTTTCACTCGGTTTTTAAAGCATGCCAAGGACGAAGCGAGTCTATTATTGGTTTTTAACTGGTTCCAGAGTCTAACCACGTGAATAGTAAAGGACGACGTAAAAAAGCGATGAACTGGGAAGGCCAATAAACAATCACTGTTTGAGCGAAGCGCAAGTCCATGATCAGAAAGATGAACCATATAATTTAGGATACATATCATATATGATGCTTAAACACACCAATGCACAAGAAAAGTAAGCAACAACAAAATCCTTAAAAGTTATAACTCGCAAAATAAAATAGAATCTCTCTCAAGGGGGTATTATAGGACAAATGCAAATAGTTTTGGTATATTTAAAATTTTTGATAGATTCGGATATGGCATCATTTAAAGATAAGTTAACAATACAGTTTAGCGTGTTAATTACTCTATGGCAATCAATGGCTTCCATCCAATAAAGAAATGTTTACGAGGCCTTAAGAAAAAAAAGACTGGAAACCTTTTTAAACCATATGAGTTCCAAAGGAAACTGAACTCGGAAGCATGGCTAATCATTGTTTCTGTTGTTATTATTTTTAGAGTAATTCCTATTCAAACTTTTATTTTATTTTATGCTTATTGTTTTATATATTTGGTTAAACCATCAATAATAAATTAAATTCATATATTTGTTTGATACCTGTCAAACAAATCCCAATTGTCTATATAAATATGTTGAGGATAGTGAAGACAATATTGTCTTCGGTCTCATTAATCGAACATTCCGGTCGAGAGCTACTGGATTACGCACATAACTAATTGATTGTCATTGCATGTGTTGACAATTCTACTGCACTTGTAAAGGCAATAACTTTTAGCGCGGCTGAGTATTATTATTAGATAAATACCAGGCTGGAATTCTTTTTTAATTTTTGTCGGGTACGACAGAGAATCGAACCTTAAACCTCCGGGTGAAGTAAAGTGTCTTGCCAACTAGATTGTGGAGATCACCAATAAAATAAATAAAAACGTTTTACAAATAGTCAGTTCACGGCATTACACTTAAAATAAAATATTTGATAATCCGCAGCACACACCTTGAGAGCTACAATTAAGTCCATTAAAAACATTTTTTTACCCATCGTCATAATCTAAAGACGAAGATTGATTTCAATATCGCCTAAGCGATATTACTGTTACCATATTGCCGCAATTATGGCGCTCTATGCTCCACTTAATCCATCGAACCCCATACACGGCTAATCTGTCGGGTGAAGAACCGTAACCATTAGTTCATTATCACGCAACAATTTGACATGAGTAACATTTAGACATGATTAACATTTTTTATAAACAAACTCAAATGAGCATATAACATAACATATGTACTCGTATATACCTATACACATTTGGGTTTATTTATAAAAAAACACATCAAAAAGTTTCAACAAAAATATTATCCCGCCGTGTCCATTGTGGGATAGGCAGAGAGAATAGACTTGCAAACTGTTCAATCCAAGCACACAACTTTCGCCTCATTCACATTCATACATCTCGTTATATACTATCTTCTATTACTCATATTTCTCACTTAACGTTCATTCAAAATCGAGTATAATTGGTCCAGCCACATATTCCTCGGTCTACTTCTTTCACGCACATCTTGCACTTCTGATATGCATACTCGCTTAACCATTCTTTCTCTCCAAATGTCTTCCCCATCTTAATGCTCTTTTATTCATCTAACTTAAAACATCAATTTTATCCACGCATTCACTTCTGATGTTTTCATTCCACCTTCTTTCAAACATTGACACAATTTTTTCTGGGATAAGTGTAATCTTGTATTGTATGATATTAAATTTTAATTGTTTACATTGCAACATGGCGGGATTATTGTGATGTAGCAATCGCTTTCAACCAATCACAAATATGTTCAGTTAAAATCAAGTTAAACTATTTAATAAATGAGGGTAATGATGGGATTTGATCCCATATATTGGTATATTGAAAGAAAGCAAAGTAAAATTAGATGGTGTAGGAAGGGGAATATATCGAAGAGTCTGACTCTTAGGATACCGTGCGACCTTATACTTGATTAAGAAACGAACTCTTCAGACATCTCTTCTTGATGTGTCAACAGTAAATAAAGGTTTTTCAACAATCGCAAGAAACAAACACTCCTAGATATAAAGTCAGAATATTTGGCATTTGACAGAACTGCAAGACGACATAGTCAAATAGAGCAGGAAGATAAGACAGATAGTATAGTAGTAGAATCCCATATGTAGTATCGCACGAGATCTCCGCAGGACATCACATGCCTGGAAGATCCATCTGAAGGTTGGAGACAGCTGGCGCTCTACCCATTATGAAAGATTTTCGCAAGAGAACAGATCCAAGATCTACTTTACGCAGAACAACAAATTTTAATGACTTTGACAGTAATTTTGTATTTCTAGAATTAGACGAAAGAACATGTTCTACGAACTTGATAATCATTTTAGGAATTTGTAATAAAAAAACCGATGAACAGCTCAGCTGTCAATAAATGTAGATTATAAAATAAATGCTTCTTTCAGCTTTATGCCGCTTGCAGAGCCTCAGCATAGGAGCTGGAACACGAGTAGAAAGGAGTAATTTGCTTAGTGGAAAAACCTGGGGTGACAATCTATGACAGAATATGGAATGAAGTGATTAGGGATGAGTGTGAACTTAAAACTGATGTGTTGAGCAAGACGAAGAAAAGCAATCTGAGATGATTTGGACACGTGGAACGAATGAATGAATAAAAATATTTAAAAAAACAAATAAATAGTGTAAATGTATGAAGGAGGAAGGCATACGTAGAGGAATACCAAGGAAAGTATGATTGGATTAAAAGTGTATGATATTTTGAAAGAAGAAAATTAGACATCGTAGGAGCAGTATGAGAAGGCGTATGGATGTAGAAGACTCGAAAGATGTGTGTCGCGATAGAAAAATCTGCCACTGTCTCCTTTCTGTCTACCTCAATAGGGAGACGGCGTGATAGTATGTACGTACAAAATAATTTATCGTTAAATAGTTTAATATGAAGTTCCACAAAGTTTACGCCGAAACCTGTGAGAGGAAATATCAAAATTAGGACCCAATGAACTAGGAAAGACTTCAACTTCATAAAGAAGTTTCATGTTAAACTTGATGGACGCGTGCCGGATTTTCGCATATTTGCCAGGTTAGCGAATTTCTAAAGGGCATTAGCATTGACCCAATCGACCGTCGCAGCGTTTGCTGTTCGATGTTCGGCGCGGGCCTTTTGGCGAACAATAGCCGCCGCAAGGAGACAATGGCCGATAATTCTGTAACGGGAACGCCGCGCGGTCCGGAATGCTAATGTTCTGTCCCAACAGTTAAGCAATGTATGGATTCGTTTTCTTGGTAGTTAGGGAGGAAGGAGTCTTGATATACTAATTCGGAACGCATTAAAATACGATCAAACAGAAGATGGTAAAGTCTGTTGGAAATTGTTTATTTATTGAAAATGTATATTTTTGCAAAACAATTATGCAAATTAATTACTCTAGGAAGAAGAATACAGACAGTGATATTGTAAGAATAAAGTGATAAGCGATGAATGTTTATTTAAGACAAGTGTATTAAAATAACACTGTGAGATGATTTGGGCACGTAGAACGAATAAAGTTATAAAGACAAATATAACAAAGATAAAATGTACATAAGAGTGAAAGGAGTGGTAGAGAAAGTCCAAAGAAGGTTTGGTTGGATCAAGTATTCTATATATACTTTTTACTCCCATATATCAAAGTTTGATGTACACATATGAGAGTGAAACATGGATGTAAATTAATATTGAAAGAAGCCGAATAAATGCTGTAGAAATACGTGCACTAAGAAGAGTACATGGTGTGACAAAATATGACAGAATAAAGAATGAAGTGGTATGGGATGAATGTAAACTTTAGGTTGATGTTTTGAGTAAGATGAAGAAGAGCAGTCTGAAATACTTTTGGCATGTATAACAATGACGAAGGACAAAAAAACAAATGTATAGTGCTAATGTGAAAAGAAAATGTGGTAGAGGAAGACCAAAGAAAGCATGGTTAGATCAAGTTATTTTAAAAGAAGAAAACATAGAGTAAGAAAAATCGTAGGAGTTATATGTGAAGATGATGGATGTAGAAGGGGCGAAAAATTGTATGTCAATATAGCAAAGTCTGGGGCTCTGTCCTCTCTAAATACCCCAACATCAATTATTTCCGAGTCCAGAATATTACTTATGACACGCGTTTGCAGTAGGAGGCAATAAAGGTCGTACTATCATTCGCATCGATAAGGTCCTGCCCAGAGCATGTAGTCCATGTAGATGTTCGGACAAGTTACAAGTACTGTAGAGCCCCACAATCACCTTCAATACTGCTTTCATATCCAACGCCTTCCCCCAGATGCCTTCAACGCCCACAGGGAGGCGGTAGCATCCACTTAAGGAAATAATGATCTAGCGCGACGATAAAATAGGACATTGCTATCACTGAACCAACGAACGAAGATTATTTTAATGATGACCGGAAAATAATAGAATAGCAGTTTGATTAACATTGTTTAATCAGATCCCATTGAAGACGTGAACCTACTAATAATACCATAGGCTCAACGGGATAATGGATATATATTATAAGGGCAATAGATAGCGCCAGTGCGCGAGCTGGCAGAGTCGTAGGAATCAATGAAGGGGCGGGGGAAGGAGCAGCCGTGGCATGACACCAGCAGGCACCAAGTTTTTATTTCTTGACAGGTTTGTGCCAAAGTTGGATCAATTCCAAGGTGAAATGGAGTGGAAATAATTTGAAGTGAAAATTTCTAAATCAGAGAGAAGAAAAATATAACGTTTGCTTTATTTTAACACATTTGTTAATTTAGATTTTCAAATGGCCCTTTTGTTACAAAAGCTAATAAAAATCAACAGTTGAATAAAATATTATAATTACCTATATATTATGGACTTTTCTAAGTGAAAATCGAAACGATTAATTAAAATCATAAAAACGTAGAAAACAAGTCACGACGTCTGTCAGAACACCTGAGAATTTCATTGCTAGTGAAGTATTCATAACAAAACGAACATTAAAACGTGTTAATTAAACATCAAAGAGCATTTTATCTCTAAACAAAGGAGGTGGAAGAAAGTGTAATAGGGCACTAAAGACAGTAATTGAAGCTGACAAAATAAGGTGAGACTAACAAACATTGGAAGAAAGTTAATTGGTAGAAATGCTATGGATGATTAATTGTAAGATGGTTGCTAGAAATGAAAAAAAATACTTTCAACCAATAAAATGATTGCAAAAAAGGTTGTCGTCAGCGATAGATCTTGTACAGAATGGAATAAATGAATAATCTATAGCAATCGAAAGAAGACAAACTAGCTAGAAATCCGGTTCAATATGAAATGGAGATCTAATCGGAGATGCAGGCGAAATGGAGATATTTTGAGAGTCGTGAGAGCAAAACATGGAAAGGAAATTAAACCCGAAGCCAAACCACAGGAAGTAGCGTTGTTATGTGCAGTTGGAAGATCTGGTGGATTAGTCAAAATTTAATAATATGCTTGCAATAGATCTCTGATATATTTGAACCAGTAGTCACATAGACGCAATCCAATAAGACAAAAATACTATCATTGGTGTGAGCCTTTTACATATCTTTGAAAGATTTAATTTAGAAAAGAAAAGACGGAATACAATTATGAAAAACTCATTTCACTGCCTTGATATTTATCCAAATACAGGATTGATTCATCTATGGATTTTTTATATTTCAAAGGAAAATAACAATGTATTTTGTGGGTCCTTTTTGCAGTATCCCTATTAATGTTAAATATTCAATTAAATAAATAATAAATAAAATAAATATAGGTTTATTGATAGCAGCATAGTATATACATAATACATTTAAATATACTTCAAGAACACATCAATAGCAGAGAATACATTAAAGACAGAAGCTATCAAAAGGTCTGGGCTCATCTAATGACATCCCCCCGGCCAAGATACACCCCACCAATACAGGGCGAGCCCAGCGACGGGGACCCCAGATGTTTTTCAGCCCACACCCTTGCACATGTAGAATAAGAAGAGAAAAAAAAAACACAGAAAATAAATAGATGGCAGAAAAATACATTGAAGAGAGAAGACATTAAAAGGTCCGGGCTCATCCCTCTATAAAACTGCTCTCTATAAGGCGCTATATAAATTATTATTTTATTATTAAAGTACTATCACGTGTTTTATTCCCGATTAGCCTTTCTTCTCCACCTTCCCTTCTTCCATCAATTGATGATATTTCACTTTTATTATTATTTATATTGTTAATTAATTTTGTACAAGTAAACAATATTGTATATATTTTTTTGCGACCATGTGTATAACTTTCCCTATAATATACTTTTGTCTGGCACCTGGCTACGAGCTCGCCAGATTGTAACCTATACGATGAAGTGTTATGTTATATAAATAAATAAATCTTGGTAAATCCATGTTATATAAAATAGAATATGCCAATCACACACTTACTCTAATATTTTTAAAATCCATGTTATATAAAATAGAATATGTCAATCACACACTCTAATATTTTTAAAATCCATGTTATATAATATAGAATATGCCAATCACACTTACTCTAATATTTTTAAAAGGTAAAATGCAAGTTTGGGAAATTAAACTTTTTCTTTTTTTTACGCCTTCAATGTATAATTTATTACACAGTGCGTTAAAAAAACTTACGAATTAGTGAATTGGGTGAAAGTGTTGTTTTTCACACAGTTTTTCTAATCTTGGATTTAAACTGCGATACACCTACACTAATTTCATGTTCTTTGTTGAGTATTGAGCGATATTTGATTTTTATTGTATTATACTGTATAACACTTCCGTTGTATACAGCACAACCTGGCGGTTTTGTTGCCATGTTTCAATCTCTTCCAATCAACCAGAAAGATGTTAAAGAGGTCTTAAGTGAAAACCTGAAAGGAATCCTATTTTTTTTAAATCTGGGTTCCAGAGGGATTTAAACCCGTATACCGGGTTGGGAGACAGGCGTCTTACCAACAAGGCCATGGAGGTCTTCATTTTTATTAATTGCTACCGCTGAAATTTCCAGCTTTGAAGAGGTAGGTCATCGCAAATGCAGTAATAATTCGCTGAGTTTTAGTACTCTTAAAGCTCTGTGAATTATGACTCAAAGGATATCCTATTTTAGTAATAACCAAAACTCAATCAATCAATCAACAATGGCTCTACAACCCAGGTCGGGTCTTGGCCTCCTTTAAAGCACGCCTCCATGACTGGCGGTCCTGTGCTGCTGTTCGCCAGTTCTGGATGCCAATGAGCTGCGCATCCCTATTGACACCATCCAGCCATCGAAGCTTCGGCCTTCCTGGCTTTCTTCGACCCCCCGGTGTGCCATTCAAGAGCCTTCTCGGAATGTCTTCCTCACTCATTCGCTGCACGTGTCCAGCCCACCTGAGTCTCCCAATTAAAATCTCTTGTGTTATGGTAGGGTCTCCATACAGACCGTACAGCTCCCGATTATACCTGATACGCCATTCTCCGTTATTGCAAATGGGGCCATATATTTTGCGCAGAATCTTCCTCTCAAATGTCCCTAGAGCCCTCATGTCCACTCTACTTAGAGTCCAACATTCTGAGCCATAGGTGAGCACAGGTCGGATGAGTGTTTTATAAAGTAGAGTTTTGGTTTTTCTAGAGAGATGTCGTGATTTCATGTACCTCTGCAGTCCAAAATAGCATCGGTTTGCAGCTATTAATCTTCGATTTATTTCAGTGGAAACATCGTTCTTACTTGTCACCATGGTACCGAGATACACAAATTCAGAAACGGTTTGGAAGGTAAAGTTGTCTATTTGTAGACTTATTGGGTTTTGGCGTCCATTTACGGGCATATATTTTGTTTTGGTCTCACTGACTACTAAGCCTAGGTTTTTTGCTGATGCTGCTAGTGCTCGGAAGGCATTTATAAGTTCATGTTCCGACCTCGCTATGATGTCAATGTCATCTGCATAAGCCAGGAGCTGCACAGATTTACTGAATATATGGCCTGTTGTTTGTATGCCGCTATCCCTAATGGCCTTTTCCAAAGCCATATTAAACAGCGTACACGCCAAAGCATCTCCTTGTCTAAGTCCATTAAATGTTTTAAGAGGTTCAGACAGATCCCCTTGCACTCTGACACGGCACTCAACGTTGGACATTGTAAGCCTGACTAGGTTAATGAGTTTGACAGGAATATTAAATTCAGCCATAGCTTCATAGAGTTTTGTCCTATTGACCGTGTCGTAGGCAGCCTTAAAGTCTATGAAGAGGTGGTATGTATCAATGTTGAACTCTACAGTCTTTTCCAATATATGTCTAAGTGAAAATATTTGATCTATTGTTGACCTTCCCCTACGAAATCCAGTTTGGTATTTTCCAATTATGCATTCGGATGCAACCAAAACTCAACTATTACTAAATCGATTTATTTTGTTTTTAATGTACAAAGATTGAAAAAAATAATAATTCGAATATCCCGCAACGCCCCTAGAAATGAATAGCGATGTTGCAAAGAATCGAAGCACACACTTTGAAAACCTCTGCAATAGAGAATATCCAATCGAATTTATCTCATACATTGAATCTATTAAAAAGTGCGTGCCTGAATAAACTGTTTTTTTAGCTAGAAAACCAGCATCCACGAATGTAGTTAGAAACGATCATTTGATTGAATTTCAAACACGTTCAACACGCGTGAAGGCAGGTAGGTATATCTGAAATAGATAACGATAGGTAACTAAACATAGGTATCTCAACAAAGCAATAAATTCTATGGAATGTGAGCAAAAAGCAGTGTTTACGAGTGGCTCATTTTATACGATGCGACAGAAATATCTTCAAAATTTGTCACCGCAAATTATGTTAATGATTTTTTAAATCTGGCAAGTTTATTGCCATGTGGTAATCTCTTCCAACCAACCATAACGTTGTTTTTATAGGCCCTAAGTGTTAACCAGACTGGAATCTATTTAAAAAAATCTGGGTTCCAGCGGGGATCGAACCCAGATTTTTGTTGTGGAGTGAGGCAAAATTGTGTCCTTGAGTAGCACTTACGAGTACTTTATATTTTTTCATCATTTCAATGGTATAAAATGGTAAACATTATGCGTTGCTGATTGAAACTTATTTTAAAAATGTCAATTCTGTCATTGCATCCTAGCGATTATTTCGTACGAACTACATGCTAGGTCAAAACGTTACAGTTCCTGACAACAATACCATAATGTTATGGGTTGCTAATTTCAGAGCCACAGATTCAGCTTTAAAAAGCAAACTGTTTGGTAGACCTCAGAGCGTATGCATATCACAACACGTCGAAGTAGTGAGATATGCCGTTATCTCCACGAATCTCCACAAAGTCCAGCCCTTAAACATGCTGCAGTTATGAGAATGTCTGATCGGAGTGTGAGAAGAATTTTCCACGTAAACCCTCAGTTCCGTCCGTACACAATGAAGATTGTAGAGAAACCTAATGAAGGCACTGGGTCAACCGCAGTGCATCATGTTAGGCTAAAAGCTGTTATCCTACACGAAATCGGGGCAATACCACAAGATAATTACTAGGAGAGTAATCTGGAACTTCAGACGGAGGATTCAGACGTGTATTGATAATTCAGGAATATCACAATTAAAAATAAATAGTAGATTATAAAATATTTCTAGATTGAAAAATATTTTTTTGCGAAACATCTACGATGCCTTTTATATTAAGTTTTCAAAAGAGTGAGCTGTTTCTGTTGCACCTGTACGAGTACTGTATACCAGTGCGTTGAGTCAGTCTGGTACCCTAGAGCGGTGTGATGCCCTGCGTGTCGTGTTGGGATCTTGCACCAGGTTTACATGCTCGCTGACCGGATTGTCTTCAATGCGTTAAGTCTTATGCAGAGTCATAGCGTAGTTCTAATTGTAACACAAATACTCTTGGAGTTTTTAGCTCGTATCCGTTTCACATGGCAACACATTTTTTTCTTCAAATACAGTGTGTCTATAGGGTGGCTCATAGCTCGCGTTCTAATGCTCTTATTCAAGTCGTTGTTGAGAATAGGTTTTAATTCTTAAACTAACTGAATTTTAAAAATAAAGAGATACAAATGGCTTTTTAAGATATGTTGCAGTGTCGTTTCTACTATTTGGGTAGTATTTTCTAAGATGATGGAAGAGTTACGAGATATATCGAACGGCGCGTAGTGATAGAAAATAAAGTCAATGGAACCCTCAAATGTGACCTTAAGGATGGTGTGTTGAGTAAGATGAAGAAGAGCATTCTAAAATGGAGAAGAAAGACTAATTAAACAAATATATAGTGGTAATGTGAGTGGAAGGCGATTAAGAGGAAGACTAAGAAAAATATGTTGGGATAAAGTGAATGAGTAAACTTTAAGAAGCGATTGAAAAAACTCTTAATTTCTAGTCAGTAATATAACGTGTTTCATTCCAGATGTTTTTTTCCTTTCTTCTCCACCATTGATTAATGATATCTCACTTTATTTGAAAAGGAATGTTCGGGTGATTGTCCGTCTTTGTGGGTTTTGTGGGCATATGCTCACGTATGAGTTCATAGATTTCGTGGGGATGGATAGTCATTTGAATGATTTATGCGACCATGTAACTTGCTTAATTTACTATTGTCTGGTTGGTTGGAAGAGATTACCGCCTGGCAATAAGCCCACCAGATTGTATTTGCAATAAAAGTGTTAAATAAAAAATCAATAAATAAATATTTACATTTTGAAAGAAGTAAACGTAAAAGTCAGATAAATCCTATGAATTTTATGATAATGTGTATGGATGTAGAAGAAGCGAAGGATGGGTGTCGAGATAGGTAAGACAGAGCGACTGGCTTATCTGCCTACCCCGACAGGAAAATAACATGATGGTATTTATGTACTCGTATTGATCGTAAGCAGATACTCGGCAGTCAGTACTATAGTATATCATATTCAAAGCTATAGATTTTTTTTTCAGTGCTTTGATGTATTTTGATTTAAGGTGTATTGCGTATTTTTTAAAGTCTCAATTTGTTGGTGTCATTTTCCTGCGTTTTATTATAATATGATGGTGGGTGGCGGTTTTATATTGGATTTAATTAAAAATAAATTGAATATTTGAAACGTGAAAGTGAATATTTTAAATAATTATTATTTTCTTCCATAAGAATCTAAAATCATATTTTCTTGTTATAAAACAAACGATTTATGATTAATATTAATCACAAAAACTTCATTGTACAGTTAAGAATATGACGAATTTAAACATACAATAGTATGTTATTGTAATGAAAGATGGGGGTATACTTTATCGAAGAAAAAAAAACAACGTAAATTCAAAATAACAAAAAGAAAATTAAAAAAAAAAACAATCAGCAAAAAATATCTCTTTCGTAATACCATCGATGGCCAAGGGAAGGGAAGATTGAAAAAAAATATCATGGAAAACCTGAAAAACGTCACATCACTGACGGGAGACATAGTGTTTTTTTTAAGTACGTCAACAATGGGACATGTCTTATATTAATAATGTTAGACATAAAGGGAATAAAAAAGTTGTAACCATTTTCAAACGACGTCAAACAAATTACCCAGGAATGTCAAGGGTTTTACTAAGTGAATGAGAGAGTAGCCCAGTTCCAGGCAGCTCGAAAGAAACTCGAGGTTTTCACACGCATTCTTCTGGTGCATGGACTGCGGGATGGTGCATGAAGCATGGAGACTGGTGCCAGATTTTAGACTCTAGATACGACGATACCTAACAATGCAGTATGAACGGAGATGCCGGCACAGATATAGTACTGGCCTCACTACTTACGTGGATACTAATCTAACCTTGCGGTGTCCATAATGTAATATATTAAGTAGAAAATAATGGCTGATTTTTAACCTTCAAATTCATTCAAACATAACTTAAATTTTATTGATCGAAGTAAAGGCCATTTGATTCTTGGGATTTTTGCCAACGAATTACAAGCTTATTTCTTTGTCCCTATAGAGTAAAACTCTATAGATTGGATTAGAATTCAACAATTATTTAAAAGCATTTTCTGCTGCTTCTCTGTTATTGAAATTTTACTGTCGAAAATTGTTATCGAGGTGCTTGTTAAGGTGAAAATCGGTTGGCAATATATATTAGGTGAGTAAGGTGGATGAGGTGATATTTCGTAGCTCAACTCGTATTTTTTTCAAATTGAGATCAATACGATTGAGAAATTGATCATTCCGGTTACGCTACAGCAACGAAGAACACTTCGAAGGAACAGTTTTTTTTTTGGTCATTGCATTAATGTGAATCCAATTAATCAAGCATTTCCCCCTTTTCTTTAAATGTACAAATATTGTTCCGGAACCAACACCAAATTCTTGTGCCATTTCGCGTTTATTCCATAGCAAAAAACATTCGAAATGATATGATATTAAAATCCATCATTATTTTCAGAACAACCTAATACTATTTTCTTTTTTAATTTTGATAAACTTCTGAGACTCGCAATGTGCAAGAAAAATACAGAGAAGTGTTATGAAAAATAGGAAAATAAATCAAATTATTTAACTTTAACCGTTAGAGTGCTGAAAGTCTATATATAGACGTTTTAAAGTATTGAAAAAAAATGTCCAGCAGTAAAACGGTTAAATAACAAGTATACATAATAAATATTTAATATGTATTAAAAAATATAGCAAAAACCTTTTTTTTAACCTGGCAAGCTTACTGCCATGTGGCAATCTCTTCCAACCCACCAGAAATCTGTTTTAATGGGCCCTAAGTGAAACTAGACTGCAATCTCATTTTAAAAAATCTGGGTTCCAGCGGAGATTGAACCCGCAACCTCCGGATCGGCAGACAAGTGTCTTACCACCAGGTCACGGAGGTCGTCATTTAAATGGATATTAAAATTAGATTGAGCTGGATTTGTTGCCTGTAATTATTAGTTACCCCAGTAAAGGAGTTTGCCTGTATTATACATACGAGTACGAGTACACTGGGTATGTAAGAACATTTGTTACTTTTTATCGATTTTTAATTATTGTTCAATTCCTTTAAGGTACTGAATTCAATTAAATAAAACAACAGCCTCCCCTATAATTTCCTACATACTCGTACATTCATCAAAACATATTAAGAAAATTGGGAATGCTGAGAAAATACTACTAGAATTTAAAGTAATATAATTTAAAAGACAAAATAAAGCAAAAGTTCTGAAGAAGTTATAGGTCTATCTGAAATAATAAACAAATATTTTTTTAAACTAATATCATTCAACCAACCATTACCGCACATTTGTTTGCAAATTTAATCAAGAGAAATATTTATTTAACTAAATGTATGGGTATGGAGAAAGACAAAAAAAGTCGACACACTGTCCATACTGATTTCCTTAACTCCGCTGCCTTACTACTGATGAATTGTTACTAAAGTGAGTGGCTTGATAACCAAACCTTGAAAAAATTATGTTAGCAATCAAAATTATACTACGTGATGTATTTTTATCAGGCACAAGTGATTTGATGATTTTTATTTATTTATTTAGCGAGTTTCGTTTTTTTTTTTTAAATAATTGATTTCGTTCAGAAAATTTCACTTATATACCTACAAATTTTTATAAATGCAAAAAAGTGCCTTGAATAAGAAAATACATTATGAAATACTGACATACAAACAACTTCTCGTAAATAATAGTCCATCAAAAATTCGCTGGACGATGGTTACTCTATGTGTTAAGAGCAATGTCAGTCGGTCGGAGACATTAAGTCAATGTGACGGGATCACTTCTTGGGAAAGAATAGAGTATATAACGATGATTCATGGTCATGCAGTGATAGAAGTCGAGTAGGGAAAAATGGAATAAAGAAATCGATAGACGCACAAGTGTTCACATAGAAGAACTTCTGTATTATGGGTACACATGCAGACTGTATTATGGGTACACATTCAGATATGATAATGCAGTTTGGATTAAACCAATTGATTTATCTACGGACTGGTCTTATAAATAATAATAAAAGGATTTTTATAACACGCCATTTAGACAGTAGATCCCTCAAGGGCGTTCTAGCTCGGAATTCGAACACTTTATTATTGAAAGATTAAATATATTACAAAATAAATATATGTAAGTTGAGTCAAAAGATAGATATGAAGGTGGTGGCTGCGGCTATTAGATAGGTAATTTGAATTTCCTGAACAAGACCTACATTGTATCAGACGTATGCGTCACCTAAAATATGACTGATGTATTGTATATTTTCTTGTTATTTGATATTTTTAAGATGGTTTAATTGATGTATTTGCTGTGTACCGACCGTAATGAAATGTTCCATATGCGAGGCCTCCGCGAGAGCTAGTATCAAAAGTCGGCCGGCCCATGCATGCGAAAACGTGCGAGATATGTAATATCTCGCAAGCCATGACGGCATGCACGGGCGAAAATAGGCGCTTACGATGAGCGATTGGCCGCACACAAGGAGCGCAAAACACCAAAAATATATTCTGGGTGATATTATTTCTATTAGATTTCACGATACTCGCTTGCGGGTATAGAGATCGGGGAAAACCCATTCAGTGCTTTACGTGTGCGGTGTGCTGCTGGGCATACTGTGCTACCGTGTGCGCCGAGAGGCGGGCTCATAGGGCCGATATTTGTAATCATCCAGTGATTATAAACAATTTTATCAGTGAGAGCGAATCGAACGCTAATTGTGATCAGTGCTAGTGCCGTGAGTGCGGGTGTTTCGACTGCGGACGGCGCGAAAAGACGCTTATGATGCAAGACGGGATCGTTTGCGATTTGGTAAACGGTGTTCTTGTGCCACGGACTCCCGCGGGGCCCGTGGCGCAAAAATGGGAGACTCCGCGGGCACCTGCCAAAAGACGGCAGGTTGCCGGACCCGACGACGTGGTCCAGTCAAACAAGTACGCGTGCCTCCGGGAGGTAACGGAAGAGGCACCTTGCGTAACGCGCAGGGTGCACTCTAAATCGAAAATACCGCCGGTGGTTATCACTCTCGGCGAGTTAACCCACGGAAATCTAATTGGCCTGATCCGTGAGAACGCGAAAGGCCAATTTGAGGTGAAATACACCGGGAAGGGGACCGCGAAAATCACGGTCCATTCCGTCGAGGATCACGACGCCCTCGTAAAGGGACTCGATACCAAGGAAAAAGAATTCCACACGTTCACCAAGGTGGACGAGAAGACCAAAAGGTCAGTAATCCGGGGACTACCAGATATTCCCACGGAAGAGATCGCCGCCGATCTCGCCGCGCAGGGATTCCCTGCGCAAAAAGTCGTCAAAATGACGACCAAGACAGGCGCGCCCATGTACCTTGCCCATTTTGGGAAGGTTACCGACATGGGTAAGCTCAAGGTGACTCTGAGGTTCCTCTGCTACTGCAGAGTGACCCTCGTTAAATACCGACCCAAGAAAGGTCTCGGTACGCAGTGCTTCCGGTGCCAGTCACTGGGGCACGCTTCAACGAACTGTCACCATCGAGCCCGATGCGTCAAGTGCACCGAGTTCCACCTGACAGCCGAGTGTCCCAAGACAAAGGAGACACCGGCCACGTGCGCAAATTGCGGTGGAAACCATCCCGCAAATTACTCGAAATGCCCGACAAGGCAAGCGTACGCGGAGTCAATCGCCCGCCGGATGGCACCGCGTGTGACACCGGGTCGCTCATGGAGCGGCGTCGTGACGGGCGCGGGAAAGACGCTCCCCACCCAAATTAACCAGGCCGCCGCGCGGAACGCCCGCGCTTCGCAGCCTATCGCTGGCGCAAACGCTCACGAAGCCGCGCAACACGCGAATACCCAACATCAGAACGCGCAGCGTGAAAACTACGCCCACCCGAGAGATCCAAGGAACGGTCGCCGACCACCGCTGCTGCCGACTCCTGAACCCGCTGGACCGCACCACATGGGCGGCGAGATGGCTGAGCTGGCCCAGATCGTTCGTCTGCTCATGCAGATGGGGCCGAGGCTGGCACAATGCAGGGACAAAATTGAGAAGGCGTTTCTCATCGTCGAACTAATGGAACAGCTCAATGGCTAGGATGGGGGCCCCGACCAGCGCGTCATCCTCCCGCGGGGAAATCAGAGCCCTCACCTGGAACGCCAGGGGACTCTACAACAAGGCAGACGAACTCACGCTTCTGATCGGTGAGAAAAACATTGACATATTATTCATTACAGAAACTTTGCTTAATCCAAACAAACACCTGAGAATACCCGGGTACTCCCTGTACCGAAATGATCGCGTTACCAGGGGAGGAGGCACGGCGATTCTCATTAGAGACACTATACCACATACACTCTTATCGGATCCCATCTGGATCGCTCTGGAAGCGACTGCGATCAGACTAGAAACTGACAGCAATCCGATAACACTCATAGCAGCATATTGCAGGCCGAATGCTAAGCTCGAAAATCGGGATCTGAGGAAGGCATTCGCGATGGGGCCGCGGGTCATACTGGCTGGCGACCTCAACGCGAAGCACTCCTCGTGGAGCCAGGGAAATGTGAATGGCAACGGAAAAACACTCTTCAATCACATAGAATCGACTCACAACACACTACACCACCCCGACAAGCCTACTCGATACGGAGCGAGGGGGCAAAGGCCGTCCACCCTCGACCTGGTGATCGAAAAGGGTCACGCGGGGGTCGCCGGAATGGAAGTGATAAATGCACTTTCATCGGACCACCTCCCGGTGTACTTCACCATAGGGGAGCGCATCACCTGCCCCCCGAGGACGGTGTACGATTACCAGGGTGCGGACTGGGCGGGCTACAAGACGCACATAAACACACAGCTATACTTAACATCATCCACCTTTAAGTCACCAGAGGAAATAGATGATGCGGTAAACACCTTAACGCACATCATCGAAGAAGCTCGTGATACCTACATACCACTTAAAAATATCACTCCACACCGTGCCAAACTTCCGCCGGAAATCATCACACTCATCCAAATAAAGAACAGGCTTCAGAAACACTACAGAGGTACACACCACCCCTTAGATAAAGTAGCGTTAAATTCACTGCGGAACGAAATCAAAAAACACATTAGGGAACACAAAAATACCACTTGGGACACAAAATTAAAGGACATCAAACCAGGGGCAGACACTCTTTGGAAGATCGCAAAGGGAATAAGAAAGCGACACGAAGACATACCACCACTTATCACCTCCACACATACTGCCACATCACACGAAGAAAAGGCAAACGCACTAGCAGACGCATACGAACACACTTACACGTTAACATCGCACTATCGTGACTCAGACGCAGACCGCACAGTACAAGAATCACTCGACGAATTCAACACTCGCTCCGCAGACATCGCACGGCAAGAATACACGCTCGCTACACCGGCGGAAGTACAAAAAATCATTAAAGCCCTCAAAAATAATAAAGCACCAGGTTTAGACCATTTACACAATACACTGATTAAGCACATTCCGACACGCGCAATCATACAATTAGTTAAAATATTTAACGCGTGCCTACACACCGGGCATTTCCCATCCAGGTGGAAAATGGCCGTAATAATACCAATACACAAGCCGAACAAGGACAAAAATAACCCATCCAGCTACAGACCCATAAGCCTCCTCCCGGTACTTGGAAAAGTCCTGGAGAAGGTGATACTGAACAGGTACACTCCATATCATACCCAGCACAACACTCTACAACACGAGCAATTCGGATTTAGAACACAGCACTCCACCGTTCACCAACTCACCCGCGTGGCCGAGGACGTGTCGATGGGATTTAATATGAATTATTACACAGGCGTGGTCCTGTTGGACCTGGAAAAGGCCTTCGACACGGTCTGGCACGACGGGCTAATACACAAGCTGATTAAGACGGGCACGCCGTCTTACATCATAGGGATTCTCCGCTCCTACCTATCCGAACGACAATTCGTCGTTCGGGTGAGCGGGAGGCTCTCCACCCCCAGAAACATCCCAATGGGAGTGCCCCAGGGCAGCCTGATCGGACCGCACCTGTTTACTCTGTTTACACACGATATTCCGGTACCGGAAAATTGCTCCGTCGCCCTTTTCGCGGATGACGCAGCTTGTTACGCGCGATCCGCTTGCCCCGTCAGGGCAAGTAATTACCTCCAGAAGGCCTTGGATACCTTGGCAAAATACTATCGTAAGTGGCGCCTAAAGATTAACGACGGCAAGACAGAGGCGGTCATGTTCACAAAACGGAGGGTGGGCAGCCTCCCCCTCCTGAGGATGGGAAACAGCGCTGTGGAATGGCGTAAATCGGTTAAATATCTCGGGGTCCATATGGACTCCAAACTATCGTGGCGGCTCCACGCTGAACAAGCCAGAAAGAAAGCATTCGTAGCCTTCGCAGCGCTGAGACCCATCTTCAGCCGAAATTCCTTCTTATCCCGAAAAAACAAACTCCTGGTGTATAAACTCATAGTGCGTCCGGTAATTACGTACGCGGCACCAGTCTGGGGCAGCGCTCCAGATTACATTTACAATAAACTCCAGCCGGCACAAAACAAAGCACTTAAAATTATCTATAAGACAATGCCGGGCGCAAATCTTAAAAAGCTACACCAGAGAACAAAAGAATACTCCATTAAGGAGTACTGCCACAAAATGACACTAGACTTTTACAGTAAAATACATTTAAACTCGCACTCAAACCCGCTCATCGCAAAACTCGGGTGTCACAAGAGACTGGATGAACTGCCTTTCAGATACAAACACAGACTCCCAAATCACATCATCCTCAGCCGATCGGAACCGGAGAGAGATCTCGACCAAGTTGCAAGAGAGGGCCAGGGAGGACAAGCGTAACGGGGCCTTCATAACTAGCACGCTACATACTCAAATTCGCTAAATTATAAAGTCACAGACAACCCGATACTGCCCAGCGTTTAACTTTTCAGATCCAGAGGAGCGGCCGGGGCGCGACACGACACGCCACCGGGACCGTGGGGCGGTACGCGGCTGAAGGCGAAAATCAAGAGGGGCGAGCCAACGCCTCGGACTTCGATTTACACTATACGCACTACAACACTCACACTCCACAAACAAGCCGAATGTGTTAATATCGCATAACGGAAGAGCCCAGAGGTCCTCTGTAGCTCGACTTCCCTCGGTGAGTTTTCTGTGGTTTTCTCACCGAATATGTCTTCAATACATATGCGAATGCGGGGAAGCTCCAATCAAACAGGCCGCAGCCGACACCTTCCCATCCCCACACTATACACCTACACCTGATATTATAAAAATATATGTATTTATTGTCCATAAAGGTCTAGCAGAGTTCTTCTTAAATTTTGATCTTGTAGCCTACAGTCCCTCAGACGGTAGAGCATGTAGCGAAGTAATTGATAAAGAGCAAAGAAAGCTCATTTAGCCACGCCACAGCTTTGCGCCTTCTTCACCGTCTTCTTCAGCATCGTCACCTCATCTCCACCGTCTTCACCATCGTCGCTTCACTGAGACCCCCGGGAGGGGCGGGAGGACGCCTGACCTGAACTGCGCCGCCAGGGCCGCTGACATGAGCTGCCGTATCCCTTTGAGTGTAGTCGCCATGCCCAACTATGGTTGATCCAATTCGGATTATAGAAATCAAGAGAGATAAAATAGGCTCATCGAGCCTATAAATTAAACAGAGATTATCACACAAATACTTAATATAAGTATACACATATAAATAACACAATCACACATATGACACAACAGTGGAAAAGGTATTCCCTCAAATCACTGACAAAAGATCGATGACGCAGAAAAATGCGCACGTTTTAATAAAGTTATTAAAAATTAAAGAACTCGTTTTCGTTCGTTCGTTCAAAAATATATTCTCAGTTCACTTCAGTCTACTGTTCTTTACTTACGACGAACTTCTACCAGCTAAAGATGAATCTCTTCACCCTGCTACTTTTCACCGGAAAGCATCAAGTGAGCTGAAATCTCCGAGTATCGAGCGGCAACCATCCACCTATTCTACAGTCATTATACGGTGCAGTACACACATCAAGGAATATGAACAAAGAGATTATATTAACTGTGAGAATGCAAATTTTATTAATTCATATGGTCCTCTTCAACATGTCTGGATTGGTTATAGGGATATGATTAAGAGCATCGGGTTGAAAACCATAGGAGTAGCAAGTAGCTCACAGTTCTACAACGCAAGTACTTAACAACCCAAACCATCTCAACGTGTTCTTCGTCATCTAATTTAACATATCAGCCTAAAGTTCACATTCCTTCCTAATCATTTCATTTCGTATCCTGTCATACAGTGTTGCCCCAATAATAATAAAAATACTACAAAAATACGAAACAAATGTAAATAAGGTTATATTACATAAATATTTATTTATTTTTCTGGCGCGATTTAATTACCAAAATTGACTCCAAGAGCGCTTTTTTTTTCAACCATCATAATCAATTTCAAAACAATATAATTTTGAAATACAAACCTTTACAAATTATTGTGTGTGATATTTCGTAAATTATCAGGGAACATTTAAAACGCAGATTGGGTAAGTATAATATTTTAATCTTGTAGTTTAGTTTTTATCACCTGACGAAGAAGATAGAGACCTTTTAAACCAGTTGTGAACTAAATTAATAAAAAAAGGTGTTATTTATTTTATTCAAATAAAAACTCACTTAACATGTGATTTCCACCCACAAAGTGATCAAAATATATTTTTTTAAGATTGAAGACATTAATCATTTCATGTTTATAACTGATGTATAAATTATTTGTATAATTACTTAATGAATATTTATAGATAAGCTAGTTTAATCATCTCAACATGTGATGACTATTAAAGAAAAGTTATTAATATTAATTTGTGCAGCGATCGATAAATGCAACCAATAGATAATTAAATGGTGAAATTAAGAAAAATTACAAATTAGAATCATTTTCTACAGCTTAATTAATGAATTCGCAGAAGTAATCATTTTATATCGATTTCTTTTAATCGAGCAGACACAGTATAAGGAAGAAAACATTATTTCAAATTTATTTCATTGAATTGAGCCAACACAACATCACTTGTAGGAAGAAGTAATAATTTTAAATCGATTTCTTTTAATCGAGCAGACACAGTATAAGGAAGAAAAAATAATTTCAAATTTATTTCTTTGAATTGAGCCAACAAAACATAGGAAGAAGTAATCATTTTAAATCGATTTCTTTTAATCGAGCAGACACAGTATAAGGAAGAAAAAATAATTTCAAATTTATTTCTTTGAATTGAGCCAACAAAACATAGGAAGAAGTAATCATTTTAAATCGATTTCTTTTAATCGAGCAGACACAGTATAAGGAAAAAAAAATTCAAATTTATTTCTTTGAATTGAGCCAACACAACATAGGAAGAAGTAATCATTTTAAATCGATTTATCTAAATCAAGCCGAAACAAGAAGTAACAATCGAGCGGACACAAGATAAGAAGAAATAATAATAAATCGATTTCTTTGAATCGAGCAGACACAATATAAGAATAAGTAAAAATATTTAATCGATTTCTTTGAATCGAACGGACATAAGAAGAAAAAAATAATACTTAACTGAGCAGATACAAGATAGGAAGAAGATGAACAATTAAATTGATTTATTTGCACCGAACAGACACAAGCACGAGGCGACATTTGTGTGCTTGGACATATCATAAAAGTTTCGAGATATGTTATACTCGTATATGCCTACCTCGCAAGGGACACGGTGTGATGATATGTTTGTATGTATGTAAAAGCAGACACAGGATATATAGAAGTAATTATACTAAATCGATATATTTGTGTCGAGCAGACACAAGATGGAAATAAGTCATAATATAAAGTTGATTTCTTTGAATCAAGCAGACACAATATATGAACTTATCATTTGAAATCGATTTCTTTTAATCGAACCGAGAAAAGATAGGAGTAAAATTGTGTTTTATATCACTTCAAATAATGTATTTGTTTTATAAATACAAATTAAATATTGCTTATTTAATTAAATATTACTCATTTTCGTAAAAAGACATTAAGACATACGAGTACTTACAACAAGCGATATCAAGATCTACCTAAATTATGGTTCGCAACAGAGAAATAGTGTCAAAATTGATGTATGTAAGTGAAACGTAGACGTAAAAAAATATTGAAAGGAGCCAAGTAAAAGCGGTGGATATGCGTGCACTGAGAAGAATATGTGATGTCACGATGTATAATATAATAAGAAATAATTATTATGGGTGAATGTTAGCTAAATTTGTACTTATTAAATAGGGTGTAAAAGTTAAGGTTGAGGTGGTTTTGATATGTTGGTCGAATGGTTTTGATATGTTAGTGACCAAGACTGACTAATCAAATAAATAATGCAAGCATAAGTGGGAGTTGTAATAAAAGACAACCGAGATAATAATGGTTAGACCATTGAATGAAATTTTTAAAGGTAGCGTAAGAAGATGTATGGATTTGGGGAAGGCAAAAAGGATTTGTCGTGATAAGAAAGTATAACACTATGTTCTCTCTGCCCACCCCGACAGAGAAATGGAGAGAGGATTTGTATGTATGGGTAATAAGATTAAAAATAACCTTTACAAATAAAGTGATAAATCTTACTTTTAAAGAATGTGAACAAATTTAATTTTATATTTATAGATCTATATGAATATAAATTCCGCCCACGAAAAATGCGTCTCACATTATTCAAGTTGTCATAAGCCGGAAACACGTGATTAAATATTTCGCGCCTCTAGTCCTACAATAATTATTTTTACCTGTATTCGTGGCAATCCAATATGGAAGACATATCGCGGGAAATCCCCAAAGTTATGTTACCAAATTTGTGAGTGCAGTGTTAATTTTTAAGAGTGTGACACACTTTGATGAGGTGGATTGCCCCATAAGATTCCAATTACTTGATTAATCATTTGTAGTGGGTGATTGATTCTATTGCATAGAAAAGTTATCTCCAAAACATGAAACAACATATACATATACAATAGATTGTAATTGACTCATCCTGCCCGCGTCCTGCCAATCCTTGTCGTATTTTAAGATTGTTGTTAGAAAGGTGGGATTCCTGTATGATATAATATTTATATATGGGAGAATACAACAAGAAAAAGTTACAACGTGTATGGAAAGATACACCACACTCACTCAAAGTGAGATTTCTTTTGATTTTAACCTTCTATCTTATAATATGTACTCGTAACATATATACTTGCTCTTGAACTATTGCAACTGTTCCTAAAGTGAGTGCTTCTGCTTGTCTGTCTTAAAAAGGGCATATGTTATCGATTTTCTGCCTAAATCAAACTGTTAAGCCCAAAATTTTCACCGTAGAATCTGATCGGGAAGACTTTGCGTAGACATCATCAACTTGATTTAAGCTTATGCATTAAAACCAAGAAACATTTCAAAACAATAAATAAACGTCGTTTAATTTCTGCCGGACTTTTCCCATCATTCAAAAGAAATTTTATAACTGCGCAAGGGAAAATCCTGGTAGAAATAAGGGAATATGTATAATACGAAGAGAAAAGCCTTGTAGAAATAAGGGAATATGCAGAATAACAAGGGAAAAGCCTGGCAGAAATTAAACGACGTTCAGGTTCTTGCTAACCTCGCGATATTCAGTTGTGAACATTTCAGAGTATAGAAAATAATACGTCTTTATATACTGCCGAGGATAAACGTATCAGATTTGGACTATAACATCGCCTGACTGTATCTGTCCATACACGCTCTAATTTATTCAGGTCTAAAAAATGTTGAACCTAAGTGGTATTATATTTTTATTATTTTATATAAAGTCAATATCTGAAGCTTACATCCGATAATATCTGAAAATCGTAATGATGAAAATATTTCATATCAAGAAATCACTTAAAAAAAGCTTCTTCAATTATTTTTATGATATATAGTATAACACTTTCATTGTGTACAAGCCATGTGGAACAAACCAGAAACATGTATCTAAAACCCAGTAGCAAGAACAAGAAATTGAAGACACTCTCCGTAGTCTAGTTGGTAAGACCCCTGTCTTTCGACACGGGGGTTGCGCGTTGAATTCCCGCTGCCATTGAAAAACAACAAATTAATAGAATTAAATATTTTGCGTGACATTTTTTTTTCATTCTGATTAATCAAACAGGAAACGCATTAAAATGAAAGCGAACATTTTCTTTGCATAACTATCGAGGCCAAGTTTCTATAAATTTAAATAGATTATAATATATCAATGATATTACAATATACATAAGTGTGAGTTTCTGAATCAGAGCGACCGTGAGGAACGGGTAATGGTTTATACATTGTAAATAAACATGTCCAAACCGGTAGTGTTTAGCCATAAACAATAATTACCCATGTAGTGGAATCAATACCGAAACATGATGATTAAGTTAGATATATAGTACGTGTATCGTAATACCTATCGATATATTGATGAATATATTCATTATCTAGAAATCAGTTAAAAATAATCGTTTGATTATTTGTTTTGTATTGTATAACATTTGTATTGCATACATGTGGCGATCCCCTGCAACCAATTAAAAACATGTTTTTATAACCCAGTAGTGAAAATTTTAAATTGTAAACTATCTTTGTGGCCCAGTTGGTAAAACGCTTGTATTCCAAACGAGGGGTTACGGGTTCGATTCCAGATTGAAACGCGTATATTTAAAATAGGGTTCTAGTCTGATTTTCAATTAAAGCCTCTTAAACATTTCATTTTTATTTGATAGAGCATGTGCAAGAAATTAATCAATAAATAGAAATAAATACCATTTTTAACAATATCAACAATTAGAATATATTGAAATTGTGGCTTAATTCATAACACGGGTTCGATTCTCGTTGGAATCCAGTTTGTTTTAAAAAGGGCATGAAACAATTTGGGTTGCAGAGGGAATGTAGTCAGGTTCTAACTTTTCTTAAGCTATAATAAAATTCAGCTGTTACATACACATACATACCATTATACCATTTCCCTGTCGGGGTAGGTAGAGAAGACAGCGCTAGACTTTCCTATCATGACACACATCTTCGCCTTTTCTACATTCAAACACTTTCTCATATAACTCTTACGATTTCTCGCTAATTACATTTCTTCTTTCAAAACACCATTCACTTGGTTTACCTCTACCACGTATTTTACTCACATTTGCTCTACATATTTATTTTGTTAGTCTTTCTTAATTTATTCGTTCTGGAAAATGGAGTGGTTGTGGGAAAGGCGGGATTATTGCCATATTGCAATTTATTCCAATCAACCAGAAATGTGTTAAAGAGGCCTTAATTGTAAACCAGAATCCTTTATAAAAAATATGACATGCAGCTGTAATAAATAAAACCCGCAGTCCCCGGTTGGGGAACAGGCGGCTTATCAACTAGGCAACGGAAATCGGCAGTCAAATATCAAAGTAGATATTGCAATCTTAACAAGAAAGGGGAAGTGTGAGATAATAAATAAATGAATTTGATTAAAGATATAAAAAAAACTAGCGAGATAAGACTTCAAAAGAAACGAGTAGACAAAATTCAAATGTTATCGCACGTTAAAGTTTAGAATTTGGAATGCAAGGTTTTCGAGTAGCGAACGTGCGAAGTTACTCCAACATAGTAAGTAGTATAGATCATTCAGCCAGAAGACTCATTTTGCAATAGTGTGAGTAACAGTGCGTTTACAAAAACTGGTCACTTAATTTTTTTAATGAAGTGAAAAAGCAAAAAAATATAAAAAAAATATTTTATATTCAAACATTGAGATTGAACACACGCGTTTTGTAAATTAAAAATACTGTCGGCTTAAATTGTAATAATCATAAAAATAAAATAAAAGTAAGTTTATATCACACAAATGAAAGTAAGTTTATATTAACAAGAATGAAATTTTTCAAGATTAAAAATAAATATATTATAAGTACAAGTATTATAAAGTAAAAATGTTCCTCAGCTTTAATTAGATTGCACATAAAAATAAAATGAATGTAAATTATTTAACATATTAATGTATCATAATTACATAATTACAATGCCAAATAATAAAGTTTTAAAATAAGAGTGGATGGAGTGATACTAAATTCTAGGAAACTTTAAGTTATAACAAAGAACATTGAAAGTTTTCGATTTTTTTTTAAATTATATTAGGTGTTAACATTAGTTGTATCCGTTGTAATGATTTAAGATGGCGGTATACAGTCATGTGACTACGATTCATCTGCTCAGCCAATTCTACGGTGATTTGAAGGGGATCTTCATGAATAATATGGTTTAAGCGATCCTCATCGAAGTCCACTGGTCGTTCGGAACGCTACATGTCTTTCAGGTCGAAATTACCGCCTTTGAAGCGCAAAAACCATCGACGAGCTGTCCTTTCATTCATAGCATCTTCATCGTACACTTCGCAAATATCGCGAGCAGCTTTGGCAGCTTTATTCCCTCGACTGAACGCGAACAGAAGGAGGTGTCGAAAATGCTCACTTTCGTCTACTTGACATTCCATTTTGAAGGCTTGTAATAAAATAAAATAATATATGTAACGTAAAAGCAAACACAATATCTTGTAGAGCAGAAAATTTTCTTTCGAATGACGTATAACATTTACCATTTTGTTTTACTTTTGGTGCTCATTTTTAATTTGGAAAAAAAACGGACACAACTTATGGTAACACCCAATACATTACATTAACAAAAATCGAACTCTTAATTTCAAAATGGTAGTGTTTTTCTAATCACCGAGTATTTTAACAACACAAATGTGCGCTCTGCGCGAACCAATCGTGTGGCATTCTAAAACTTATACCACTACATAAGTTGTGTAATACAGAGAATGTTACTAACACTATTGCAAAATGAGTCTTCTGGCTGAATAATCTATACGCACCCTGACGTACTCGTATATACGATGTGGTAGTGTTTAAAAAAGAGTTTGAATAAAAGTATTTTCTTAAAAAGTTTATATATTTTTTAAACATATTGGCGATCCCCAGGGACACCACTAGAATAGAGGACAAAAATCATAAATATGTTTCCATGTCTTAAAATGTCATATTTACTTTATAATTATTTGCAGATTATCCACAGCTAACGATTTTACTGCCATAAAAGCTTGAAGAGGTAAAATTTATAAATGATAGACTTTTTTTAATTCGTTGATTTGTATTAAAGATCCTCAATTGCATTTGATTGAATAAAATCGAGGAAATAAGTGTTAAACGTTACGCTAAATTAAATAACTATTGAATGAGTTTAGCAACATTGCAAAAATCAATAGAGAATCAAAATTATTTTCACACGGATTTGACAGTAGTGACTCAAACACTTCTAAGAATAACCAATTTATAACGGATGGGTATGCAAGCAGACTTTTGCACTTCTGTGCCAAATGAATCACAATCAGCGGTCTGTCGAGCGGGTCCTAACGGCCGGTTGGACCGCGTGTCGCCTCCGCAAGGGGAAAGGTTCGAATCCCACGCAGGACCGTGCAGGTTTGGTGTATCTCTTGGAAAGTTGAAGGACCTTTCTGATACAAGTTCATCTTCGATGTTTAGAGAAATACGAGTATGTTAAATGTTTGAAATGGTAAGAACAATTGATCAAAGCTATATTTTTGGTCTTGAAAAGGATTGCTCATGAATCGTTAGAACCCAGACTTTTTATACAAAGGAGTCCAGTCTGGTATTCACTTAAGGCCTCTTTAACATATTTTTGGTTGGTTGGATGAGATTGCCACATGGCATTAAGTCCACCAGGTTGAACTGTAAACAATACAATAATACAACACAATTTTGGTTTCCATTAAATTAGCAATACGTTACGACCTTTATAGCACAAACACAAACACTTAGATAAATAGTGTTTTTTCAACAAAAGTTTCGATTTCACATCCATTCAAATGTCAAAATCTTAAAAGCTATTTCAGTTTCCTTCTTTTTTCCGTATGGGTATCCTTAAACATACCCGAATTGGTGCTTTGGGCATATTTAAGAGTCTTCTGCCCCAGTAATCGAACCTTCGCTGGATAAAGCACGAAACTCACTGTTCCTCATTGCACGTATTGGAAACACTACCGCACATGAAGAGGCAACAACACTTGCACAAACATTAAACACATGCAAGTTACAAACTAATTATTTTTATCAGAATAGACATTTTATACCATCGGGAATCATACCCAAAACCCGCGAGTGGCAGTCAAACATCGTACAGACTAGATTACGTAAGTCGTCAATATAATTTTAAAAGAATTTTCAAACAAAGTATATTATTTATTTATTTAACACTTTTATTGCAAATACAAACTGGCGGGCTTATTGTCAGGCGGCAATCTCTTCCAACCAACCAGACAAAGTAAATGAAGCAAGTTACGTGGTCGCATAAATCATTCAAATTACTATCCATCCCCACGAAATCCATAAACATATACGTGAGCACACGCCCACGAACCCCACAAAGACGGACAGTCACCCAAACATTATTTTTCATATAAAGTGAGATATCATCAATCAAAAGGAAAGGAAGAGATGGTGGAGAGGAAAGGAAAAGAAAAATCAGGAATGAAACACGTTATTTTACTTAGAAATTAAGAGGTTTTTCAGTCGCTTCTTAGAGCATGCCAAGGACGGAGCGAGTCTTATATTGGTTTGTAACTTATTCCAGAATCTCACTGCATGGACAGTAAAGGACGACGTAAAGAAAGAGGAGCGGTGAACTGGCAAGGCCAATAAAAAATATCTGTTTGAGCGTAGCGCTAATCCATGATTGGAAAGACGCTGAAAATTCTCGGCGAGATAAGAGGGGGCTGCGGGACAGTTAAGAATATTATGCAATAAAGACAGTATGTGAATTTGTCGTATATTTCTAACATTCAACCAGTTCAATGCCTTCTGGTATGAAGTTATATGATCGTACTTACGTAGGTTGAAAATGAATCTTAGGCACACGTTTTGAAGACGCTGTAATTTGTCCAGCTGTTCCTGTGTAACATCCAAGTAAGTATAAAGTTATAATACGATAATCAGGTAATAAATATCGACTAAAATTAATTTTTCACGTTCATTCAAGAGCATTTATCTATAAAATACACGATAATGTAAAACTACTAACGATATATTTATCTAGTCGTTTAATTTTTTTCAAATGTTGAATCACCTATTTAAAGAAAAAGTATACTTATCTGCACGAGATTAAGATATTGGCGATAGATAAATACTTCGCGATTGTTGTCATACATTTATAAAAAAACTGGTAGTGTTAAACCAAGTTGAAGTGTTTATACAATATATGTTATAAAGAGGCTCGTTTAAGGAGATAAACTTTAATTATTTTAAATAACAAAACGTCGACAGTTTCAAGTTGTTTGTAGCGGAATGTCAAGTGTTCAGTATACCAAAAGATGTTCAATCGGTGAAAAACAAAACGAAATCTCTAATTAAGAAAATTAGAAATAAAAAAACAAAGCATCTTCCAGACGAAATTACCGATACTAAGTATACTTTAAGTTAGATTTATTTTCCTAGCTTGGGATTACGGGTTCGTTTCTGTTGGTATAGTGTTTTTTTTTCAAGTATTCCAGTGTTTTTTACTTCTATATTAAAATAAAACTTAGCTTGCAAGAAAGCAATTTCATGGACGATTTCTAGTATTTTTCATATTTGAAAAACGAGAATATGCTTTGTGATAAAGTAAACGCTATCATTTTTTTTTCCGTATTACCTTGAGTTCATATCCATAGGTTTGTTTGTAACATAAGCCGCTGTGGTATTCAGTTATAATGTTTGCTAGCCTTTTACATTATTTCTATTTCCATCTCCCATTCCACTGTTTTCTGCTCTCTCATACCTTTCATTCCTGGAATGTATTACACACTTTTATTTCATCCGACTGTTCTTATCTTTTATTTGTTCTCAGGCGAAAAGTGAACCATTTCGTTATTACGAAAAAAAAACTGGAGAAAAGAAATTCAATATATTCCTACAATTTCAAAGGTAAACTAGAGCGGTAGGAGATAAAACTTTCATACATAACATCACGCCGTGTCTAATCCTGAATTAAAGCGCGGATATTTTTGCTCTCTAAACTTTGCGGAGAGTTTGCTCTGTAAACGGCGCTAAATGATACTTTTTACATTTCCTTATTTCAAAATTCATACACTTGATCCAACCATACTTTTTATGATCTTCCTCTACCACACTGTCCACTCGTATTTGCTCTGTACATTTATTTTAATAATCTTTATTAATTCATACCACGTGCCTAAACCCTATGTATTCTTCTAAGTGCACGCATTTATATAGCATTTATTTAGCTGTTTTATTTTTTTTTCACTCCCATAAATGAAAGTTGGTACCAAAATATTATATAATATGTATTTCTTTGAAAAATAAAGGGAAAATATTCTAAATTATTTAGCTGTGGAATTATAATAATATGCAATGGAGTTAGTTATTTATAATAAAATAGGTTTTTCCACTATATGCTGTACAATTGTTTAGTTTGTTTTTCTTCATTCAGTACGCTAGTTCATAGTTAATTAATTCATAAAAATACATAAATTAGATTAGTTCGTAAGATATAAATTTGTTTTTAGGTGAAACCTTTGGCAAATGTTTGTCCTACATATAACTTTCTTAAATAAAAAAAAACGTGATAATATGTGAGCATTTCGACGGTTTCTCACATTTAACCAATTAAACGACATGTGATAAGATGTGATAAGGTCATATTTTCTTAGGTTGATTATGAAACGTACACAAATATTTGGTATTAGTTCAAATTTCATCGAACCCACATCACATGGATTGCACATTCAATGTTCACTTTAGGGAGACAAAAGCAAAAAAGATTGCAATTTGATGAATTTGGTAACTGTTTGGCATAAATTTGATAATTGTTTTGTATTTTTAATCTCAACAGATACCATACATTATTTTAAATTTTAGTTTTTGCTAACCGTGAACGATATTTTATCTCTGTACCTTGTGAATTTTATCGTAATATTATCTAATTGGGTTGTTAGAATACAATTATTATCTTTACTAAACTCTTAATTAGACGCAAATATTGTCTTTTAATTAAAGGAAACGTATTTTTTGAAATAAAAAAAAAACGATATTTTTTTTAATTATTCAAAAGGCCATTCATTTAGGCTGCTTTTAAATTCATAAAAATACAATGTTATTTTTAAAAGAGTAAATTGAAATATTTTAAAGGCCTTAAACGGTCAATTTGTTAAAAAGTTTATACCTGTATCGGATAGAATCATTATCCTACAATTAGAAGCAAGACCTTTCAATGTAAATATCATACAAGTATACGCACCAACAGCTGACTCTAAATATGATGATGAAGTTGAGAGACTTTATGAAAGCATTGCACAAATTCTGAAATCAACCAAGAGTGATGACATCAATATTATAATTGGAGACTTTAATGCGAAAATAGGACAAGGTCGCCGTTCGCATTTAGTTGGAGATTATGGTCTAGGAGATTCCAATAAAAGAGGCGACAGAATGTTTGAGTTCTGTGAAGAACACAATATGGTTGTTGTCAACACATGGTACAAACTTCCTAAACGTAGACTTTACACATGGAGATCCCCACAGGACAATCCAACTATCCCCAACCCTATCAGAAACCAAATAGACTATGCATTGATTGGAGAACGTTTCAGAAATAGTATTAAACGTGCCACAACATACCCTGGTGCTGATATAGGATCGGATCACAATCCACTTGTTATTGACATCAGATTGAAGTTGAAGGTACTTGCAAGGAAAACCAAAAGAACGGGACTGAACACAGAGAAACTGAAAGATCCACTTACCAAGGATACAATGTCATCCGAGCTGAATTATAAATTGCAACAACTTAACAATGTCAACAGTGGTACAGTTGAAGAACAATGGAAAATTTTTAAAAACACAATACAGGATATAAGTAAGAAGCATTTGAAATCTGAAAAACTGACTCGTAAGAAGCAATGGATGACAGACCACATATTAAACTTAATGGAACAGCGTAGGGTAGTTAGTACCAAAAATCGCAATAGTGATGAATACAGGAACCTCCAAAGGATTATAAAACGTGAGATCAGGAATACCAAGGAAGAGTGGATAAAAAAAACAATGCGAAGAGTTAGAACAGTATGACCAGATGCATGATGCATTTAATCTGCATAGGAAACTAAAAGAACTGTCCGGTCTTAATAGTAAACCGAGACCATCATGCCTTACAGATGACTCAAACAATCTAATTTTGGATGATTCAATCATTCAAAAGAAGTGGGAAGATTATATTCAGAATCTCTTTAAAGACTCTCGCATTGACATTGAAATGCCACAGTGTGATCAAGGTCCTACTATATTAAAATCGGAATTATTACATGCTATTAAAAATTCAAAGACCAGAAAGGCAGGTGGACCTGACGAAATCTCCATGGAGGTTATCAAGCTGATTAATGAAAATAATGTTGACTGCTTACTCAAACTATTTAACAATATATATGACACAGGGATTATCCCCCAAGATTGGTTAACATCATTATTTATTACTATACCCAAAAAACCAAACCCAAGAAAATGTAATGACTATCGTCTTATAAGCCTTATGAGTCATATACTTAAACTATTTCTGAAGATTATACATGCAAGAATAAGACTGAAATGCGAGCAAGACCTGGATGATACCCAGTTTGGGTTCAGAAATGGCTTCGGTACCCGCGAAGCGTTGACTACAATAAATGTTTTACTCCAGAAATGCCATGATCAAAGAAAAAATGTTTATAGTTGCTTTATTGATTATGAAAAAGCATTTGACAGAGTCAAACACACAGAGTTGATAAAATTGCTTCAAAGATGTAATGTAGATGATAAGGATGTGAGAGTGATTAAAAATCTGTACCGGGACCAAAACGCTGTTATCAGACTTGAAAATGGAACCACTTCACAAAGTATTCCCATTCAGCGTGGAGTTAGACAAGGATGTGTACTCTCACCTACTTTGTTCAACATGTACTCTGACTTTGTCTTCAAGCAGGCGCTGACTGATATAGATATCGGCGTCAAGGTCAACGGTGTAGTCATCAATAACATTAGATATGCTGATGACACGGTTCTACTGGCAGATGGTATAGAAGACCTTCAACAGCTTTTGGATAGGATCAGTTCCACCGGTGAGCATTATGGTTTGAACATTAATGTCAGCAAAACTAAGCTGATGATTTTCAGTCGAGAAAGTCATCCAAATGCAAATCTTCGGCTGGGTGGTGTCAATATTGAAAGGGTAAAGCAGTTTAAGTACTTGGGCAGCATCATCACTGAGAATCTGGACCCCGATATAGAAATTAAATGTAGAATAGAAGCAGCTCGTGCAGCTTTTAATAAAATGAAAAATCTTCTCTGCAACGATAATATAAATTTGAAGCTCAGACAAAGAATGATCAAGTGTTATGTGTGGTCAGTTTTGCTTTATGGTGTCGAGGCATGGACCCTCAAAGTTAATATCATTAACCGCTTGGAGGCTTTTGAAATGTGGATCCACCGAAGGATGCTAAGAATATCCTGGACTGACATGATTAGCAACGTTGAAGTATTGCGTAGAGCAAATACACAGAGAGAATTGTTCACAACAATCAAGCTCCGTAAGACTTCATATTTTGGCCACATAATGAGAGGTGAAAAGTATGCAATCCTACAACTTGTCATAAAGGGGAAGATTGAGGGTCGTAGAGGAGTTGGAAGAAGGCAGCACTCCTGGCTTCGGAACATTAGAGAATGGACCGGGATGAGAGGTGTGGAGGAGCTGTTCCGTGCTGCCCAGGACAGACAAGGTTTCTCCCAAGTGATCGTCAACGTCGGGGGGACCCGGCAGGACACATGAAGAAGAAGAGAGAAACGGTCAATCCTCAGTAGTCTAACCTTTGAATAAAAAAGCGCCCTTGGAGTGGTTATTGTTGATTATTAAGTTCACCCTACTCCGTGGCCGATGACCTCGAATGGTCTACTTGAAAAAGCGCTTGGCATCCACCCAAAGGTTTCGGGTTCGATTATCGATGATAATAATCGTCTAGTACCAATATTCAAACGCGTGTCTTGTTTACCTCTTTACGTACAAAGTAGTTTTTCAAACAGAATTACAAGTTTCGTACGATAACACTCGATTAATGGAGCCGAATACAATATTGCTTCCGGTGATGCTATTATACATCCAAATTACCAATTCGGATATGTTGAAGGGTTACCATATGAATAAATGAGCCCACGTTATGGATGCTCAACTTTAAGTCTTTGATTAATGTTTGGTAGACGTTAAAAAATATCATGTCACAAATTTCTGTTCCAAATGTAATATCTCTTTGAAAAAACGGTTTTAGTGTGAAAATCATTGATCGGAAATGAATAGTTCTTTGTATGGTTCCAATTCGAAGATAAATGGGGGATAAGCAGTGGGGAAACTCGGTAGATATGTACAAATATAACATACATATACCATCACACCATATCCCCGCTGAGTTAGGCAGAGATGAAAAGCGCCAAATGTTATTATTACGTCATGCAGCCATCGCCTCCATCCATATTTTCATATATTACCTTATGTTTCTCTTACTTCATACCTTTCCCTCTTTCGAAATTTCATTCAATTGGTTCAACCATCCTTTTTTCGGTCGTTCTATGCCACATTTCCCCCTCATGTTTGTATACTACATAGTTAGTCTGTTTTTTGTTACCCAACCGTTCAACATGTCCAAACCACCTCAATATGCTCTGTTCACTCTTTTTATTACAATTTTTATGTCACATTCATCGTTCATGTATAGTTTTTTTTAAATATTTCTTTATACTTTTCCCCCAATGAAATAAACAAAGCACTCCCCTAAATAGGCGAGTTCCCCTCTTAAGGCATATATTTAATTATTTTTAACAATGTGCTAAGTTTGCCTCATAAAATAGAAAAACTAATCCACGAGTAATTATGAACTCGTTAATTGAAAAAAATCAAATAGCGTCGGCCAATGTGAAACCTTGGATGGCAAATAAGATGACGATGTCAAACGAGATGAAGGTATTAAAAACCGATAAATAACTAATTTGATATTGGCCTGATTTTCCACAGGTCAAAAGGTAATTTAATAAAGCGAATTGAATTGGCATTGAAAAACAATAGTCTGAACAGCCATAAATATAAAAGCAATGATATAATAAAGGCGACTTCCGTGGCCTAGTTGTTAAGTTGCTTGACTTCCATTGATCGGGGGTTTCGGGTTCGATTTAGAATGGTAACTGAAAAAAAAGTTCGTCTAGAAACATTACGCACAGACTTAACACTCTTGCAAGTATTTTTACCTCTCAACATGCGTGCTTGTATTACCAACTACCAACTTGTACGAAAAACCGCGAATTCCATGCTTACACAAGTGGGTTTAAACACGAAGGTTTGATTATGGGGGCCGAAGAAAATGTCGTCTCCTGGTCACGCTTTTCAATGTATTCGAAATATCAATTCTAACATTCAAGAGTATCATATGAACAAAACAAATATAATACATACATACACACCATGTCCCTTTTGAGGAGTGTCCACACCTTTCTATCTATGAACACAGCTCTCGCCTCGTCTACATCCACACATCTCCTGATACATGATCTCTCGTTTCTCATACTTCTTACCATCCTCAGTTTAAATTTATCTAACTATCTTTTTCCATTTTTACATCGGTCTATCTCTTCTTCGCTGTGTATTCATTTCAGACACATATTTGATTGGTTAGTCTTTCGCAATACATTCTCTCAATGTGGAGAAACATCTCAACATTCCTTTATTAATAGTACTTAAAACACTCGTCTCTAACAAACAGTTATCCTTTATCCGATCATTTATTACTATCTCAAAAATTTTACAAACAATTGGACAAAGAGATCGGCGATTATAAAAAGGCTATTTTAAACAAATTTTCAACCTAAGAAATATTAGATAATATCAATATATAGAAAATAATTGAATTGTAGAAGATGTCTGAGAAAGTGTACGGGTGAAAAAGGGCTTAAGATGTGTCGAGAAAAAAGGAAAGTCTGGCATTTTGTCCTATCTGCCTACCCCAAAGGGAATAGGCGTGATAACATGTACGTATAAAAAAATTAAGTCTGTGTATTGTCACTTTGCTAACATTTTGTTAAATTGTTTTTTTTATATAAGTCATTTGATTTTCTAAGAATGTTTGAGTTATTTCTCTCTTGTAGGAAAAAACGTTGTTTTATTTTCCTTTCACCCAGCAATTAGAACTCATCTCTGTTACTATTGTCTGGTTGGTTGGTTGAGAAAACTATGATAAATAAATATATAAATATTACAGTATATAGTGAAGAAAAAATCCAAGTTTATTTGAAAAAAAAACATTGGAAATATTTGTAAAATATAACTCAAATAAATTTAAATGGAATTCAAGAAAATAAACGAGTGATTATTGAATTCCAAAGAGAAAACACTTCAAAATTACTCCAATAAATTATATTAAATAACTTCGTGTGTAGTTATTTCTATTGAATTTGAGTACTATCTATATACGAGTATAATCATGGATTATTCCATGTAATCTGATCATCATGAATCCAGCTTTTGTCCATCTACGACAATAACACTTATCTTGGGAACCGAACCAAAAAAAGATATAAAAGTCCGAAGAAGCATTTTAACAATAACAAGACGTGTTTTCCGATTACCGCAGTGTCCATATAAGTGAGGCGAGCCATCGAGCCTCGCTGTACCAGTTGCCCGTGAAGGTCGAGTTGCCCACAGCCGTGATTCACCAAGCCAAGACAACAGACGGAGAGCAGAAGACTGGTTCCTCGAGGCAGCGAGACAAGTCGAGCTTGATGAGGCTGCCCAGACCATATACGATGTATTGTTAGTTAGTACGAGTATGTGCTGGTTTCGATTCTGAGAATATCTGTCGCAAATCGAAGATATTATTTATAATTAGTTTGCATAATGCGATACAATTCGAGGATTTTTATATTATATACTATAGATTTATTTATTTCTCTAGCTCCATTTCGAGGACAAAGATCCTACGTAATATGATCCTACATTATATTAACACAGATATACATACTGCAGGGCGAAACATTAAGGCAGTCCATCGGAGCGTGTTTGTTATTGCGACAGTAGTTTGAATACTGGGGCTTGCAGCAGGAATGACTTGTAGCAAAGGTTTGTGTGAAAGGAGGAATGGCTTGTAGCAAAAGTTTGTGTGAAAGGAGGAATGACTTGTAGCCAAGGTTTGTGTGAAAGGAGGAATTACTTGTAGCAAAGGTTTGTGTGAAAGGAGGAATGACTTGTAGCAAACGTTTGTGTGAAAGTATGAATGACTTCTAGCAAAGGTTTGTGTGAAAGGAGGAATGACTTGTAGCAAAGGTTTGTGTGAAAGTAGGAATGACTTGTAGAAAAGGTTCGTGGGAATGGAGGAATGACTTGTAGCAAAGGTTTGTGTCTTGAGTGTGGTGTGTTTTTGATGAGTATGTGCGGCACATTATGGAATAGACTTTTTGGACTATCTGAAGTAATGAAGTATGAGGGGATTGATTGGCGTGATATATACATATATAATTGAGTGTCGCTGTTTATCGAATTGATGAGAGTATGCAACGGGATATTTTATGTGTATAATAAAAAATCGGGAAGAAATAACAATTTATGTTTCTATGTTATATATCCTCAATAAGATACAGGTGAAAGCCTAGTTTACTGGGGACACGGCAAATGAAAGACAGCAAACCCAGATCCAATAAAATTGTATGCCCACATTAAATAACATTTTTTTTTTCACAAATTATGTATTTATAAGATTTATTGTCATAACATATATAAATAAGTAAACAAAAATGTTACATTTCTCAAATAGTGCGAACTTACGAAGTCTTTTGAAGGTAACTTTGACGTTACTTGATTACGGTGACATATAAGTTATTTAGATGTAAATTGGGAGATTTTGGGTAAGTTGGTGAGACTCCAAAATGTTTGTATCCCTTTTAATATTTAACCTAAGAGAGGCATAACAACGTGCCACAGCGTCGGAACAAGCTTCAATGATTAAAAACCAGGAAGCGAAGAAACCTTCAAAATCTGTCAAAATTAGTTTGCGTGCTTAACAATCCTAATTATTCTTCATATTTTTGCGAAAATTTCCAGTTTCTTTCAGAACATGGATATTCTCTTCGATCAGGCGATGAGATACTATTTACTTTGCATACCAACACATTACACCACAATTTATACATCTTCGTTTGCGATTTACTAGGCGATACTGTGGGAAGAACTACCAAGAATTATTATATGTCCACCATCCTTATTTACTCGTACATTTAAGAGAAAATTGAAAAAATAAAACATTATTCGGAATATCCTTTCATTTTCAATTTTTATTTGATTCCCATCCTTATCCTTGAACGAATTCCTTTCCTCTAGTTTTGACATTATTAAAATATATTAGTCATTTATTTGTTTTCACTTAAATTTAAACGAATATTTATTTTACACATCACAAGAACTATACATAATTTGCGAAGAAACAACTGGTTATTTAATTTGGACACACAGTTTTAATGGATCTGTGTTTGTTGCCGTGTCCCCAGTAAACTAGGCTTTTGTCTGTATCTCACTGAGGACATATACCATGAAAAAATAAATCGATACTTCTTTCCGATTTTGTATTATAAAACTCCGTTACACATTCTCATTAACCAGACAAACAGTGACACTCAATTACATATGTATACATCACGCGAAATCAAACTCCTTACACTTCATCACTCCAGACAGACCAACAACATTCATTCCATAATATACCGCACATAATCATAAAAATACATAAAAATATTAAACAACAAAAAACACCACACTCAAGAGCTCACACAAACCTTTTCCACAAGTCATTCCTCTTGCAAGCCCAAGTACTCAAACTCATGCCGCAATAACAAGCACGCTCCGATATATGTTAGTTGTTTAAATAACTATGGCGTCACTTTGTGGAACTCCATAATTAACATAAAATTAAAACACGGTTTCTTTGTTGTATTCCATTTTATTTATTGCAAATCACATTTCAACACTCTGCTTCTAACCGTATTCCTCCTAAGTACCATAAACAATAAAATAAATAAGATAGACACTTTTACTCTATTGTATCGAGAACACCACACGTCATGTTGTAATTAATACATACTTCAATTCTTGACAACTCACCTGATGATGACACAGCGAGTGTTGAAATGCGTTGTGGTTTATAATAAATAAAGAGGAATAAAACAAATGAATCGTGTTTTAATTTTAAATAAATATATATATATATATATATATATATATATATATATATATATATATATATATATATATATATATATATATATATATATATATATATATATATATATATATATATATATATATATATATATATATATATATATATATATATATATATATATATATATATATATATATATATATATATATATATATATATATATATATATATATATATATATATATATATATATATATATATATATATATATATATATATATATATATATATATATATATATATATATATATATATATATATATATATATATATATATATATATATATATATATATATTTATATATATATATATATTTGTAGTCTGTGGTGGATTAAAATTATTTGATGTATCCAAGATAAGCTGGTTGGTTGGAAGAAGTTACTGCATATCAGTAAGCCTATCAGATGTACCATGTTTGATCACGTCAAGAAAATAATGAAAATAAATAAGCATACATACTCGTACAATACAGAGGTAAATTTTTAATTTATGTTACATTGTTATTTTATGTTATTTATTCAACTATTTACATTTTTCTACTCTAGACAAGATAAACGATCTATATTAGCCGTCTTACTAAGCTTATTCATTGACAGTTGACTTAAATCCGCGAAATTCACAATAAATTTCACACTTTAACAATGCAACAAGTCCGAGCAGCAGGTGCTGGTGAGATTTGACCATTCGTAGCAAAAAAAATGTATATTCATTGACACAATTTCACTAAAACACATAAAACCCAACCTGTCGAATGTTATAAGTATATCAATGCGATCGTCCCTGCGCCGCAGCCTAACAAATATAAAATTAACAAACTACGACATTGCTTATGTTTATATTTTATATATCGATTGCTTATAACGATCGTTCGTTCATGACAACTTAGATATAATCTTTACAAACCAAAACAGTCATAGAAACGTTATTTAGTTATTTTTGTCGTATTTTTCTTACTGAATTATTTCATGTATTAAATATTTCTTAGTCTCTTTTCATGCACCTTAAACAACACTTAGATCAGTTGTATAATGTCTTATGGAGTGTTGCACCGCGTGATTGACTTATGATGCTGACGTTTCGAAAACATTGGACATTTTATCTTCAGAACTTGTTTATAATCAGCAAGCAAGAGAGTTCTAAGATTTACGAGTATGTTGAAAGTAAGAGTTACGTGTGATCCACGTGTTTCGTCTTTTATGTCAGTTTCCACTTTTGTGACGCGTGGGGGGGGGGGGAGGGGGATATCTATGTATGTCTATTTTTAATATAATCTTAGGCTTTTGTTGCTTGCTTGCTCGAAAATATAAGCCAAATCACGCGACACAACATTCCGAAAGACCTTATATAGCTGATACAAAAAATCGCGAAAGCCTCAAAACACGTATATAGTATTTAAAGAAATAGTTATATTATTTTAAACTAAATTAAAATTTTGTTTGAAGTAAATAAATTAAATATTCTTCTGAGTAGGTCACTGCTACTGTGCCCGCAGAATCACTTAGAAGAAGCTACGAAAATAATAGCAATTAGTTTACGGAACACGTACAAGAAATGATGGGTGGACGGTGTTCTGATGGGAAACGTCACCAAACTAGATGATGACTTATAATTGCATGATAGCACAATTGTTAACGAGCATTCAACGTTCATCAGCGCATTGGTTATTTGACGGAAAATAACTGAATAGGATTATTCCAAGATAGATGTATACTCGTTTATTAATTTCAAATGAGCTATGCAATCAATGCCCGCATTTTTTTTATAAGAATGACGTAGCAAAAGAACGATGATAAATGCGAGTGTTGCGTAGAGTTGTGTAGTAAAACAGTGGGTGATAGAATAACGAAAAGGAACAGGTAGTTTCTTAAGGGTATGTATCGACTTTTGTTTATTCAGAGAAGCACATCTGGTTGCTGACAATGATATCTTGGTAACAATATTAATATATGAGAACAGGTTGGACGTGGTAAAATTAGTGATGAAATAGAGTTCAATTAGATACGAATACGAATTTTATTAAAGAAATTAACGATCTTCTTCTTCTTCCAGTGTCATGTCAGATTCCCCCAACGTTAAATATCACCTGAGAGAAGACATCTTTGTCCCCGGCAGCCCGAAAAATATCCTCAACGCTCCTTGTACCAGTCCAATATTATATATTGCGGAGCCAGGAGATTTACCTCCTGCCAACACCTCTTCGACCCTCTATTTTGACTTGGATGATCAGATGCAGTAATTTGTATTTCGCTTTTCTAAGTACATGACCCAAATAGGACACCTTTCGGATTTTCATATTAGTCAGCAACTCTCGATCAACTTTGGCTTTTTGAAGAACCCTTGTGTTGCTGACCATTTCCGTCCAGGGTATCCGTAACATTCTCCGGTGCATCCACATTTCGAATGCTTCCAGTCGGTTCATACTACCAACTTTGAGGGTCCATGATTCCTCTCCATGCAATAACACTGACCAAACGTAGCATTTGACTAACCGTTGTCGAAGTTTCAAGTTTAGATTATTATCGATAGTTTAAGGAATTGAAAAATCAGAGAAAAATGCGGGTTGTAAATGGTGACATTGCTAACGATGTCGAATGTTTCAATTGAGATAACTAGCCCTACTTTGAAAGAATAAACGATGTCATTTTCATTGTAAAAAAATTGGTAATTAATTCAAAGATATTGACAATATTTTTTTTTTCAATATAATGAAAGTGCAGTAGAATATAATATTTCTCTACAATGAAAGTGCAGTAGAATATAACATTTCTCTAAATCGTTTTTGTAGTTTTAATACTTCCTTAAGTTTAACAAAGGTCCAATATGAAAGTGTAGGTTATAAAGTAACTAAGATCATTAAGCAATAAAAGATTTTTGAAACAAAATACACTAAATTTAAAAACATGTAACTCTGAAAGCTCTCCCTGAAGAAAACTCTTGCAGGGTACAGGCGATATTCTTCATCTCCGTAACAAAGGCAATGTTGAATATGCTAAATACTCATGAAAACAGTGGTCAATAAAATATATGGTAGCTAAGAGCCAGCCATGGTAATCCCTGGTGCATACTAATTCTAATCTGAACTTAACAAGCGATCAGGATTGCCAGGGTTCAGTGTCGTAGCGTCATACTACTTGACTGATGAAATGAGGAAAATAGAGAGTTTATTTGAAATTCCATTCACCTTAGTGTGCTGGATTTGAACAAAGGTTTTATGATTTCCTAAAGACAGTAGAGTGAGCGTGGCATAAGATATCATATTAACATGATTAAATTTATGTTAAAATCATATAACTCCATATATAATAATGTAATAAAGATACAATTAGTTATATAGAACTATTTGATTTGTCAAATTTCACTACAACGCCGCATTCAGAATGTTTGCAACGCCTTAAAGCAAATATTTGAAGTCAGTATATTAATTAAAAATTCATACGGAAAAGTTCATAATCAATGAAGATTTTAACATTTGATGAACATACATAGTATTATACTTACGTATTAGGTCTATCTTCCGAGCCTGTTGTCTTGGGTTAGGTTAGGTTAGGTTAGGTAACTCAAAAGAAGAAACCCAGTCCGGTTATAATAGCGACGACTTGCTTCCATGTGGGAATTTAAAAAAGGTTTTGTCTTAAAGTTTCCTTAATAAATACCATTTTGGTTGCTTGAAAGATATTGTCACATGAGAATAAACCCGCCATGTTGTACTGTATCCAACGAGAGTGTTATACATTAATACAAAGCAATTACCATACGGCAAAAAGCCCGTCAAGTCGTACTATGAACAACGGTAGTTTAATACAAGAAGGCATACTGTACAACCAGGCGGAATTAATTCCGTATAGAGATGTCTTACAACCAACGATAAAAATATTAAAAGACAGATGTTAAAAAAAACAAAACTCGGTCACAGGTACAGTACCATCGACAATCGAATCAATTTTTTTAATTATGAACTATCAATACTATAAATATAATAATTTTTGTTCAAATATCTGCGGACCGTAATTTGGGGTACCTTGATTGATAAGTTACAGATAATTCAACAATTATCATTCAACAATTATTACTTTGTTACACCTACACTTTCGTAAAACATCTTAAATACAAAGAAATATAATTTAAACTATTGGAATAGACAACACGTGTCATATTTTATTCATGTCGTTAAGCAAGTAAAACGTGGAAATAATGTTTTTACAAATGTTTAAATATTCCGATTAACAACACTTGAATATGACTATAGCTTAAAGTGGAAAAACCTGTTTTATTATAATTAACTAACTCATTACGTATTAATCTAATTAAATTTATATGTTAGTATTAAATATATATTTTTTTAAATACATTTTCATAGAGTATTTTTGTATCAAATTTTACATATAGGAGTTAAACGTGGACGTGGAAGAAGACTAAAAAGAGCCGAATAAATTATATAGAATTGCACGTACTTAAAAGAATACACGGCGTTTGGGCAAGTGAAACGAATGAAGAAAAACTAACAAAATAAATGTACAGTGCAAATATGATTGGAAAGCGTGGTACAGAAAGATCAATGAAAGTATGATATGACCAAGTGTTGAAAGAAGGAAATGTAAGAAGTAAGAGAAATTAAAGGCGCTGTATGAGAAGGTGTTTGGATGTGGAAGAGGCGAAATATGTGTGTCGAGATAGGAAAGTCTGGAGATTTGTCTTCGCTACGCAGAGAAACGGTGTTATTGTATTATGTATGTAACTCATTAAATATAATTTTAATCAAATCTTATTGAAGTTAGTAAATAATTTTAAGTATTTAAAAGCAAATATATATGATAAAAAAATTATAAAAAGTACTAAGTCAGTCTTTCGTCACCCATTCGTTCAACATACCCAAACCACATCAACGTGGTTTTTCACCCAATTATTAAGCTCACATTAATCCTCAACACACACAGACCCAAATTATTATTTGGGGTAGAAAAAATATTTGTTCATTTATTTGAGATAATTAGAACCTCATTAAGAAAAAAAATATTTTTAATATAATACAGTGTTTAGGTCTAACTGGTGTCATGTTTCATTCGATGGGTTTGTGCTCTATAAACCCTAAGGAAATATTTTAATGCGTTTTTTTCTGCATTTATTGGTTATTTATTACTATATTATTATTTTTAAAGATTTTATGGAAATCTAAAGTTTCCAAATTATTAGTTTTGCGTAGTGATATAAAACGCATTTATTATGTTGAAACACTTCCGAACAAATACATTTATTTTAAGATATCAAAAGATAACAAAAAAAACAACCAATAAAATTCAGCATTGATATACAAGCAGTGTTATACAATGTGACGGATTTATTGCTTTAAACTGTTTAAAATTGCACGAATAAAAAAAATTTAAATCTACTTTATTTGAAAGTTATTTGTCATAAAATATACTTCGCATGATTTCGACTGTAGTAATAACTTATATTATCTAATAATGAGATTATCTAGTTTGCATTTTGCACGTTGAAGAGATAAAATAAACATTTATTATGATTTTAAGCTCATTTCCTGCATTACTCAATCAGCGACGAGCGAAAAAACCACGGCATGGTTGTTATATCCCAACGGCTGTATAAAGTCAAACGATGTGGACGTCACGTGCTCGCTTCGTGATGCTTTGTGTCTGAACATCACATAGAACTGAACACATGTTATGTCCGTGGTTATGGCGATACCAAGTCCAACTGTCTGGACATCACTTAAAAGTGAACACATGTTGTGTCCAAGAGGTTGATGGCGTAACTGTATTCTTCTTTGAAACTGTCTCGGAGCGGGTATGCAAACCAGAGGTCGGCCATAGCACTTGATGAACTGCAAATTTTATACAGCGATCCTCAAACTTTTCGTCATGTCCAGTTGCGTCGCGTGTTATTTAAACAGGCAACTGTTTTATTTTATTAAATGAATAAATATTTAAAATTTAATGAATTTAAACTATATGCCACCAAATCAGGACAAAAAGGCATTTATTAATGATCAAATATACACAATTATTTCAGGCAATTATCATTATAAGTGATTAAGAAAAATCTAAAGTACAAATCAGTCACGTTTAATCACAAAAAGCCAATTATGTAAAAAAATATTACATTCTCTAACGAATTGCAATATTAAAAAATGAACATATCCAAAATCAGCAAAATACTACCTCTGTGGTCTAATTGATAAAACGTCTGTCATCCAGCCTAGGGGTTGCGGATTCAATTTCCGTAAGTACCTATTTAAAAAAAAAAAGGGCGAAATCTGGTTTTCATTTAACATTTTTCTGATTGGTTGAAATATATTGTCACATGACAGTAAGCTTGCGTGGTGTTTCTTTATACAAAGAAAATGTAATACAATACAAAAATAGTACATTTCAATATATTTGAATTAGAAATGTGTGCTCGGAAATCAAGGTTTTTTTGGCATCATTAGTCAAGCGTTCGGATTTAGAACAATTTGATTAGGCACGTCGTCACGTGCCATTGGAATGCTACCATACGCGAATAAATTTAATAACTATACTGGAATCATTTTTAGGCCTTTTTTGTGAAAGATAAAGCCACTTACTAGCTAGGTCACGGAGATCTTCAGTTTATTATCAATTAACTAAATTAGTTTAGTGAGTATTTATTCTAAAATATGGGAATGAACCATATTTGTATGGAATATGATCATACCACAAAACTGGACAGAACTCATCTACCTGATTCAGTTTCTCCGAGTTAACACATATATTGTACAAACTATTTACCACACCTCTTTCAATAACCATTACCTTTGATTTCGCTACATCACTTTTCTGATCATTTGCTTGGCAACTCTCATACACCTCACATATTCTACTTCTTAAATCTACTTTATTTTTATCACATACATTTATTTTACTCATTCTTTCACTTCTCCCATCATTTTTTAAATCACGCACACACGAACCTATATATAAATTAAACAACCAATGTGATAACATACACAATCGGTTTACGCTAAATATGCTAAAAAATAGTTGTTAAATACAAAAGTTGAGAATCACTATAATATCTATATAAAATAGACTTCAAAATCTAAATGATTACAAAACAGGTTTGGAGATAATGGTATTTGCAAATGATCGCACAAAATTCTCGGTTGATCAACATAAGCGTAAAAAACTGAAAGGCATCCCAATTTGGGTCCGTTTATTATCTTTTTGCTTCGCTCACGGAGTCTGAGGTTGCGTGCGGAACGGACGTGGCCGTAGCCAGAGTAATTACGGACAAAAACATGGAAAAATATTCAGTGTTTATTTTGGCAAGTAAATCTGTCTTCCTTGTACTTGTTTCAAGAGCGCTTAAGATTATGTATGTATGTTGTAAATAGGCGTTAAGAAATATTGCTAACAAGGTACTTCCTTAAATTTGAAATAAAATCTATACAGATCAAAATCAGCATCGTGCGTTTTTATGCAAAACAAAATTAATGGAATCGAATGAAAAATAATATTAATAATAATTAGTACTTATCAGCCACGTCAGAGATATTTTGTGAAAATCGGGAATAAATTCACCAATAGAATCAAACGTGTGCCAGTGCGCGACGTAGGTATGTATATTCTACATGTATATCTACTGTCTTACCACGTATATCTACTTCGGTATATGGGAACGCAAGAAATAGAATCTCAGTTCGCTTGCTTCTCTCGCTTCAGTAGCTCTCGGGCATCCATTTGAGGTGGTCTCTTCGCCCGTCTTGTGAACGTCGGCCGATGTTTTTTTCATGTTTTCAGCAATTAAATTTAAATTATTATCACTTTTGACTTCAAATTTAATTAATTTAAGCGATTGGCTATGAATATTCTTATTTTTCCGATTTTAAATCGCTCATTTTTACATATGTATTGATGTGTATTGAATACACAGCACCGGGGCGCGGGGTTTTTTTAGCACAGGAAGGGAAAGGTTAAACAATATACGAGGATTTTTTTCTAATGCAGTTTTATAACTAAAATTAATCTTTTGAGAAAAGGGAATTTATTTTGACAATTTTTTACCAAATATTACTTGTATTTAATGTGAACAGTTTGGCGACCTCAATGATCTATTTATTACGAAGTCTGCCTTCCGATCTTAGGGATTCGATTAAAAAAAATATTATTCAAAATCTGTCAAATCCAAGACGTTTGCAGATAGTATTGATTAATTGGAGCCAAAGCACGCATCAAAAATAAACATCTCCCGCTGAACATAATTATCTAAATTGCCAATCTCCGTTCATCACTCCTACGTTTAAGTGGTTGATTTTTTGCGGAGTGCAGCAGCTACGATAAAAAGGTGTCCATAATTGCAGCTTAAGACCCTTAACGTGAAATTTTTGGACTTGTTGCCATAAACTGGCATGTTGCTTCTGTTCAAATGCTTAAAGCAGATGGATTTTGATTCTGAGTAAATGTTTTGTTTTCTTAAATTTTTTTTAATGCTTTCAGTACGAGTATCACAAAGTCTTAATTTATTTTTAGAAATAACGTTGTTTCCTTACACCCAGCAATTGACATTATATTAGTATTATCTGCAAAAATCTTATGTGGTTGGTTGGTAAGCAGAGATCGCAGTACAAACTCGTTATTTCAATACATACATATTATCACGCGGGGTAGGCAGAGATAATTGATCTCCTAAATTTCTATCGAAGCACACACCTTTCACCTTTTCCACATTCATACATCTCGTTATGCATAATATTTTATTATTTATACTTTTCACTTAACCTTCTTTCAAAATCTGATACATTTGGTCCAGCGACGAACTATTTTAAAAATTGTTGCCGCTTTTTAACAAATTCGTTTCGGGGTTGGAAAGAGAGGACAGATTTTCATAACTTCATCTAAACGTAGCACCATATTTCACTTCTTATCTATTCAGAATAAAAATCCTTTCGTTAGATAAATTCCACATTTTCAGAACATTTTTCATTAAAAAATTTAAGAATTCTTAAAAAAATACATATCTTCTGAAGGTCGGGCATTACACATATCTACTAAAAACACATAGTAAAAATATAACTTAAGCCTGTTGTTAGTCATTACGAAATATTCCTGACAACTCACAATGCAAATATTTTTCAGTTAATAAAGAAAACAAAAAAAATTCACGGTTTATAATATCTAATGTCAATATCGAAACAACCTATTAAAAATAGTTACCTAATTATCAGACGCCGCTTTATCGTCGCTCAGTCTAAGGTCTATAGTTGACTTTTTAGTTCCTTCTTCATACTCCGACCTTAGCACTAAATTGTAAATTTGAACTATATTTTCTTTCTTTCGTTCTTGCTGACAGTTACCTGAGGTGGTATATATGGGTTAACTTTTTTATTTTGTTCTCTGCCATACGTTTTTGTTCTTTTTTAATTTTTTATTTATTCTTTAATCTAGATATGCGGGGGTGTGGGATGGAAGACCCCCGATACCCTTGCGGTCGGGCTCGCTCTACATTGGTGGGATGTATCTCGGCCGGGGGAATGTTTGTGGGATGAGCCTGGACCTTTTAATGTCTTCTCTCTTGAATGTATTTTTTTTGTCATCTATTTATTTTCTGTGTTTTTTTTATATTCTTGTTCTACGTGTTCAAGGGTGTGGGCTGAAAAACATCTGGTGCTCCCGTGGCTGGGTTCGCCCTATATTGGTGGGGTGTTATGAGATGAGCCCAGACCTTTTGATAGCTTCTGTATTTAATGTATTATCTGCAATTTATGTGTTTTAGAAGTGTTATTTAAATATATTTTGTACATACTATGTTGCTGTCAATAAACCTATATTTATTTATTTATTAATATTTTTAGGAAGTCCGAGAAATCGCAGAAGTTGTATGTGTATGGAAGAGGCTAAGGATGTGTGTCCTAATAGGAAAGTCTGCCGCTCTGTCCTCTCTGCCTACCCCGACAGGGAAATGGCGTGATGGTACCTATGTATGTAATGCTAACCAAACAAAAGTATTTTATTTGAATAATAATATCAATGTATTGTAGTATGTATTCGTAAATATACATATGAACCATATATCCAGAAATTATACATACTCGTATATCTTAAGTAAATGGAAAAAATATATATTTGGGAGAGAAGCTATCAAAAAGTGTTCTCATCTCATAACAATAAATAAATCATATTTTATGCATTTTAGACGTGATCCACTTTAAAACATCTATTGGTTTTGACTACAAACTTCACTTACTTTACTATTATTTTATTAATCTCACTCAAAAAAACAATAATTTGACTACACAGAAAAACAAACTCACAGATCTATTTGTGGAAATGAAATATGTCACAAGATAAAATGAGAAAAGTGAAAAAAATCCTTGTAAAAAGAGACGATAAATTCTGGCAGCTCCTAATAAAATATTCAAGGAGAACAAACAGAGAAGTTTTGGAGTTGGAGATAAGGAAGATAACACCCACATTATATGGGAGCTCCAATGCCACATTTAAACAAAGGATTTATTTCCTTGCGTATTTAGACAAAATTAGATAACATATTAAATAAAAAAATGCCACTAATTAAAGTCTTTTAGAAGAATCTCGTATTTTTTCAAATGTAATATATGTTGAAGGATACACATCGCCATTGAAGGATACACATCGCCGTCGAAGGATATCGGCTGCCGATAGAATTTCACCTTAGATAGTTTGCTTCGAACAGCGACCTAAAAAATATAATATCTCTCCAGCGAAGAAATGTTTTTCTAAACAACTTATGTTATCTTGGTATTTTACATCTTTTACATAAAAGGAAAAAATAATTAAAATAAAAAACTTATTTTATATTTTTGTGTTCACCATATATAATAAGTTTTTTATTTTACTTATTTTTTCCTTTTATGTAAAAAATTGCACCACAAAGTGAAACTATAGCCTTTTCGAAGATTCAAGAAATAATTTTACATCTTTCTTTTTCATTCGCAATCTTTTGAGTTATTTGCAATTTTCCAATCATGATATATCGTATGTATGGTGTGCATATTCCTGAATCTTTTAAAACCATTTATATCATCATCTTGCCCACACTTCATAAGAAGTATATTGCATTCAATTAGATCAGCCTCTGTTTATTAGGATAAGGGATAACTTTTCGTAGAGATGAATGGTATAAGTAAAATTGAGAAATTAATCTTGAGATGGTTCACCACATTTAGAGATGAGTTGTGAAAAACATAGTTATGGTAAGAAGTATGAGAAACAGAAGAGCATGTGTATCGGACGTATGCGTCACCTAAAATATATGATTTTATTAGTAATTGCTGTGTAAATATTGTAGAGAAAAAATTGTAATCATTGTACCTATTGCAATGAAATGTTCCTTATGCGTGGCCTTCGCAATAGTCACTATAAATAATCGAACAGCCCATGTATGCAGAATGCGCGCGGTATACATGGTAACAAGTATCTAGTAAGCCGCAACGGCATAAACGGGCGAATAAAGGGGCTTACAATGAGCGATGGACTGCACATAAGGAACGAAAAACGATCAAACTACATTCTCAGTTTCTGGAAGGTCTACTGTGTTTTATTTACGACAAACTTCTACCTGCTAAAAAGGAATCTCTTCACCCTGCTACTTTTCACCGGAAAAGCAAGAAGTAAACCGGAATCTCCGATTATTGAGTGGCAGCCATCCTCTTATTTGACAGTCTTTGTACCGGTGTTATACAGCACATATAACGTAATGTAGGAATGTGGACTAGGCGAGAGCTAGTTGTAGAGATAGGAAGGTATGGAGCTTCCCTAAAATATGGATTTTTATGTCATTTAAGATTTGTGAGGTTCCTTAATTAGCGTTTTGAACATATTTAAAAGCGGGGCCGAAAGACGAAAATCCATTCTGCTCCAATAATCGGATTTTCGTATTCAAATCACTTGAGTAGTCACGAAACTTGTGGTTTGTCATTGTTCGGATAGGTACTAGTACTAGTTTGTCATTGTTCGGATAGGTACTAGTACTAGTTTGTCATTGTACGGATAGACTACCTAGACTGACACGAGTGTTGAGTCTAGCGCTTGAACAAAAAGTTTACTTCGTTAGTAAGAGTAAAGAAACAGTTGGAGAAATTTTAAATGAGAGCATGTATGACGGAATGTTTGGCTGGAGACGTGAGCCGTTAGTACGTCTAGAAAGGCATGGAGGTCTGTTACTTCTGCCTACCCTTAAAGAGATGTGGCGTGATTGTGTGACAACCTCCGTGGCCTAGTTGATAAAACGTTTGTCTTCCAATCCGGAGGTTGCGGGTTCGATTCCCGTTGGAACTCAGATTTTTTTAAAAAGGTTTCTAGTCTGGTTTTCAATTAAGGCCTCTTTAACATATTTCTGGTTGGTTGGAAGATTTCCCCACATGGCAATAAACCCGCCAGGTTGTACTGTATACAACAAAATTATAATACAATACACTATGTTTGTATGAAAATATTCGTACATTTTTAACATAGTTCTTGTGATATTTAAATCAGTTAAAAAAATAGTGAAAGTGTGAATAAAATCATGAATCGCCAAGTGACACTTAATGGAAATAACAAATTGATTTTTAATGGGAAATAAAATAATTGAAAATGGTATCTGATGAAGCGGACAGGGCCTACAGATTCCCAAGGTAAAGTGAACCATCGGAAGTTGGCAGTGGGCGGCTCGGCTGTCCGGAACCGATCTAATTAATCAAGCGAATCTTCGCAAATCAATATTTAATCAAAATTAACGAGCAAAAATTAAAATATTATTTATTTTTAGCTTTAAAGACTAACCAATGAACCTGGACCCTAGAAAGATGTAACGGCAGATGGTTGAAGATTGAAGAGCAATGAGAAAATACCTCCATGTCCCAGCATCGCATTTTTTCTTTCTTTACGTTGACTTTTTTCTCTCTCTCTCAAACTTAACGAGATCTCTGAAAATTTGTTGAAGTTCCTATGTACGTTTTTTTTATGAATATTAGAGTGAATTAATTGTAGGATTATATTTTTCTTCTAAGGTTTTCATAAAGAGATTATTTTTTTGTATATAAAGGTCTTGTATCTCCTAAGCTTTGACCTGTCTCATGTTTGTATTATATGTGTATGATTCATGTTAATGTGTATACTTTTTGTGACAAGCTGTTTTTATATTCGTGGGCAATTACATTTTTTTTATTGAGAATTACTATTGTAATTATTTTTAATGGTCGATCGTACATATTTTATTACTTTCGTTGTATACAGTTCTACCGTGTGTAAAAAAATCCCTCCAAACGACCAACGTAATATAAAATTGTAATATCTAATACTATGATGGGCGACAGCTTAACAGGTTGCGCTGTCTTGAATGCAGCTGCATACTTGGTCGTTGTTGCAGGCAAGTATGAACAAATGATTTCCCTGTTGATCGAACTTCACTGTTGAAATATCCTGAAGGGTTTAGTTTAAGTTATGCTTATGATATTCAAAGCTCTTAATAGTCTGGCACCGCAGTTTGCTTATTGATTTAGTATAAAAGATAATTAATTATACACAAATTTTAAGCTAATTAAAATACGTATAAGACTTCAAGTCTTTGTACTTGTTTTATTTTTACTTCAAAAATACTTAAATATATACTATATTATTAATGGTTAAGGCATTAACATTATGGAGGTTAAAAGACATTGTTATTTGTTTTTTATCAAACACTGTATATTCCACTTTTTGTAACGGTATAACACTACCAGTTTCAAGGAGTTCACCTCATCGTCAGGGGAGCACTTGTTTTGTGTATTGTTTGTGCTCCCCTGATGATGAGGTGAATGCCTTGAAACCGGTAGTGTTATACAGTTACAAAAAGTGGAATAAACAGTGTTTGATAAAACAAATTACAAATTAATATATTATTTTATATATTATTTATAATTAAAGCATAAACACTGTGGAGGTTTAAAAACATTGTAATCTGTTAAGTGCAACACTGTTTATTCTATCAATATATTATTTAACATTTTTAATCTATTAATAATAACGGGGGTAGAGTCTCGAGTTGGGGCGCTCTTAAGGACAGGTTCGTCTATAAAAAGCGCTATTTATTATTATGATTATCGGTGTGCAGTAAGTTTATTAATTGATTTACATGCCTACTCCAGTAGTCTTCAATTTGAAGACTTGACTAACGAGTATAAAGATAATAAAGTCTCCCAACGTAGTATTTTGGCTACTCTTCAACACGTCCGTAACACCATAACGGATTTGTTAAAGAGTACCGCAAAATCGATCGATATTATAAATCACATTTAATTTATGGTTTAAAAGATTGCCACTTGACACCTGCTTGAATTCACAAAGAAATCATAAATATTCTTGCCATAAGTGAGTAGCACACACCGCTGTCTGTTTTGGTAAAATGTGTCTGTTTGAATTTGAAATTCAAATGTCGGTAAATCAAAAATTGAATTGTTAAATATTCGCAATGAAATTCCTCGTCAATTTCGCAATGTCTATAAATAGATATTTCATTAATTCCCGCTTGACATCTAAATTCAATTCGGAGGCAAGTGTTTATGAAAGAACTCCAAGCCTTCAAGGACGCAACTACAAATAGGGTTACCAATTAAAATGACATGTTCTAATTTTAGGGGGTGCATGTATAGTATTATTATTCCATATAAAGTAAAATAACATATTCAGAAAATTTTCAGTAATTAACTTTATTAAAAATACTAACAAACAAATTAATCGAATAGCGCTTACTAATAATAAAAAAATAACACTTGTTAACGCCACCAAATAATTTCGTATTGAATGAAGTCTGAAAAAGAACATAAAAATTGAGAACTTTAAGGTCAATTTCGTCTTCATCTGAATATAATTAATTCATAGGGCGGAGTAATAAAACAGGGTTTTTGCCGTTTCTGGTCTTGTGGCGAGAAATGGTCTTCCTCTAAGTGTTAGAAATATAGAAATATGGGTGACGTGTGCACGACCCTTTTGGGAGGCTTTATAAAAATGTATGATTATAATACGAGGCGTATCCAGAAAGTAAGTGTACTGAGGCTCTCACGACCAGATAGATTTTATTTTTCAATATGCTGACCCTTCCCCTCCGCAACGAGACCGGTTCGAGGTCAGTACGTTGAGAAGTGTCGACGCGACAACACGTTTCGTGAAAAATGTAAATCCAATCTCCCGCCAAGTGCGAAATACGGGGCGTCATCCGTTATCTCGTTTGGAAGGGAAAACCTCCGGTTGAGGTTTATAATGAGGTGAAAACTGCATATGGTGATAAAGCTATGAATCGTACGAGTGTGTACAAAAGTGGTGTCGCGAGTTTAAAAACGGTCGTACGTCTGTGCATGATGATCAGAGCGGAAGACCTTCAATTGTGACTGACGAAATTGACGAAATTGTTTTGGGACTGTCAAGGCATAATTTTAATTGAATATATGCCTCAAGGGGAGACCATCAACTCTGCAAAATACTGTGAGACGCTAAAAAAATTGCGGAGGGCGATTCAGAACAAGAGGAGAGGCATGCTGACAAAAGGAGTCTGCCTGCTGTACGACAATGCCAGACCACACACGGCCAACGCCACGAAGGAACTGCTCGCCTCGTTTAAATGGGATGTCCTCAACCATCCCGCGCATTCCCCTGACCTTCAGATTACTATCTATTTACCTCCCTGAAGCTGCACATGGGTGGAAAAAGGTTTTCAACCGACGAGGAGGTAAAGGAGGAGGTGGAGAAGTGGACGGAGGGGTTGGCGGGAAACTACTTCGAGGAAGGCATCAAAAAGTTGATACCCCGCTTCACCACCTGCATTGAGAGGAATGGCGACTATGTCGAAAAATAGCTTACATATGTACTACGGTAACCACGTAATTTTATTGTTTAAATAAAAAAAATTGTAACCTACAAAAATTCAGTACACCTACTTTCTGGACTTACCTTGTATATATGAACAGAACACAAATACTCGTACACTACATTACATCTAAAGCCGAATGTGTTACTATCACACCTCGAAAGGTTCACACAGTTTCTTTGTAGTGAATCTTCTCTGGGTAAGTTTCCATACCGAATAGGTGTTTTTAAATGTATGAAAATACGAAAAAGTACCTTATCTAATGGGCGTGGTAACAATCTTCCTATGATTATACTCAATTAATATATATTTATTTTGTAATATTTTTAATGTCACTAATATTGAGTTCGAATCCCGAGTAAGAGTGCCCTTGAGGATAGTCTAATCTCTAAACGACGCTATATAAATTATCCTTTTATTATGTTTATTATTAATAAATGACAAGTTAAGCTTTTCTTTTTTTCATTCTTGCTGACAGTTAACCTGAGGTGGTAAATGTGGGTTCACTTTTTATTTTGTTTTCTGCCATATATTTTGTTTTTTTTTTAATCTAGATATACGGGGGTGTGGGCTGAAAGCCCTCGATGTCCTTGCGGTCGGGCTCGCCCTACATTAGTGGGGTGTATCCCGGCCGGGGGAATGTTTGTGGGATGAGCCCGGACCTTTTAATGTCTTCTCTCTTAAATGTATTTTCTGCAGTTTATTTTGAGATGTACATATGTGCGACACTCGAAGAAATTTACTATATATATGTACACATTGTGTTGCTATCAAGGAACCTTTATTTGTTTATTTGAATTGATCTGAGGCGGTATTTGTTTATTTTTCTGCCATCTATTTATTTTCTGTTTTTTTTCTCTTCTTATTCTACATGTGCAAGGGTGTGGGCTTAAAAACATCTGATGTCCCCGTGGCTGGGCTCGCCTTATATTGGTGGGCTGTATCTTGGCCGGGGAGGTGTTATTAGATGAGCCCAGACCTTTTGATAGATTCTGTCTTTAATGTATTCTCTGCAATTTATGTGTTCTTGAAGTATATTTTAATATATTATGTACATACTATGTTGCTATCAATAAACCTATATTTATTTTTTAAATCATAAGTACCGAAAATATTATATCTCAAATAATTTTATACTGTTACATCTTGAATTATTGGTCGAAATTTTATGAATTTAATCATCCTCATAAATCTTCAGTTTATGCGTTCCATCAGGAACACAACGGTACGATAAAATGCCTTCATCCAAGTCGATCCATAGCCCGGTACTCCACGAAACATTCTCTCTCGTGACACCAGTACAGTGTGTAGGATAGGCGTCCGATAACTCGGGTCCCTTGCGGCGATAAAACAGCGCAAATATTTGTCAGTTATCACCAAACGGCATTTTCAATACGTCTCCAAACAACCTCAAACGCCTCCCTTTAAATAAATACGATCACGCCGTTTCACAGCCTGGTAAGGCAAACGAAACAGCGTTAGTCCTTCTCATCTCAAGACACATATTACGCCTTTTCCACATCCATAAACATTATACAGTTCCTACGATTTATCTTACTTATTACATATCCTTTCAAAATAATGCCATTTGGTCCAATCATACTTTCCTCGGTCTTCCTCTACCAAGCCTTCCACTCACATTTGAACTGAATATTTATTTTTTTAGGCTTTCTTTAATGTGTTAGTTATAGGCTGCAGCTGCGTCCGAAGTCACGTGAATATGGTATACCTCCTAGCCCCCAGCGTACATCTAAGATATCCATTTAAAAAAGACTGAGAAGTCTTCTTTCTTGGACCTTGGTAACATGCCAAGATTCAGAGCCATACAGCAAAATATACATGATACAGGCGCCAGACAGCTGACACTTCACCGTCAGACTCATAATAAAGTACCAAGTAATTTGTATTATTTATCTGATGATGACCCTAGTTTTAAAGCAAGCAAGATATAAAATTGACAGGCACTGCTGTTCTACTGTATTGAAAACCTTGTGTTTTTATCCTGTTATCGCAGTTTCGTTTTATTCACTCAACTTGGGTGTTATTTATCATAAAATGATAAGTAATCTATTTGAGCCTGTTATTATTTTAAACTTCGAAATCAATAGTTTTTTTAATAGTTGTTTTTACTCATATCACGGTTCGTAAACAAAACTTATTGATTTGATTGATTGATTTTATTTATCCAAATTGCTAATCGGATATATTGAACAATGTGATCGTGCTACAATATTATCTTCGTTCCCAGTAATCGAGCCTCCGGGTTTAACACTCGCCTAACTGTGCTAAAAAATTCCGCCAGCCACGGTGCTGGACGCTAAGCGTCCAGTGAAAAATGTATGTTTTAAATTAAAATTATGCAAAGTCTGTTATGTTATTTTTTGTAATTAGCTATAAAAATATTTTTATTGTGTATTAAAACGTCGAATAATCAAATAAAATATAAGTCCTGGTCACTCGCTATCCATCACAGGATGGCAAGTGTTAAAACCACTAGACAAAGTAGACACGCAACTCGCAGTTCATAATTGTACGTGTTGGTTAGACGCTTGTTGTGACGATAAGATGGTATAAAATACCCAGTCATTTTAACAGTAGATCTGAATGTTAATTTAATTCACCTCAGGCCCAAACAAATACTACGAACCACCCTACGTTCTCCGATGAGCAACGGTAGGCACCAAATTATGCAAAGAGCACATATATAAGTATGTATTTATAAATACCCTGTATTTATATATTTAAAATATTTTTCTTATAAATTCACACCGTAACCCCCCCCTCCCCCCCCAACCACCATCTTCATAGTAACATATAATATAAAATATCTATATATGTGTATGTCAATCGTTTCCCTCTGTGTGTGCAAATAAACACGTGTTACATATAAAAATTTAACTATATGTATTTTATAACATTAATATTTGTAAAAAAATTATCCTTTCCTCTCTACCCATGTTTTCTCCCAACAAACCCAATCAAATATCCCACGTCCGTCTCATAAGTCCGATGAAGAAGTAATGTGTCCCAAAGTCGGACCGATACTCCGACTACAAATCATCAATAATGTAACAGTGCAGATCCACTGACACATATCTTCCGAATGGCCTCGCGTTACACACCTCTACTAAAAAAACTTGGAAAAAATATAACTTAAGCCTATTCGACATTACGCAATATTTCTGACAACTTATAATCAAAACATTTTTGAGTTAATAAAATAAACAAATAAAAATATTTCACAGTTTATTGTATCTTATGTCAATATCTGAATAACCTATTAAAATAGTTACCCAATTATCAGAGGTTGCATTATCGTCGCTCAGACTAAGGTAAATGTTGACTTTTTAGTTCCGACTTCATAGTCTGACCTCAATACAAAATTCAAAATCTAAACTAAATTTTTTACTAAAGAAATTTGTATTTCAAGTAAAATTTCGTACAAATTCGTCAAAAAGTCTTTTAATAAGGGAGTCAAGTTGGTTTATAACATAATTTTAAAGTTTGGTACATGGGAGGTTCGTCTATAAATATAAATCACATAATTATAAGGTTAGAAATTAGTATTTAAGCCGGACTATGAATTCTGGTCTTAATTATAATTATTAATATCCAGGTCTCAAACTTAATTTAAGACATCGTTCCACGTAAATATATAATATTAAGCGACACTATGAGCTCACTTTTAAATATTCAAAATTAGTTTGGTGAATGTTTTTATTGTAGACGTTTCTAAGTTCCTTCTTCTTCGAAATTTCCTAAATCTTTAATTTTGACTGAAATATTCCATTTTGATTTTGTTTTAATAATTGTATTATTTGTTATTTAATTCTTTGTGTATTTTCTATGACTGTATTTTTTTGATTGAATTTAATTTTTTTCTTTCAGCAATGTTGTACTACGTATTTTTAATTTCAGGCGCCATATGCGTTCTAAATTGTGTTAATTTTTTAAACTTGGCTATACTTTATCTTTTGTTTAAACAATGTTACTATGATTTATAAAGGACACTTAAGTGTCGTACATTTTATCCAAACATAAATAAATAAACAAATTAAACAATCAATTCGCTCTTGAGGGAATATTTTATTACAAACGAGAGATATGATAGTTTTGTATTGCTCTTTTGATGTATACATTACAACTTGGCGGGTTTAAAGCCATGTACCAATTTTTTCAGCCAAAAAGATATTAAACAAGCCTTTAGTAAAAAACAAATTTTAACCCTATTTTTATATCTGTATATCAAACGTTTTCCATTAGGTCTCGGAGGTCGTCAATTGTTTTCTAGTCTAATTTTTATTTATTCATCACAAAATGAATGCTACATAACAACATGTTCGGACGCAATTTAATATCGATTATTAATTTTCCTTACTATTTTGAATAATTAAAGCTATACATAATATATTGAAATAGATCATTATTAAGCCTGTACTAGTAAAAGGTTTTAATATCAAGTGATTACCAATAAATGGAATCATTATGGGCAGTTTACATTTTCGATACAAAAATATTTTTTTACTTTGTGTTTATGTACGCGCTAATCTTGAGAACCATTGAACGAATTTTGATCTCGTTTTTACTATTCTATATGTTATTCCTTAGGAAATGTTAAAAGTTTATAAAAAATACCCTACCTCTTTAGTAGACTGGAGTTATGAAATAAATGTAAAGTAGGTAGGAGAAAATTTTCAAGTATCATAAAACTCGACACGCTGTTAAAACAATAAGGCCGAGGCCACACCAAAATGCTTTGTTAGGTGCTAAGCTAGATTTTACGTGACTCATATACTAGGTGACTTAATGCATGGCCACACCAAAGTGCTACGCACAAATTCATTTGACAGTTAGGAGCGGTCGAGTCAACACACGATGTCACTGTCAAAACTAACCAATTTCATTACAACTTACCATCTTTATTTACTTTCCAAAGTGGTTTTATTACAGGTAAATTTTTCTATAATTTGCTCGATGGGTTCCACAGAGGCTCTCTTTTATACACAGCTGTCATTAAAACTTCCGCCATCTTGTAAATTACCCAACACGTCTGTTCGCTAGGAGATTCACTCGATGGCTAATCGTCATGCAACGTGGCGCGAAGCGTGCAGTGTGGCCACTGCGATAGTATGCGGTACGTTGGTTCGCTAGGATATGTCGCCTAGCTCGAAACATAGCTCTAAGCATCAAGCGAGGCTCCTTCCTGTGTGACCGGGGCCTAAGACATATATCAAAACACTGTATGGATGAACTAAAGGATTTATCAAATCCCACAAAAAAACATATCTAATTATGATAGTTAGTTCAAAATGATTACTTTTACAAAGTTTATTATTGACATGCATACCACCACGCCATTTCCCTGTCGAGGTAGGTAGAAAGGAGCGTTAGACTTCAACATCCATACACATTCTCATACAACTCCTATAGTTTCTCTGACTATTAACATTCCCTTCTTTCAAAATATTCACTTGATTCAACCACACATTCCATTTTTATTTACACTGTATATTTGTTCTATAAGTATTTTTAAACTTAGTTATCCACGATTTTTCAAATCAATTTAACGCACGGATTCAAAAAAAGCCACGACTTATTGTTAAAGAGAAATATGGAAAAAAGTTAATAATTAAATTGCTTTTTGGAACGAATCAATGATTTTTAGCAAAATATGACTATATTCATAAGTAATATTAGTATTGTTTATTGTAGTTGAACTGATTATCTGTTACTTTTGATTTCTAAATCATCGTTTCTCAACTTGTGGGGAAAATAAAAATTATAAAACAAAAATAACACATTTATAAAAGAAAAATAGCACATTTATTTAACGAAAATCTTATCTTATCTTTATACATTTTTATCTTTTCGGGGGTCTTAGGGCAAAAGAAGGTTGACAAACTACATTAATACATTTCGATATAATTTAGCCGTAAAATTAAGACAGAACATTCAACATATTCGTATAAAATTCTACTCAAAACTCAAAATATTGACGAAAATTGCACTAAAAATATTGACATTAAATTATACTAAAAAATTTTGACACTTATTATGAAAACAAAAGATTTGTTTTCGTGTCAAAAAAAATCTTCATTGTAAATTATCCATAAACATAAACTTTTTTGTTGCTTAGTAATCGCTACATTTCACATTTAACAGATGTTCATATTTTGAAAAAAAAAACACCAATGTATTAACATTTAAAGTTCTGATAGTCCAGCAATTGTATTACTTTCACTATAAGTTGTAAAGAAAAACCCGTAAAAGGGAAAGCAAAACCAATGATCATATAACGAAAACTTACAACAATAAATAAAATAAAAAATCAGATCTTAATGAATCTTGTAAATAAACCACAATAAAATAATAAACACTCACAGGAATTCATAAGTTAAAATTAAACTAAAGTGACTTTGATAGGAGTTAATTTTGGTGGTCACGTTAAATGAAATGGACCGGAAATGCCAGCCATTTGCAATTCTCTGACCAGCCTCCGAATGATATTCTTTGTTAAAAATAAAAGTAAAAATACATTTTGTCATCGGAGATTCTTCACTCTCCAAAAATACGCTTAGGGTGTGGGTTTAAAGCGGATCGAATTAAAAATCGATCTTTGAAATGGAATCAACATAAAAGTAAATGCAGAACTGTATATGCGTTATTGAACATTTTAATGAATTATTGTTAATTTAATTGTTTTACTGAGAACAAGTGAGGGATGTAGAATAGATGCATTTGAAATGTGATGCTGGAGAAGAATATTACGAAACGCCTCCATTCTCGAAGAACTGAGAATCACAGACAGATTTTCGACAATATGCCTTCGACGAGTCGTCCGATTATTTGAGCACATTATTCGTGGCCAAGAAGATAGTTTAGAGGTTTGTGGTTAATGGAGGCATGGAAGGAAAACGCACAAGACAATAATCACAATGCGTTAGACTGACCAAATGAGAGACGCAACTGGACTACCCTTAACAACTGCCCTTCGAGTCCCGGAGTGCAGGGATGGAGGGAGAGGAGTCGTCGGAAGCTATCACAGGAGTCACGATGCTCAGTGATGAGCTGCACAACAGGGTGATGATGAATTGTTTCCCAACTACATGGACTTGAAGATTACTAGAAATTTCTCCGTGGCTTGCAGAAGAAAAATGTTGAAGAGTGTTTTTAAGTGAAAACCAGACTGGAATCCTCTTTAAAAAATCTAGATTCCAATGGGAAGCGCACCTGCAACCTCCGGGTTAGGAGACAAGCGACTTATTTATTTTCAACTTTTGTATTGTGGTTTGTATGCGCGAACGTATTTTCCATTTGGACTCTTATCAGCTTTTCCATTTTTTGCTGATAGTGTAAATCTGAGGTGGTATTTGTGGGTTTGCTTTTTATTTTTCTGCCATTTATTAATTTTCTGTTTTATTTTCTTAGTCTACATGGACCAGGATGTGGGCTGAAAAACATCTAGTGTCCTCGCGGCCGGACTCGCCCTATATTGATTGGGTGTATCTCGGCCTGTGGGATGTTATGAGATGAGCACAAAACTTTTCATAGCTTCTTCTCTTGTTTTTCTGTAGTTTATCTCGAAATATATCATATCATGTGCTATTTCGGAATGTATTTACAATATATATTATATGTACATATCATGTTGTTATCAATAAACCTATATTTAATTATTTATTTATTTGCCAACTAGGCCACCGAGGGCGTCTTATTAAGCACTATACGAGTATAAATGTGTTAGAAAAACTATAATAATTTATTTGAGGGATTTAGATTTATATCGAAGTTAATTTTATTTCACTTAAAATCATCAACGGAGTCAACTAAAATTGGTCACTAGCTACAGACAGGAGATCTCAAATATTTTAAAATGCTACATATAAAAACTTCTTGGACCACCAATTCACGTCGAGTCAATAATCTTGATATACTAAATACAGGATGTCGCAAAAAAATGTATCCACACTTTAATGGCTGGTAACCTGCTGTTTTTTTTTTGTTTTACGAGTATATTTGATTATCGAGAAATAATGGCTGAAACCAGACTTAGTTTTGAACAAAGAAATATTATTTTGAAGTGCTACTGGAAGTACGAAAACGCGGTAAACGACTTTTTCTTTTGGGGATTTCTCAAGAATAAAGTTTATGCTAAAAAACCTGAAACCATTGATGAATCACGAGTAGCCATTGAAAGATAATACCAAATTAACTCAAATACCAAATGAAATGATTCTCGATGTTTGTGATTCCATTACCAGTAATGTCTAGACCAGAATGGTCATCAGTTTGAAAATAGACGCTCTGAATAAAAACATACATTTATGTAGTTTATTGTGAATGTTGAAAGCCAACTGCGTGCTTATAAATACGAGTCCAGACTTTATAATTATTAAAATTGTGGATAATTTTTTTTTGCGACACCCTGTATGAAAAATTCCAAAACAACATTTTTTGATCTGCTGAGCTGCTGGATAAAGGACTAATTATTCATTTTTTATATATTTTTTTATTTTTGCCATAATTAAAACATATATTTTTGTGTTACACAAATATTTCTCGTTTCAAAATGTGGCTCCGATTAATTATTATTCATATGGAAGAATAGAATACACTGTCAGAACCAAAAATCTCCTTCGAACCAGCGAAATGAAGGTACTCAGGAGTACGCTGGCAAAACCCTTCGTGATAGAGTACGAAACACAGAAATCCGAAGGATGTGCGAAGTTGGAGATATTGTCAGATGCGTACGACAGAGTAGAAGGTTCTGGAACGAACATGTATCCAGAATGGTGGAACCAAGAGCCGTAAGAATGGCCAGGGACAGTATCCCCCAAGCAAGTAGACCTCCAGGACGACCTCCAAAAAGATGGAAAGATAGCCGACAGTCGACGTCACAAGAGGGAAACGATGATGCAGGACCATAACAAGCTAACAGGCCTTAAAGAAGAGGAAAAAGAATAAGAATGCTAGGAAGAATTATCCTCATAATACTAGGTGAAGCCGAGAATACGAGTACATATCCACTGTGTCACTGAATTGGTTCAATATTTCGAAACCGCGCTTTACTCAGTGTCAAGTCATTACATTAGTTCTGGAAGTTAGTACATTGAATAGCGAATGATTTCTTGCACGGTTTTAACTAGCAGGAATATAAAAACTAAGTTAGTCTAATTTTGCGGTTCGACTGAAATTACATTGCAGTAGAATAAGACGGTGGACTTTTGCCTTCTTATTGTAATGCTTGTATAATTACATAATGCCAAAAGTTCAATAAACCACAAATGTTATTTAAGTCTTGATTATTTTTCAATTAGCACTGTTGATCATATTTTCACAACGAATAGTCCACGTTTTTTTTATTTATAATATGATAAATTACATAAAATAATCGAAACGTACGTTGTCAAAATTGGGTAAGATAATAATCAACTACAGTATTTTGGTACCAACTTTGGTCTATAAGAGTGAAACGTGGGCGTGGAAAAAGACTGAGAAGAATACATCGGGTGACAATGTATTGTATTACATTCGCGTTGTATACAGTACAACCTGGCGGGCTTATTGTCATGTGGCAATATCTTCCAACCAACCAGACAATGACGACCTCCGTGGCCCAGTTGGTAAAAGAGGCCTTAAGTAAAACCAGACTGGAATCTTTTTTTTTTTTAATCTGGGTTCAAACGAGAATCGAACCCGTAACCTCCGGGTTGGGAGATAAGAGTTTTACCAACCAGTTCACGGAGGTTGTCATGACAATATGGAATGAAGTGATGGTGAGGAATGTAAACTAAGGGATGATATGTTGAGTAAGATGATGAAGAACACTCTGAGATGGTTTGGACAGGTAAAACGAATGAATGAAGAAAGAGTAATAAAACAAACATACAAGTGCAAATGTAAATGAAAGGCGTTGTTGGGGAAGATTTAAAAAAGTATGGTTGGATCAAGTGAATAATATTTTAAAATATGAAAAAGTAAGAGAAATGTAGGAGCATTATGGATGTGCCGAGATAATTATGTCTGACCGTCTGTCGTCTCAGCCTACTCCAACAGGGATACGGCATGATGGTATGTATGTATATAATTTGCAATAAATCCGCCTTCACATTATAAATTTAGTAATTGTTTTGACAAAGATTTAACAAAGCATTTAATTGAGGTACGTTTCATTCAACAATGACTAACGTCTCTGTTGATTGAATACTTGGATGAATGGAGGGAAATATCGGCATAGACATACTATACCTATCCGAGGTCGTTTCGTGGTTCAGCTCAGTCCATGTTGAGTGGGAGTGTGCAATCGGCGATATAACGCAACAAAGCAAATCACATTCGTATAGGCAGGCAAGTACAACATACTCGTAGATGTTATCTTTGGAATAAATTTGATCGTTGAGTAGATACATTAGAAGGCGCATAATTTATGATGATTGTTTATGAAAATAATATTATTTTAAATTCTAGTGATTTTAAAAAAAAATTTATTGCAATATTTTACTTTGTGGTATCATATACAAGTTTAAATTGTTTTGTAAGTAATTTTTTTTTAATTTATTGTATTTAATAATCTTAATTCATATCATCAGTATTTCCCGTCGAGGTAGGCAGAATACGGATTGCCAGAATTACCTATCTCAACACACCAATTTCGCATCTTCTAGATTCATACAACTCATCCGATTTCTCTGACTTTTCATGTTACCTTCTTTCATGACATCATTCGCATGATCCAACCATGTTTTCCTTGATCTTCCTCTACCACCCCTCATATTTGCAGCATGTATTTGTTTTAATAGTCTTTCTTCTTTCATTCGTTTCACATGGTAAAGTACCGACCAATAATTGGAGTGATGATGTGTGAGGAGTTTAATTTCGCATGTTTCCAGTTGTAATTGAGTTTCACTGTTTGTCAGGTTGATGAAAACGTGCAACGGGGTTTTGTTTTTGTGTAATCAACAATCGGAAAGAAGTATCGATTTATTTGTTCATGCTAAATATACTCAGTGAGATACAGGCAAATGTCCAGTTTACTGGGGATACGACAAATGAAACGCAACAAACCCAGATCCATTAAAATTATATGTCCAAATTAAATAACCTGTTGTTTTTTCGCAAATTATGTATATTTTTTGTCATGTGTAATAATAAATAAATAAAAAAAATAAAAAATAAAACCATGGTTGGATCAAGTAATAAAATTTCAGATAAGGAAACTTGAAAAGTCAGAGAAATCGTTGAAGTTGAATGAGACATAATCAGGAGTTTAGAATGTGTCAACTAAGAAAAGCCTGGCGCTCTGTCGTCTCTGCCCACCCGACATGGTAATGGCGTGATGATGTATGTAACAACATAAATAATTATCGCCGTTTGAGTGTCGGTTAAAGCACCAAAACCGTAGCAAGCTTAAAAAAATAGTCGAGAAGTAACAGCTGTCAATTGCATCGGAAAAATAAAGATGTTCGAAAACATATTTTGAAGTAAGATTTTTTTGTTCTTTTGATTGATGTATTTTTGAGTTTCTGAATATTAATATTTGGCCGGTACTTCATTGTATGGATAATATATAGTAATGCAAAGAATTATATATTGAAAATATGTCTTAGAACATATTTATACTTCTAAATTTTTGACAGTTGTTATTTCTTGAGTGGACATTATATATCGATGAAAAATATTATATTTATTAAGAAGAGTTGACTTTGAAGAGTTGAATAGTAAAATTGTATTTGAACAATAAAATATTGTATTCATTAAGATGACTTTGAAGAGTTGAACAATAAAATTGTATTTGAAAAATAAAATATTGTTATTATTAAGAAAATATAACTTTGAAGAGTTGAACAATAAAAATGTATTTGAACAATAAAATATTCAATTTATTTAGAAGAGATGACCGAAGATTTGAACAATAAAATAAAATATGAAAGATTTTTCAAATTAAATTAAAAAATATTTTCATCACAAATACAAATTTTTGATTTACTTTCACCATTATTGGCGAGTTATTTATTGCTAGTTTATATATAAATACAAATTTAAACAGAAAAAAAAATTAAAAGAAATACATTTTTTTCTAAGACGTGCTAATTATAAAAGGAATTTTATATAGCGCCGTTTCGAGAGAAAACTTTTCTGAAAAGCACTCGAACCCACTATTATTGACAGACTAACTAAAGATTAGCATCTCTTAAAACCGCTTGGAAGAATTTCATCAATAAAATGGCGTCAGATATGTTAATTAATGTTACTTATGTCATAAATTATAAATTGACGAGTATAATTTGACTAAACATATTCTTAGCAGAACGGTTATTTTATAAAAATAAAGAGTCTCAATCTGTTATATTTTATATAAAACTTTTTTAGCAGGATTGTATTTGATTGGAAGAAATTTCAACATGGTAAAAAAAATCGTTAAATTGTAATAAAATATTTGAATCCAGTAATAATTCAACACAATATCGAACATTCTTTCTGAACATGTCTGATTTGAACAAGACAATATAAAAAGTGACAGCGCATCAGCTGGGAACCGAGGTTCGGACCTTAAAGCGATAAACGAGCGAGTCATTCAACCGACGGGCGTTTCGCAATCGCTTCCAACCGGTTGCCGAATTGCTCGCGCTCAACCTGTTTCGCGAACTAGCATGAGCCCCTCGTAAAAAGGAAAAGAAGAGTTACATAAATTTATATCAGAGTAGCGTGTTGGAATTACGCGTTTCGAAAATATAAATTCGTTACATCGTTTATTGAGAAATACATTTTGTAAGTAAAATATTTAATTTTGTTTTAACCGTTGCGCAAAACTCGTCCATATTATTCGTTCGTTATTTTATTGAATTACACTTTCGATGTGTACAGTATGGCCTGATATGTTTATTGCCATGTGGCAATGTCTTTCAACCAAAGGGAAATATATTAAAGAGACCTGAATTAAAAATCAGTTTGAATCCCGTTTAAAAATGGGTTTCAGAGAGAATCAAACCCGCAATTTGCAGATTGGAACAAAAGTGTCTCATCAACCAATTTACGGAGGCTGCTTAAATTCGCCTTCATACTTAAGAACAAAAATATCTAAGATATGTAAATCAAAACAAAGTTTAAAAAATGGATTCATATTACCACAAGATATGGAAATGAAAAATAGCCTTTAAGAAACTGTAAATGTGACGAACTTCGTAGCTTAGATGGTGAGACCCATGTCTTCCAACTCGGGAGTTGCGAGTTCGATTTACGTTAGTACTAAGAGTTTGGTTTTCGCTTAACACAGCTTGTTTGATACCTTTCTAATTTGTTGAAAGAGATCGCCACACAGTTATAAATCCGTTAAGTTGTACAGTATAGAACGAAAATGTAACACGATATAATTAAATGTTTATCAAATGAAAAATAATTTTACATAATTTTTTCTTGAGAAGTATTTCCAACTAAAGGTATATTTAATATTTTGAAAAACAATTTGACAGCTTATATTTTATCAAATATTCATAACTTTCGATAAATGAATGAACACATAACGAAACAAATATTATATGCCTTGACATGTAACGCTGCATTCTTGATATCTAGCAACTAATGCAAGTGGGTCACAGCTACGACAAATAATATCATATATGTAACATATGAAGAAATATCCATATTAAGTAAAGGTTTAAACCTAAACTAGGTTTCCAAAAACCAAATTTAAATTTAAACACTACCTTTTCACTCATATGCTTAAATTCACAGCAACACAAGAAAGTTAATCGATTTAATAACAACATTATACAAAAAACAAAATAAAAGTGATTTTACTTTGTTTTTTGTATAAACACCGTTATACAAAAAAAAATACAAAAAAAAATCAACTAGGTACTCAAAATGCTTCCTCAAAGTATACACAGACAAAGAATACACTCACAAATATGACACAGCAGTGTAATAAGTACTCCTCAAATCGCTGATGTAGGATACCAATGGGTGGAAATACACAAAACACTGATGGGAATAAATTCCAAGACCTCTTTATATCTAAATAAGTGATGAGTTTGAATACGCAATAAATAAATTGATTTTTTTACGATTGCGTTCAATTACATAACCTACAGCTGCTATTCAACAATAACTCGAAACTGTTTGAATGGATTTTTGTTTTTACTAGGCAATTCACCCACAGTTGGATGATTTGTGACACCATATCAAAGTCACTAATGCAATTAGATGAGTTATTAAACAATTTAAAGGTTCGACTAATCAAACTTTAATAATTTAACAATTGATCTACGAGTCTAAGTGGATAAGTTCTTCGAAGAAAGAAGAAATGCAACATTCATTGGACGCATCAAAGATTTCCATCTTATTCATACTTATTATAACTTATTAAATTATGGTCATAAAGGGATAGATTGTTGGATGAATTTATATCTCAAGTCCATATTTACACCAGTCATATCCAAATTCAACGCCTGTCGATGCCAAGTATCTTGTTTAATTTTTAATAGGTTAAGAAATTATAAGAAAAAAACAAATATATGAAATAGACAGTAAGATAAAAATTACACAGCGTACAAGCATACTAGGCATAATTAAAAAGCTAAGTCAAAATTTGAACAACATTTATTTATTAAAAAAAAGATCTTTCAAATAAAATCCTTCCATATTGTGCTAGCAGAATTTGTATTCCGTTCTAGTTTCGAGAGAACTTCTTAAAAATAAATAATAAAAAACGGACTTAATCGATCTACTCGTTAAACTTATGGTACAGTACCCGGCGGTAACTAATACACATCGGGCTTAAGAAAGAGACTGTCTGTTTGTAGAGTGTCGTCTCTGTCGCACGGTGCAACTGACAAATCACGACGGAACACGTGTATGAATGACATAGACGACCCTCTACAAACCGACAGTCTCTTTTTTACGCCCGATGTGTATTACTTACTGCCGGGTACTGTACATGCGTTATAGTCAAGCATGTACCAAACAAATAAAATGATTACAAGTTAGCCTTTTGAAATAGGGTCCTAAAGCAAGGTTATAGTTTTAAAAATATTTTAATAGAGTTTTGAACAAATTACTAATACTAGCAACTATATTTTTATGAATTAGGTTTGTTATACAACGAAAGATGAAAATATTTAAGTATTTTGCTGTCAAGAACTTTCATAAACATACATACATGCCATCCCACCGTTTCCTTGCTAGGGAAGGCTAAGAGTACAGATTGCTAACCTTTCCTATTTCGACATACATATTTTACCTCTTCCGCATCCACACACCTTTTCATTAATTATTACTATTCCTTCTTTTAAAATATCATTAACTTGATCCAAAGTCTTATAAATTGAGCGTTTTTTTAAATTTTTGGATAAAACACAGATAGCGCCGCGAACTTGTCAGGGTCTTGTGACATTTGAGAAGTGTATATATATATGACATTAATAAAAATGAAGTGGTATATAATACAAAACAACAACGCATTCAAATTGTTGAATTATTTTATGTATTGTAATGTCCGGAAACGGTGATGTTAATTGACCACCAAGATCATGTGATCTGACCCCGTTGGACTATTTTCTCTGGGGTTACGTGAAAATCCAGGTGTATAAGAATGACCCCCAATCAATACCTGAGCTGAAGGACGAAATTATTCGCGTTATTTGTAAGTTAGAACCGCAATTATGCCAAAATGTCATCGAAAATTTTGACAAAAGAGTGGACATCTGTGGAGCTGCAAGAGGTGGACATTTGGCGGATATTGTCTTTTGTGTTTAAATGTCATACATTATACTTCAATGACCAATAAAAAGTTTTTTGAAATCAACGCAAATTGTGTGTTTTATTCAAGAATTAAAAAAAACCGCTCAATTTGAAAGACCTTTTACTTTGAACTTGCATACTTACTAATTATTTCTTTCATCCTTAATTTTCTCTACTGTTCAAAACATCTTTAACACTTTCTTTCTTCATCTGAATAAAACACTGTTTTTATTCAAGCACTTTATTTCTTCGTTCCACCTTATTTATGTCTTCGTTCCACCTTTTATCATGAAAGCTTAGAATAAAACACTGTTTTCATTCAAGCACTCATTATTTATGTCTTCGTTCCACCTTTTATTATGAAACTTTAGAATAAAATCCAACAATACTTTCCTAGGTCTTACTTAACAATTTCTCCCACTCTCATTTGGACTGTTTATTTATCTTGTATTAATTCGTTACAAGTGTCCAAACCATCTCACAGTGCTCTTCTTCATCTAACTTTAATAACAACTTTATAAAAAAAACCTCATTGGTAACGTGATGGATAAGAATTGTTATTATAAAGGATGAATGTGAGCTAAACACTGATGTGTTATATAGGGTAAAAAAGAGCACGTTGAAGTGATTTGTACACGTTGAACGAATAGGAGTGACAACAAATTCATCATGCAAGCACGAATTGAAGTTATGGAAGGGCAAAATCGAGAAAAATATAGTTGGACCAAGTCAATAGAATTTTGAACTAAGGAAAGGTAAAATAAGGGAAGTGAAGTAACTTTCTGACAATATGAATATACTCGTATGTGAAAGCAGTGTAGGAAATATGTTGTGATAGGAAAGTTTGGCATTATTTTGTTTCTACCTGCCCCGTTATGGTATGTTTATATGTAATGAAGCTTTAAGTTTCTAGAACTGAACTTAAAATATTATTTCGAAGTATTTTATGTCTTAAGTATTTTATCCTCGCACCTTTTATTTGGAATTATCTAACTTTTCTCTTCAAACAAATCACTTGACATATTTATACTACTCAATGTTATCAGTTAATGTGTGTATGTTACATAACAGAGATAAACACATTCATCGATGCAATCGAGTTACTCGTAGCTAAGGTTAACAGATATACGAGTATGTAAAGCATGTAAGATATGATGAAAAAAAAAATCGGTGTATGCTTCTGGATTATTGTACTTCTATTTATTCTGGTTTGCCCGATTCACTAATATCCAGACTCAAGTACGTTTTCAATGTAACTGCTAGCTGATACATGGTAGCCATAAATATTGTCATATTAGTCAGTTTCTAAAAGGTCTATCTATATTTGTTTAAGTGTCGCGTACTGATTGATTTCAAACTTTGTCTCATTGTATTCAAGTCATTAGATGGGATGACTTCATTGTATATTTGTCTGGGAAATGTTCCTTCGGAGAGAAGTAGAACTTTAAGGTAATTTTTTTATTCATCTCATAAATTAGTTGTTCCAAATCGATCCAATAGGGATGGGGTTTTATGAATTTGCTGTTGCTGGTCCTGTAGCGTAGAATGGTCTACTACTTAGTGTTAAATATATGGGTGACGTGTGCAGCTTTAGGCATCACTTAAAAATAACCATTTTTGGGAGGTCTTCTCCAAATTTATGATGTTATATAAACACTACACATCACACCGAATGTGTTAACAGAATACATCGGAAAATCTATAAAGGTTACTTTGTAGTTCGTCTTCCACTGATAAGTATTCTTAACAAACACATTTTTCTAAAAATATATAGATACGGGAAGTACCTAATCTAATGACCGCAGCCACCACCGTCATATCCGAAGACTACTAATATAAAAAAATTTTATTTTCCATTTCAATAATAGTGGGTTCAAATTCCGAGTTAGAGCGCCTTTGAGGAAAATCCGATCTCTAAATGGCGCTATAAAAATTTACCGTTTATTTTTTTTACTGTTTAACCACTCGGTTTCCAACCAGAATCCAATCAGTTTCACAAGCAATTTCTTTCCTTGCCGAATCCCTAAAAATGACAAAAAACTGACATTTAGTAATTTTAACATTAAAAATATAAAACACATAGAAACTTATGCAGACTTAAAAAACGAACGTACAGTTGTGGAAATTGACAGTAAATTTGTTTATTTTCTGACTTTTATTGATAGTCCGTTTATATTTAAATTCGCCTCGTATAAACAATGATACTTGAATCGAAAAAAATGTAAGGTGTTTTAGGTAATCTTCTACATTCAATTTAGTTTAAAATTACTTGTAAAATTGTTTTGTATTTTACAGCCTCGAACTTTAACTTATTTATCTAATTTAATTTAATTCAAATAAACGCTCATGAGACCTTTATTTCAACAATATAAAAATATACTAAATAAGATAACAATTTATAAAAAATCAAGTATGCGATAAATCATTATAATACTTGTACATTCACAGAAATATTGGAAATAATAAAAATCGTCATCTAAACCATTTTCTACGATATTAAGGAGTGTTAAAAGGGTCTATCAAGTGTCCATACTGATTACCCACCGTTGGTTGTTTGATGACTACTATAAAACAATTTATATTGTCGGGTGGGTCTTGAAATTATGGCGGCATTCAATAAGTGCATTCCTGGCACTTAGATATATGTTTCAACTCCTATAAAACTTCCTAACATATCTCACGTCCGTCTCATATGTCTGATGAAGGAATAAGATGTCCCAAAGTCAGACCGATACTCCGAGCACAAACCATAAACGGTGTAAAATGCATCCTCTTTTATTTCCATGCTAAAAAATACTACGATTTGAAAACGCCATAATTCAAATATACAATTAAGCGGGATGGACACGTCGCAATTGCAATATTTGAATATTTTATAAAAATGCCGCAATAACCAGTTTTATTTGACTTCGCGACTATGGAAATTTTAATGGCAAATCGGCTCTATTGCGGGATCCATAATTCAATACATATATTATTATACAACAACGTTTTTCACTTTAAGATATTATAAAAAGTGAATTCGTTAACTTTTCCGTTCTGTTGACGACCTCTGTGGCCTAGTTGGTAAATGCATGTCTGCTAACCCGGGGATTACGGGTTCGATTTCCGTTGGAACTTAACTAAGTCCATTTAAAAATAGTTCTAGCCTGGTTTTCACTTAAGGCACCTTTCATTTATTTTTCTTTGGTTGCTAGATATTGTCTAATGACAGTAGACCTGCAAGGTTGTCTTATGTAAGATTGCCGTTGGAATTATATTCATTTGAAACATAGTTCCAGTCTGATTTCCATTTAAGACCTCTTAAAAATTTTCCTGGTTTGTTGGAAGAGGTTACTTGCGTGGCAATTAATCCATCACGTTTTTTTGTCACGTTGCAACTATATACCATAGAAATTTTATAAGTCGCAATACAAAGTATGAAGTTAAAACCTCTAATTCTTATAAGTCTTCGCTCTGATTCTAATAGTACATGTTATCTTACTTAAGACATCTACAATCATCGATTTGTTAATTACGAGTATGAAAGTAAACTTTAAAAACATTATTTTTAAATTAATAAATTGACGAACAAAGTCAGCTGGGCATTAAAGCACGACCGTAAGAGTAACAAAATCTACCAATAATCTACAGCCGTATTTAAGTACCAGCTTGGGTGTATGAGAGAGAAACGTAGACGTGGAACAATACTTAAAAAGTCGAATAAATGCCGTAGAAATGCGTGGACTTAGAATAATATACGCGGTGACAATGTATAAAATAATACAGAATTAAGTGATTAGGGATGAATGTGACCTTCAGGCAAATGCGTTGAGTAAAATGAAGAGATCCTTGAAATGGTTTGGGCACGTGGAACGAATGAATAAATAAATATTTTGCAAATATACATATGTGAGTGGAAATTAAGAGAACTATTATAATTAATTCGAAAAAAATACCTCACAATTATAAAAGAAAATATTAAAACAATATTCTTAAATTAATAAACTGAAAAGTTGTGTACGTAAAGCCAGTCGATTTATCGAATGACAGTTATTTCTGACTCGACTAAAATTCACTGACGTTATCTTTTCTTTACGGTTGACACGGAAAAATAGCATACTTGAGAAAGTTAACACAGGAATTTACTCACAAATTACGAAACAAGCCGTGCAGTAATGCCAACAGAGAAAAATTAAGATTCTTACGATTTCATTGCGTATTTTTGTAACAGTTCAAAAATCGTATATGACAGACTTTCAGAACGGACAACAACTTCGTTTGTCGTATCATCATTACATAATTTTTAAAACCACATTTGAGACACATGACCGCTTACTGCATCGTCACAATACACTGAACATTTTTTTTTGTTTTGTGTCACATTTTTCTTTGCGGTAGTAAAAAAGCATTTAAAACCAAAAAAAAACTACTTATTTTGTTCCTTCGTCACGTTGGCGCAAATAAACTGCTAAAGCAATTTTGGTAAACAATGGCAGAAAATGCGCTTAACTATTACCTTTCAAAATATATTAAAAAATCCAGCACGTTTGGAATGAAGTTAGCAACGAAATTTTTGTTTTAACTAGGAAAAAGGAAACTATGGTAGTTTCCGGACAACAGATTAATATGTACTCCTTAGAACATCAGAAATAAAGATCTTCGGATGCTGGTAATACACTTAGAAGCATAATAAGAAGAATGTGTGAGACCGAAGGCACCGCAAGATTGGGAAGGCAGAAAATACGTTGTTTGTGGAATCACGATCAGAGAATGGATGAGACCCGGATTAACCGTATACACATAGTTTCAAACAGCTATCCCATAGGAAGATGGAGACATAGCTGGTAATCTACAATTCAGAAATAATGCAGGAAAATAGACCAAGAATATACTGCGAGAAGAAGAAGACTCAATGAGAGTCTTGTTCCTTAACATATTCAAAACACGAGTTATTAATTTAAGATTCTAACATGTGAAGACGTTCTATAAGATACATACCATCATGCCGTGTCTCTGTCGAGAAGGCAAAAATAATAAATCTTCAATACTTTCTATCCGATAACACAACTTTCGCCTTTTCTACATCTTCACATCTCGGCATCCGCAATATCCTATTATCCACACTTCTCACTTTACTTTCTTTCCAAATCTGGCTTCTTCGGCCAACCTCTTCCACGTACACCTTGTATTTGTGACCTGTATACTACTAGCTTAGTCATTTTTTCGTCATTCATTATGTTATGTAAGTTTCTGCTTGATATTAGTTGGATACAAGTTAGAGCTAGTGCGTTGCAGAGATCGTCTAATCCAGTTGCCATATAATTAGATTTAAATTTAAAACAAGTGGACTGAGGACGTTGAACCAGTTCTTGGAACCAGATCTTGTTACTGACTGAGGAGGCACTTGGAATAAGAAACTGAAAGGTCTTAAAATATATTTTACAGAATAAATAAAATCAGTTATAATATAAGATTTGTAATAACACCGTTAAAAGCATTAAAAAGCGGAATAAGCTTTCGAAATGCGTGGTCGCGTGACAGCGTGCTGGACTTCCAAGCGAAAGGTCGCCGGTTCAAACTCCACTCAGTGTTACTTCCGTCGAATGGCACAGGCATATTTTCCGCATAGTATTTAGGGCTACAAGTATACCTATGACTATAGCCATATCAATTTAAAAAAAAAAAGCTCAGTGTGGAAAAGCTATTTATGCTCTCAAAGAAAAACTTCAGTTTCGATATTTTGTGGATGCTGTATATTCCTGAACATGAACAACTTTTAAAGTGCTCTTGAATAAGCAACTTCGTCACTAAATATATGCTGTCTGTGGTTATTGGCTAATATTTTTAAGAAGAGAGCTTGAAACATTTTATATCTCTTTCTTGTTTTATAGTTTCATCTTTCTCATACATCTTGAGTTTTACTCTATTTGGGTAGGTTTTTTCATATCTGCGAGCTGCAGTTCTATTTTAAAAGGCCTCGGCCACACAGGTAGGAGCCTCGCTTGGTACTTAGAGCTACGCTGCGAGCTCGGTGACATATCCTAGCGAACCAACGCACTCTATACTATCGCGATGGCCACACTATCGCAATGGCCACACTACACGCTTAGCGCCACGCTACGTGACTATTATAGTCACTTAGTAGCGCAGCTCTAAGCACCAAGCGAGGATCGAGCACCTGTGTAGCCGAGGCCTGACTGTGTGGTACTATTTCCAACACGTACGATGGCAAACTGTGCGTTACTCTAATGGTTATGTACCCGAAGGCAAACTACACTATTGTCTCCCGGCTACGCTCTTTAACATGTCCACATTATCAACTGACATATATTGAGGGGAAACATACAAAAAAAAACAATCAATTTCCTCGTCACTACTTTAAAACTGATTATATTATATTTAAAAACAATAAAAAATAAAAAATTATATTTGAACATTTGTCGTGCTATAAAAATTCAAGAAATACAATAAAAACGTATTATAACAATATTGGCTTATCGCGTTTCATGTGCACATGATAAGATATCGACAATCTTTCACGACACCAGCGCACTAAAAATATTTAAAACACAACTCCATAAGATTACAATTGTCAATAAAACTGCATTTATTTCAGTAATTCTAAAATAAAGATTTTTTATCGAATTCAAGGATGAAATTCTAGATTCTTCGACGAGTTTTTTTTCGCTAAAAATATATCATCCAGTTGAAGTCTACTGAGTACACCATTTTACATTTTTTAATGGTTAATACAATTAAACATGGTGAGAGTGCTTTGTGCCCTTTATAGGATTAATTAAAATCTATATTATAACTTGGGCGATGAAGAAGACGGCTTCCATGGTCTAGTTCATAAAACTAGTATCATCCAGCTCGGGAGTTGTGAGTTCGATTCTCGTTGGAACCTAATTCATTCTACCATATGGCCTGCTGTTATTTTTCTTTCTGTATCGCATTTCACGCGACCATCCACAAATTATGAACGCATAACATACATATCATATTTCCATGTCTCTTACAGGGTAGGCAAAGAAAACAGATCTCCAGACTTGTTTATCCAAGCATATGCCCTTGCCTCTTTCACATTCATACATATTGTCATACAAAAACTTCAACTATTCTTATTTCTCACTTTACCTTCTCTCAAAATCTAGTCCATTTAATCTAGTCATGTTCTCCACGATCTACCTCCTCCACTCACACCTTTTACTTCTGACTTGTATACTAGCTTAGTAATTCTTTTGGTATTCATTCTCTTCACATGTCCAAACCATTTTGAAACACCTTTCTTCATCTTAGTTAAAAAGTCTTTGTACCGCCTTCTTTCAAAAACTGACACTTCACAATGTTTTGGTAGTGCACACAAATTATGAATGCAAATATATAATTTGTGATACTACATAATTAAGTAGGCAAAAAACTAAATACAATCATGACATAGATAACGGATATTGTGGTAAAGTGAATAGGCTTGTCTTTAACCTCGAAACATTATGATTACCAAACGATATTGTCAGTAGGCATTTTTTTCATATTCAGGCATTTTATCTTTGTGGATAGTAAAAATAAATTACGGAATGGAAAAAAAATTAAGAGAAACTTATATCCTTTATTTTTTTTTTCGAATTTCAATTATATACAAAATAAAAAAAAACTTATTATCGTCATGTTTTCGAGTTAACATATTTTCTTCGTTTTTTATACTCCTTAAAATGGTTTTTTATCTTGTTATGTGGTACTGCTGTAAAAAATTAACTTTTCCCTAAAAAATAATTATTTTGAATTTTAATTTAATAGAGCTTGTAAATATTACAAAAAAATATTTTAAAAAACCTTTTAAAGGTATACTATATATCATTGATATAATGCGAAAGAATAATTTATTTGCAGCATAAATAAAACTATTTTTCTTAGTAATTTCACAAAGTTTCATTATAAAATACTGTTTAAAACACGCAAATGTTATCATATCACAATAATTAAGACGTTTTTTTATTATATTTTTCATTAAAAAAAAACATGAAAAAATATCTTAGTTGTTCTAATATATAAAGCAGGAATGTGCAAAAAGTATCGAATAATTCATTAAAAAGTTGTTTTACATAGGTCATAATTATCAAAAATATGAAAATTACAAAAGAATATTAAGAATAAATAAATCTATTATTAAGTATTAGAAGTCATGCAACAGATAACATAGATAATGAATGCATACGTAATATACGATTTGAATTCGTCAGAAAATAGATAAAAAATATTTACACTAACAGTATCATAAAAAATAAGTTATCTTTTTGTTATTTCAGTGTATAAAAAACCGGCGAGACATGTTGTGCAACTAGTTACAAAAATAACATTCAAACTAGTCCACAAAATCATGAATACATTAATTTTACAATACGTTAAATAAAATAATATCTAGCAAAAACTATTTATAACACTTAAATAAATATAATATTTGATAAAAACAAGTCTAAATCTATGTATTTCTTATTTATCTACGAACAGTTCTCACGCGATATCAAAAACATATAAATAAGACTTGAATGAATGATATTTATTTTTTACCTGGCACCGTCTTTCTCCATTTAATGTCAGTAAAACATTGTTAAAATCAAATGCAGCGTTATCGGATTTTGTCACAATGCTAAATAAATATTGTAAAATGCCACGTTTTTACTCCGGATAGTATAAAATAAACACAATAACTGCCATTCTTGCACAACAAATCAAAGCATTAAAATGCTGAGAATAAAACAACAATCATTAAAACAAAAAATTAAATAAAACTTCAAAATAATAACTTTTCACCTACACAACAACGTGTCGTCAGTAAGAAACAAATAAACAATAACACAAATTTCAATAAATGAAAATAAAAAAGAAACACAAATATATCACTCTCGGTAGCAGAATAAAAATCGATAAGGCTTAAATCAAAACTTAAAAGCCATTAGATGAATTTTATAAAATGATAACTAACAACCAACAACTTCTGTCAGATTCGAACGTCGAAAGTTTTAAAAGATTGCGCGGCAAAACGACATACCCTACCGGCGCTTCGTTCTCAACTGTTTCAAATCACTCGAAGTATAGACGTCGCGTTTCACTGCGCACGCGACTCTGCCAGAACGAGAGATAAAGACTTTTCCAATAAGATAGAGGGAAATGGTATTACGAGAGCTGGCGGGAAATTAGACATACTATGGAGATAGGTTAAATGACCAGATTTTCTAAAAGAAAATTCAGAACCGTTTTTGATAATACTGTTTATTTATAAAATAAAACAAAATTTCAAAATCTAATAATAATTACATTTATTATAAAGCATTCATTTAAAAAAAAGACATTTTATAAAATATCTTCATAAAACACGACATTCTTTTAGATATCCATATGCTATCTTATTTTACTTGCGTTATATATATATATATATATACTCGTATATGTTATTTATTTATCTAACAATTCAATGCAAATAGTGGCAATATTCTAACCAACTGACAAAAGTAAATAAAGCAAGTTACATATTTATGAAATTTATGAACATAAACATATTCAAGTAAAAGTGAGATATCATCAATCAAAGGAAAATGAAAGGATAGTGGAGAGAAAAGAAAAATCAGGAATGAAACACGTTATATAACTGACTAGAAATAAAGAGTTTCTTCAGTCGCTTCTTAAAGCATGCCAAGGACGGAGCGAGTCCAACGTTTTTTTTATAACTGGTTCCAGAGTCTCACTGCATGGAAAGTAAAGGACGATGTTAAAAAAGTAGAGCAGTGAACTGGGAAGACCAATAAACAATATCTGTCTAAGCGCAAGTCCATGATTGGAAAGACGCTTAAAATTTATTTCTTGAAGAAATAACGTTATACATTCCAGAATATCTTTCCGTTAAACAGGGTACAAATAATTTCAAAATTTTCTTCAGAAATAAGCATATCTTAAATGTTTATAATGTTTGTTGTATTGTTTAATATCAAATAATTGTCGTCTTATGAAACCAAGTAGATATGATATTCGGACGTCTAAGTATAATTTTAGGAATATGATAAATATAAGACAATGATAAAAACATTTAAATTTTTAAACATTTGTAATATTTGTTATAATTTTTTTTTCGTTAGAATAGATAATTTAAAATCAGTAGTGTACCAAATAAATCATGTGGTCACTGTGTGCATAGGCCATAGACATTAGTAGCTCATTTCGCAAGGCGGCTTTGTATTTTTGGCAATTGATAAAAGTAAGGTTAGGTTTGCCGGTTGTCTTTAACTGTTTACTTATGTTTACGCTAAATTAAAATGTTAATTGAAATGTCTTACGCTAAGAACATTGTCGTTGTGTTCCATTATTATGATTATGCCAAAGAAAACATTTGGAAGTTAATTCTCCGTAATATTTACTTTCAGAGTTCTTCAAATATTTTTAAAGCGATGTGCTAAGTTTGTTTTATTAAGAAATAAAAGATAAATGTTTAAAAGTTAAGATACTTACTTTTAAGTATGTAACATAAGGCAAAAATTTAACGAAAGTAATTCAATGCACATGCTTTTTCATCAAAAAAAATTATGCTCTCTATTTTTTTCATTAAGGAAACAAATATTCCAAAAGGTTAAAAATTCAAGTTATAAATTCGCATAACCAAAAAGAGACCTATCAATTTATTCCACAATATTGGCAATAACTAACTTAAAATCGTCAAATCTTAAATAAACTCAGATCCAAATGAGTTTTTTATAGAAACGGTGTTTATATATTTATTTGATATTAAAAAAAAATTATATATTTATTTGATAAAGTAATATATGATGCACACATTTTCAAAAAGTTATACTCGTATACAAATTTATTACTTAAGAACTAAAGAACTAATCTAATTCATTATTATAATTTAGGGAAACTTTATTTCAATTTCCCATATGTCATGTTTAAAAACCTTAATATTTAATTTAACTGTGTTTACTCTTTTCGATATTAACTTTTTTCTTGTACTAAGTAACTGGATTAGACCTGTATCAAATGTAAAATATATATTTTTTAAATAAACATTTTATGTATATGTGTACTCGAAAAAGTATTTTAAAATAAGCCTGGTGTCAGAAAAGTATAAAAGTAAACATAAATGTGATTTATGGGTGCACAATAAAAGATTAGAACAAGTTAAGAAAATCTACAATTCGGTTAGTATTTTCTCAGATGATAGAATATTTACGAGGGATATCGTAGCGATATCGTAGCGATATCGGAGGGATAGCGTAGCGATAACGGCGCGTAGCGATAAGACACAAAGCCGATAGAGCTATAAAACTATACTCAAACCGGACAGTATCAAAATTTGCTAAGATGATCACCAACATAATTTTATTAACAACTTTGATGTATTTGAGTGATACGTGGACGTGAAAACCCCGAAAGTAACTATAGAGGAAGATCAAGCAAAGAGTGATATGAAAGAGTAAAAAGTAAAAAAAATTATAGGAGCTATATCAAAAGATACTCGTATATACCATAGATGTAAAGCGTATTTCAAATTGAGCGCTTTTTTTTTAATTAAATTTTTTTAATTCTTGAATAAAACACACAATTTGCTCTGATTTCAAAAAACTTTTTATTGGTCATTGAAGTATAATGTATGACATTTTAACACAAAAAACAATATCCGCCAAATGTCCACCTCTTGCAGCTACACAAATGTCCACACTTTTGTCAAAACTTTTGATGACATTTTGGCATAATTGCTGTTCTAACTCACCAATAACGCGAATAATTTCGTCCTTCAGCTCAGGAATTGATTGGGGGTCATTCTTATAGACCTGGCTTTTCACGTAACCCCAGAGAAAATAGTCTAACGGTGTCAGATCACATGATCTCGGTGGCCAATTAACATCACCGTTTCCGGAGATTACAATACATAAAATAATTCAACAATTTGAACGCGTTGTTGTATGTTATTGTATACGACTCCATTTTTATAAATGTCATACATTACACTTCTCAAATGTCACAAGACCCAGGCAAGTTCGCGACGCCTTCTGTGTTTTATCAAAGATTAAAAAAACTGCTCAATTTAAAAGACCCTTTAGAAGAAGCGAAGGATGTGTGATGAGATTTGTTTGAAGAAAATTTGGCGCTCGATCTCTCTGAGTATCCCGATAAGGAAATGACGTGATGGTATGTATGTAAATAATATTAAGTCCTTGTCCTTCTGTTTCTCTATTTCAAAAAAACAATTGTCATTAAAAGTTCATAAGAAAATAAAAAGTTTTGCTTTAATCAAGATACTTTAATATTTATGCGTTGGCGTAACTTTTCGCCTTCATTAACCACAATAGTTAAAAATTACACACACGCAACTTTTACGTTCCTTTTCTACATAATAAACGAGTAATACAAATGGTATCTTTTTTTTCTTTACAGAGGCGTAACCGAGATTAATACAAATCCTTAAACGATTATACAGAATTTTATATTTTATACGCCTATAACATCTGGGAGAACCCTTTTCAGTGTATTTTGATTGTTTTTAATTTGACATAAACATTTTAATATGTTTAAATACAAGTGTCATTAAGATTTTTTTTACTTATCCTATTAAATTTTTACTAGGCATACATGGATATAATTATTTGAGGGTACCAAATAATCTTTGGCTCTTGATATCCGTTGTCTGGCTCGTTCGAGGAGTTGTGGACATGAGAGGAGTTCCTGCAGTCTAGTATTAACAATTAGACTAGACTGCAGGAACTGTTCTCAACCATACACGTAAGAACGGATCTCTCAGCCACTATGCCTATTGTAAGGGATTTAACTGTTGTGAACACGATTGTTTCGAATATTTACATATTTCATATAAAATTTTCTTTAAATACTTGGAACGTTAGACTGCATTAATCCACTTATTTATATATTATTTATAGTTAAGGCATTAACATTGTGGTGGTTTAAAGACATTGTAATTCGTTTTATCAAACACTGTTTATTCCACTTTTTGTAACGATATAACCCTACCGGTTTCAAGGCTTTAACCTCATCATTTATTTATTTATTTAACACTTTTATTGCAAATACAATCTGACGCGATTATTGTCCGGTGGCAATCTCTTCCAACCAACAAGACAAAAGTAAATTAAGCAAGTTACGTGGTCGCATAAATCATTCAAATGACTATCCATCCCCACGAAATCCATAAACATATATAATAACATACGTGAGCACATGCCCACGAGCCCAACAAAGACGGGCAATCACCCGAACGTTCTTTTTCATATAAAGTGAGATATCATCAATCAAAAGGGAAGGAAGGGATGGTGGAGAGAAAAGGAAAAGAAAAATCTGGAATGAAACACGTTATTTTACTGACTAGAGAATAAGAGTTTTTTTTAGTCGCTTCTTAAAGCATGCCAAGGACGGAGCGAGTCTTATATTGGGTTGTAACTGATTCCAGAGTCTCACTGCATCATCAGGGGAGCACAAACAAGACGATTTAATTAAGTGACTTTTGAATATTTTATTTTTTTAAATATATAAAAATAAATAAAAATAATAAATATAGGTTTAAACATTGATAGCAACATAGTATGTACACATATAAATACATTCCGAAATCCCACATAACATATATCTCAAGATAAACTGCAGAAAATACATTTAATAGAAAATATATCAATTTTATTTTACAATCGAAAATTCTCAACCACAATAATTGGGCTAAGCCTGTATTGTGACTGAAAAAAAATAAGGAGTTCATATTTACGAAAGAATAAAAAGAAACGATCAAACGTAATCAAGACCCCCTTGGTCTACAGGTAAAAAATATCATTCGCCCCCCGGGCACAGCAGGAAAGCTGCAACGCCAGTGTAACTTATTTCAGTTTAGCCAAAAATAATTTCGCTAAAGCAAACAACCGAGTTCTTCCCGTACTTATAGTTCAATAAGAGAAATTTAGATTATAAGAGAAGTTTCCCAATCTCCTTTATGTAGGGAAAACTTTTTGTTGGGAAATTTTCAACCGAACCCTATCCATGGAACCTATTCTGCAGATCAGAGATTCTCAAGAAAGAGTTCAAAAAGGCTGAATATTATTTTATCAACAGAATTGATTATATTGACTGCTTATTTAAATTCATATATAGAAAGGTGTGGGCTGAATAACATCTGGTGTCCTCGCAGCCGAGTTTGCCCTATATTGGTGGGGGTGTGTCACGACTGGGGGGATTTTATGAGACCTTTTCTCTTAAATGTATTTTTTTTTCCGATATCATCCTGAAGTATTCGAGTATATGTAATTTCAGGATTTACCAGTATGTACATTTGTATTGTACATACTATGCTGCTATTGACACATCTACATTTATTTATGTATTTAAGTATTCGAGTATATGTAATATCAGGATTTACCAGTATGTACATTTGTATTGTACATACTATGCTGTTATTAATACATCTACATTTATTTATGCATTTAAGTATTCGAGTATATGTAATTTCAGGATTTACCAGTATGTACATTTGTATTGTACATACTATGCTGTTATTAATACATCTACATTTATTTATGCATTTAAGTATTCGAGTATATGTAATTTCAGGATTTACCAGTATGTACATTTGTATTGTACATACTATGCTGCTACTAATACATCTACATTTATTTATGTATTTAAGTATTCGAGTATATGTAATTTCAGGATTTACCAGCATGTACATTTGTATTGTACATACTATGCTGCTATTGACACATCTACATTTATTTATGTATTTAAGTATTCGAGTATATGTAATTTTAGGATTTACAATACATACTATGCTGCTTTTAATACATCTACATTTATTTATTTATTTAATGATAATTATAGTAGAACGAATAAATTAAAAAAGACTAACATAAAAATATAAAGTGCAAAGGATGGCCGTGGTAGAGAAATACCAAGGAAAATATGGCAAGATAAAGTGAATAATATTTTGAAAGAAGGAAACGTTAAAAGTCAAAGAAATCGCTGGAAGTATATCTGTGGCTTTATGGCAGAAGTTGATATGTCCGTTTTTTTGTCATTTTGTGTTTATTCTCCCAATTTATAGAAAATATTTCTCAGCATGTAGTGGCAAAACTTGGTGTATCAGTCATTATCCAAACAAAAGATATATCGTTTGGAAAAACTTAAAAAATGATTATTCCTATGGATTTTAACAGCTTATCAAAGTTAATATTTCTTCTCCTGTAAACTAAGGTAAAACTGACATATCAAATTATGCTATAACGCCTCATATTATGAGAGGGTGTTTGGATGTAGCATAGTCGAGAGATTGTATTGTATTGCGCTTTCGTTGTATACAGTATAACTTGGCGAGCTTATTGCCATGTGGCAATCTCTTCCAACCAACCAGAAAGATGTTAAAGCTGCATTCAGTGAAAACCAGACTAGAAGTCTTTTTAAAAAATCTGGGTTCCACCGGGATTTAAACCCGCAAACTCCGGATTGGGAGACAGGCGTCTCATCCACGGAGGGATGCAGTCGAAGATAGTATGGTGTTCGTCCTCTCTACCTAGCTCAACACGGAATGGTGTGATGGTATATATGAATGTAAGTGATAATTTAAAAACATAACCAATAAATCAAAAAAATATTCAAATATGAAAGAAAACACCACATAATAAGTAAAAGAAAACACCATATAATTAGTTAAAGAAAACACCACAAAATACGAGTAAGTAAAAGAAAACACTACATAATAAACAAAAGAAAACACCACATAATATGTAAAAGAAAACACCACATAATTAGTAAAAGGAACAACACTTACGACGTAATCCCAAAATGTAGGCGAAATACAACAATGGACCCACAACATGACTTTCATAATGGAGTTAAAAGAGTATACGTCTGGTTTCACGTCAGGCCTTCTTCTTTAACATTACACATGATTGTAAGAGATGTTCACATGGCAATAAGTTCGTCATAATATACGGTATACAACGAAAAGTTAATATTATACAATATACGAATATATGCAAAGAGTACTTAGGAATCTTGCTTTACAGTTTCGATTCCCAACGGATTCAGCTTCTAGTGTGAAATAACCTTATTTCATATTAAATTATCATCTCGAATCCCGAATCCGAGAGCCCTTGAGAAGAGCCTGCTCTCTAAACGGTGTTATATAATTTGTTCATTCGTATTTTTATTGTTGTACTATCATATTACCCTTTCGTTTTTCACAGTTCAACCAGGTAGGATTTTTGCTAGGGGGCAATCTCTTCCAACCAAACAGAAAGTTGTTAAATAGGTAATAAGCGAAAACCAGAGTAAACTCATTTTAAAAAAATCTGGGTTACACCGGGAATCAAAACCCCAAACTCTGGGTTGGAACACGGGTATTTTACCAACTAGGCTAAGGAGATCAAAATGTATTATCACTCAGAGATAATAGAAAGTATTGCAACTAGTCAATGTAGTTTTCTTGTTTGACTGTAATATTTTAAATAAAATAATTAAAAATGTATGTCCGCGTATATAGTATACTATATATTGAGAATTGTAGTGATTCATAAAATATAGAATCATAGTATTGAATAAATGTTCTAAATTTAATGAATTCAAATATATTTATAGGTTAAATTCTGTGAAAAGTTGATATCTATGGAGAAAATTAAAAGTTCGAAGTGATATTATCCGGGACGTTTCTGGGAAGTTATGGCTCGTTGGGAAACCATAGAAGAGAGGAGAGCGCTGTAGATGGGGGCCATTATCTCTCTTAAACACATATTGATAATGATTTATTTATCTGTGGAGGGTTCAGGTGAGGCTCACCTTCATCAAAGAAGGGTGGTTTACTAAGGAGAATATATTTCGGAAAGATTCTCAATCGAAACATTGTGTTTTTGTTTTTATTTTTATTCTCGAGTTTATATGAAAATATAACATATATTCAAATAATTCTGACGTTACTTTGTGAATATCCATGATTAATGAAATATTAATACAATATCTCACTTAATTTAGATTTAATTAACGCCATTGAGATATACTTGTACAGCGATGTGTGTCAAGTATTTTGTCTTTATTTTCTTGAAAATATAACACATTAGCTTTCTGAGTTTGGACAGTATCTTCGATCTGGTAGCAGCAGAATTCTTTGAAAATCATAGCATCTCACATCAATCTACAAATCACCTTTTCTGATTCACTCAGCTCGACTTTGCAACGATCTTCCTGCTCAATGAGATGTGTAACAACTTTTCGATATTTAAAAAGAAATTAAAAAAGCACACGATTCCCATCCTTATTCCCTAGTTTCATTGAGAGTTATCTTTTATTTTATTTTTGTTTTTTTTTTTTAAATATTTCTTTCATATATTTAGTCCAAGACTGTAAAGGTGGGGGTACATAGAGGATCGGTACTCAGTCCGCTACTGTTCATCTTAGTCAGGGACTATTTAACTAACCAGGAAATGAACAGTCTCCTAAAGATCCTACGATTTGCAGACGATATCGTATTCTTAAGTGAAAAACACGAAGACCTGCAAAATAGTCTGGAAAGGTGGAGAAAAATCTTAGAGGACAATGGATTGAGACTGAGCAGAAAGAAAACAGAGTATCTGAACCTACCATTCGAGAACACAAATGCTGTCACTCCCGTAATGCAAATGGATGGAGAAACATTACCAAATTGTGACTCCTTTAAGTATCTTGGGTAAGACAATTATTTTTGGCAGATCTTATCAAAATGTATGATTAAACGAGTGTATGAACACTCTACATATAAGGAATTGAAGACATTTCTTTTCGGGAGGCGTTATCAAAATATATGATTTTATTCGAACACTACACACATAACTAATTAAAGACAGCTTTTTTTGGGAGTCTTATCAAAATGTATGATTATATATGAATACTGCACACATACACTACACTCCATCTAAAGACGAATGTGTTACTTATACATCTAAAGACGAATGTGCCTTTTGACGCGTTTTATGTGTGACATGTGTCAAAAAACTGTATATGTACTGTCGATGCGTGTTTTTCCTCATTTGTCATCTTCATATAAAAATAATAAATAAAATATCGTGATGGATTTATTAACGTATTGCAATCTCCCCAATTTACCAAAAACAGTGGGAATCGATCGTGCAAACCCAGGTAAGAGGACAAGCATCTTTCCAATAAGTCATCATTATCATATACTCGTATCACATTCGTGTAGTTTCCATTAAGGTCATTGATCCGTTCAAGTTGGTTGTTTAAATTAAATAGACTTAAGACCATAAAAAAGGCTAACAACGGGAACCGAACCCGCAAATCCTAAATAGGAAGTCATGTATGATACGTCGTCATCAAGTACCATCACGTCATGGATATTTTGGGTTAAGCAGAGATATTAGATCTTAAAGTTTTTTTTAACGTAGGTATATAGATAGATTGCCTTGTCTCGTCAACATTCATACATCTCGTTCTGTTTTTACTGAAAATTTGTACAACTTTCCATTTCTCAATTTCTGTTCTATTTCAACATATATAATTTTCACGTATTCGGTACTGATTATTTTTTTTCTAAATTAAACAAATCTTTAATTTTAATTCCTCGAAAAGTTTTAAATAAATTTTCTTCTCTCAGTTGTACCATAATTTTTCGTATACCTAACAATGAAGCCACACGCAATTTCAGCGAATTAATTTGCGTCTTCTCTCTCGTGTTACCATTTACGCTGCTTACCACAAAAGTTGCGCTTTGTTAGGTTTACCCCCTGCTCCGTACCTACTTCCTATCGTAACATACCCCAGAGTCAAAACTTACCCCAAACACTTGCCCTCTGATTCAATTACATCCACCGTACTCCTTGCTCTTAACCCTCCACGTGCGCAATTGTATCAACTTATTGTAACGAGTTTATTAGCTTAGTCTTTACGGGCATTATTTGTGGAAAACTTAGCAAAAGTCGTACTTCAAGATAAAAAAAATACTTAATTTACCAGAATGTGATAGTTTTAGTCGAATGAAGACAGTTTTAAGTAGTGTGATGCAAGATAAAAATAAAACAGTTATAACAAAGAAAACACGTGTATTGAGAATATTATTATACATGTTGTATCTGTGTTTGATAGAATAATAAATTTAATTATCTAGACATATGTAGTATTAAGATTTAATTTAACGAAATGGGCTTAAATACTGCATAACTTAAATTTTATTATATAAATAAAAATTAAAACACTGTTTTTTAGGTTATATATTGTATATACCATATATATAATATAACCGAACGCTATTTAACCGAACGCAACTCACCTTTAATAATGCTTGCTGTTATGCAAGCAAAACGTCAGGACGCTATGTCGATCAGTCCCGAAATATATATGCAAAATACCCGAAAAAAGAATTTATCATATAATGTATGTATAAACAATGCTCATATTATATTCAATTATACAGCTTAGATGATAATTTTGGCTTGCTAGGCAATAAATTATCAATAATCAATTCTTGAAGATTCGAGCACTGAAAATAAATATTGCAATTGAGGATAAATGTGAACTAAAGACAAATGTGTTAAGTAGGGTGACGTAAAGCACGTTGATGTAGTTTGAGCATATTGAACGAAAGGGAGAACGAAGACTGACTAAAAAAATCTGCGATGCAAATATGAGTGGGAATTGTGATAGAGGAAGGCTGATATAAAGTATCATTACACCAAATTATTGAAATTTTGGAATTAAAAAAAAAAAAGAACCGTTTTCATGACTTCGTTGGGAAAGCCTTTTTTCCAGCCCGGTAATTACGGATTCGATTTTTCGTTGATTAATTTTATTAAAAATTGTTCCAGTCTCACATAAGCTCTTTTTAATGTTAGCTGGAAGATATTGCAACATGACGACAAATCTGCCAAGTTGTATTGTATACAATAAAAGTATGAAAAAACGAATAAGAAAAGAATAAGGCACTGTATGAGAAAATGTATAGATGTGGAAGAAGACGAATGAATTATGTCCTAAAAGGAACATTTCGTGCTTTATCCTGGCCAATGCTTCGACTTGGTTCTCAAGAAAAAATTGCTTTGCTAGAAAATTATAGAAACTGACGACTGTTTCTCATCAAATCGATAATATTGAATAAACCTAAGACATTCAAACATTTAAAAGAACAAATTAAAACTTCAAGTTCATCGTAATAATATTATATAAACAGATATGATGAAATTATACCATAAAAAACAGGCATGATGGAATTATAGTATCTTTTAAAAGGTAACAAATTATAGAAGGCAATTTATACAGCGCTATTTAGATAGGAGATTAGAGAGAGAGAGAAGAGCACTCTAATTTGGTATTCGAATTTACTATTATTGAAACATTAATAATATTAAAATTTACAAAAAATACATGTTGAGGAAGGTGGCATCTGCAGATAATAGACAAGGTACTTACTTCCCTGAATCTAGATATGTTTCGAAAAACATATACGGTAAGACAACCGCAGAAAACTTATCAAGGGAAGAAAAACTAAAAAGAAACCTTTCTTCAAGTATGTTATTTATTAGAAGTATTGAGAATGTGTGTAATGTTCACATATAAAAAATGTTAATAAGTACTCCTAAAAAGGGTGTTCATACATTTAAGAGCAACAACCATTCCATTCTGGAGTAAAATGTATATTCTAGGAGAGTGTATACTATTTAGCAATAGTTTTGGTTCAAGTTTTCTCCACTTAGAAGTATTACTGACATCCTACTCTACCCCCTTACCTCAATATCAAGACCAAATCCAATTAATACGCCCCATGTCACGGGGTTGCATCAACTACACTTGACTTCTAGACAAGTATAACCTCTTGAGACCAAACCTCACGGAGTTTCAACTTCAAGATTATAACTCTTATTGGTTTCGGAAGATCTGTACGATAATGATGGGTGACTTCTGGTCGTATATTGGTTTGTTAGAATGCTGTTTAACGTCACATTTTTATTAATTTACATCGCGTAAAGTATCGATATCGATAAGTGCACAGTTTTTATTTCAATCGCGCATTAGTTGCCAGATACAAATTCTAAAACCTTCGTTAGGTAGATGAAAATTAAAGTTGGTTGATCAAAACATTTCACAATTCAGCAATAAAGCTGTTATATGAATAAAAACAATAAAACGTTCTAATAAAAATAAATAATTGGCTTCACAAATTTATGGGTGACTTCTGTTAGGATGCGGTTTAACTGTTAGGATGCTGATTTGTTAGGATGCTGTTTAACGTCACAGTTTTACAGTGCCTACGCGTAACCTACACACTGCCTTGAAGATGAGCCTAACCGCAGACACACTAAGGGCCCCATACTAAAGAAGTTAAAAAATAAACATTTCATGTTTATACTGTATAACACTCTCGCTATTTACAGTACAACCTGGTGGGTTTATTATGTAGAAATCTCTTCTACCAGAAAGAGGGGGAAAAGACCGAAAGTGAAAGCCAGAATAGAACCCTTTTTCAAAGATATTGGATAAAAACAGAGATCGTACCCGCAACTCCCGGATATGAAAGAACCTTCGATATCAAATAACGAAGTATGATAACCATCTCGTATTTGAAAAAAAATGCTACAATATTATAACTTGAAATATGGCCTGGTGATAAGTTCAGAGATGGTGTGTTTTTAATATTTTCAAAATAAAATATACAAAGTAGAAGAATTTTGAAGTCGATTTAATTTTCATCGAATAAATTATTATAGCGAATTGATTGTTATGATAGTTTTTGCTGTTGCCAGTCCTGTGGCTTAGAACAATCCGCCTGGCGTGTGACATGGAAGTATGAGAGATTTCGGTGGCGTATGCAGCCTTAGGAAGCTCTTAAAGACAACCTTTTTTGGCAAGTATTAACAAAATTTACGATTGTATATGAACACAACATACTCGTATATACACTACACACTACCTAAAGTCATATGCGTTAATTTCACTCATCGGAAAATCTTTATTGGTTAGTTCGTAGTTCATCTTCCCTTGATATTTTTTTCTGCTTTTTCACCGACATGTTTTCTAAACATACGCAGATGCGGGGAATTATCCTAGCATTCCAATTATATATAATTCAATTGAAATATTTTAAATCTGTCAGTAAAAATTGGTTCGAATCCTAACAAAGAACACCCTTGAGGAGAATTTGCTTTCTAAACGGTGTTATATAAATTGTCCTTTTATTATTATGATTTCAATTACTCCACAAATATTGAATATCATATTTAAGTTAAATAAAAAATGTTATATTTAATTTTAATGCCAAAGTAATACAAGTGTTTTTTTTAACGTATTTTAACCTCTTTTCAATCCATAGCTTGTAAGGGTTCATTTTTACTCTACTAGTATATTTTATTTTTCAATGTATTGTTAAAAAGTAATATAAAGTTTTTTCACTTACTAATTTAATTATTCCAAAATATGTCATTCCGTTTTATGGCAGTCTTTCACTATAGGTGCGAAATGTAAATAAAATTACCATTTAGTACGTTATTAGTAGTCCCATACTGTAAATTATTAAAGAATGACAAACAAATATGTAAATAAGCATTCCAGTGGCGTATGGGCTAAGGTAAGGTAACCTTTGTTTTGTGTCAAAATCAATTTGTTTGTTTGTCCGGTCCACGTGCCCCGGCCCGTTCGCCTCTCTCCCCTTCTCTCCAGAGTATCACAATTCTTTGCCTTACGGCCTTAGGGAAATAACCAACAAGGACGGATTTCCAATTATATTTCTTTCTAAACGTTATACTCGATGTTTGTAAACATATTGTACTGTAATATTTTATTACACTTTTTTTTTAACCTGGCGAGTTTATTGTCACGTGGCAATCTCTTCCAAACCAACCAGAAATATGTTTTTATAGGCCCTAAGTGTTAACCAGACTGGAATCCTATTTAAAAAAATCTGGGTTTCAGCGGGGATCGAACCCGCAACCTCCGGATCGCCAGACAAGTGTCTTACCACCAGGCCACGGAGGTCGTCGTACACTTTCGTTGAATACAGAATAACCTAGAGAATATTATTACTATTTGGTAATCACTTCCAACCGACCAGAAATGTGCTTTACTTGCCTTAAAAGAAATCCAGACAAGAATATATTACTTATTAAAAAATCTAGGCTCCAGTGGGAATAAACTCCATAACCTCCGGATCTAAAATCGGGCGTCTTACTAACTAGGCCACGAAGGTCGTCATTATATATCATTCTTTAAATTTTCAGTTGAAAATAAACGAACAAGGGTACAGCCAATAATTTCAGTGTTTTCCCTTACATATATTTTTATTTATTTAACAATACTTAACAACCAAATAAAAATATATTTAAGTCTTATTACTAGTGTTGGGTGAAAGATTTGCATAAGAGGTTTATCCAATCAACATAAAACGATGAGGTAAAAAGAAAATTCAACCATAGATATGAAAAAAATCTGCATATTCATCGCAAATGTAATCATGGAAAAACTAACATTGAAGATTCACACCGTTCAAAGACAACCCTTCAGAATAAAGCCGGCCTTAGAGGGATGTCACATTGTAGGGCAGAGAAGCAAATTAATATTGCCAAGTTCATTGCAGACAGATAGATAATGCGAATATATAATAAAGCAACCAGGGCCTGCTCTTGGAGTCTTGCAGTCTGTTTAAACTATAATGCAACCTCCAAATAATAAATTGTGATGGTTAAATATATTTTCGAAATGTCGAAAAACGCATCCGACTTATACAAAACAAGTTGATTTTCAAAAAAAACTTTTGTGGGATGAGCTTGGACTTTTCGGTGACTTCTCTCTTGAATGTGTTTTCTTTTCGTTTATCTTAGCATGAATATGTGATTGCGGGATATATAATATCAGTACCCGGCGGTAAGTAATACGCATCGGGCTTAAGAAAGAGACTGTCGGCTATAATTGGCAAACTTCGGCTTTGTAGAGCGTCGTCTCTGTCCCTAGAACGCTTGACAAAGACTGACAAATCGCGGCGGAACACGTGTAAGAATGACAGAGACGACGCTCTACAAAGCCAAAGTTAGCCAATTATAGTCGAGTCTCTTTCTTAAGCCCGATGTGTATTACTTACCGCCGGGTACTGTACGAGTATTTGCATGCTATTTTTTATAGGTGAACATATTATTGTATTAACTGAATTGTGTTGACTGCTTATTAAGTGTCATTTTTTAAAATTTAAATGTACAAGTATGTGGGCTGAAGAAATCTGATGTCCTCGCGGCCAGGCTGTCACTTTATTGGTAGAAGTTTATCTCGACTGGTGGAGTGTTTTGAGCTAAGGCCAGACTTTTTGAAGGCTTCTATATTAAATGTATTATCCATTATCTTGAAACTATGATATATGTGTAATTTCTGAATATATGGACATACTATATGTATATACATGAGCTGCATGGTCCCGCGATAACGCATTGGACTTCCGTTCGGAAGGTCGCCAGCTGTGCTATTCCTCTGGAACGATATAGGCATTTTTTTCCGCTTTGTATTTTCGGGAATGTACCTATTACTTTGGTCATATTTATTCTTTCAAAAAGTGAAAAAAAAACGGCTCCCGTTTGCTGCGATCGTCTCACTTCAGTGTGGCATTGGATCCAGTACAGCGGTGTGACCAGTGTACCCGGCGGTAAGTAATACACATCGGGCTTAAGAAAGAGCCAGTCGGCCATAATCGGCTAGCTTCGGATTTGTAGAACGTCGTCTCTGTCGCACGATGCGACCCTGGAGAACTTGACAACGACTGACAAATCGCGACGGAACACGTGTATGAATGACAGAGTCGACGCTCTACAAAGCCGAAGTTAGCCGATTATGGCCGATAGTCTCTTTCTTAAGTCCGATGTGTATTACTTACCGCCGAGTATTGTACTTTGTTTTGTGTTATAATTCAAGAAGTTTCAGGCGGCTTATTTACAGTCATCTAAATTTACCTACGTGCACCGCACACATTGTACGCGCAGAAGCGTTGGCCCTGATACTCGTAGCATATAAATGAATAATATATTTATTGCGGATAAAGAAGGCTGCGATATGAGTGAAGTGCAGTACATATTACTCTTATCAATTAACAGTGCGGTTAGCAACGGCAATTCGGTCTGCATATCATAGTAATTGGCTTAATTAGAGAGCACTTTGTGATGAGTGCAGTGTGGTGTGGTACGTGAGCTGTACACTCCCTACTCGATCAAAGGGTTTTATTTTATATGATTGCAGAGAAAATATAAAAAATAAATATAATGTATCAAAGTTTTCTGCTTTGAATTTTTGTATTTCCATATTAAAATATTTAACATTTAATAACTTTGTACACATACATACCATCTCCCTGTCGGGGTAAGCAGAAAGGACAGAGCATCAGACTTTCCTATTTCGACATACGTCCGAACCTCTTTAAACCTCCTCATACAACTTCTACACTTTATCTGACTTTCAAACATACATTATATTATGTCTACTTCAGAATGGACACCTGTCAAAAAAATATGGAAAAATAAATATTATATGTTCTGATACATATTTTGAATATAAAATTCCTTAAAACACCTGAAGTTATTTTTTCGTGGGAAATGACTGATGAACCGAATAAATGCTGTAGAAATGCGTGCAACGAGAAGAATACATTGAGTAACATTTTGTATTCTGTCACAAGTGTATGACAGAATACAGAATTAAGTGATAATGAATGAATGTGAACTTAATCCTGATGTGTTAAATAAGATGACGCAGAAATGGTTTGGGCATGTGGAACGAATGAATGAAGAAATACTAACAAAACAGATATATAGAGCAAATGTAAGTGGAAGGTGTATAAGAGGAAGACCAAGGAAAGTATGGTTGGAGCAAGTGAATGATATTTTGAAATAACGTAGAAGTTGTATGAGAAGGCAAATTAATGCACAAGAGGCTAAGGATGTGTGTCGAGATAGGAAAGTCTGACGCTCTGTGTTCTGTGCCTACCCTGACAGGGAAATGGAGTGATGTTAGGTATGTATGAATTGTTTTGTTTGTGGCGTATTGCTTTCATTGTTTTTTTATTCTTTGTTCCTCTAATTAATTGTCCTTGCGGTCAGGCTCGCCCTATATTAGTGGGGTGTATCTCAGCCGGGGGAATGTTTGTGGGATGAGTTATTAATGTCCTCTTTCTTCAACGTATTTTTCTGCCATCTATTTATTTTCTGTGTTTTTTTTCTCTTCTTCTTATTCTACATGTGCAAGGGTGTGGGCTGAAAAACATCTGATGTCCCCGTGGCTGGGCTCGCCCTATATTGGTGGGGTGTATCTTGGCCGGGGGGATGTTATTAGATGAGCCCAGACCTTTTGATAGCTTCTGTATTTAATGTATTCTCCGCAATTTATGTGTTCTTGAAGTATTAAATATATATAAATGTATTATGTATTGTACATACTATGTTGCTATCAATAAACTTATATTTATTTAATTGAAAAAATGTAAATCTCATATATTCCTAGAGTTCATGTTACTGTCCTTTTGAGTGATGATAATATTTGATTGACAAAAAAGTGGAATAAACAGTGTTTGATAAAAATAAATTACAATTGATTGACATATGTAATGAGGTGGTTGACTTTAAACATAAATCAGAATATCTATTGTATCTTAAAAAAATAAAAGAATGATGAGGGAAACGGAATATTTTTTCTTACATCGATATGATTATTAAATAACATATATTTAAACTGTTTTGTTATTCTTATACGAGTATATTTAAAAAAACTAACTGTAAACATGTAAATTTGCCTGCACATTTGTATGACATAAATCTGACAAGGAAATAATTATTTTTATGTCTGTCTCCGCTGGATATCAAACACAAAAGCATTGTGTAGACACACATTCAAGGTAAACGTTCTACAACTAGGTATCGAAGTCTTACTGAGGAGGTAACTTTTGTGCTTAAATAAAAGAGAAAATAAAATATAAAAATGCACTAAATCTTTAAAGCGCCTTTTTGAAATAAAACCACAAGTCTGATATTGTTTTTTTTAATAACTATTTTCTTATGATTATTTCAAACATATATGAGGTTTAATAGTTTTTTTTTATAGATGTTATTAATAGAAGTACCAAAGGAATCTTCAAACCGTTTGGCCACATTGAGTGAATGAGTTATGAAAGACCTAAGAAACAAATATGTTATATATGTTAGAAAAAAGTTTAAACCGAGGAAATATTAGATGGAAATAGTAGGAGAAATTTTAACTAAAGGAAAGATTCCATCCCATCGTGTAGCTCTTGACTGAGCATCGTGACTCTCATGATAGTCCTTGAAGACTCCTATCCATCCATCTCTGCACTCCACGACTCGAAGGGCAGTTATTTAGAGAAGTTCTGTTGCTTTTTCACTTATATAATTCAACAAATTGGGATTATTTCTCTTGTGTGTCGTTTTTCTACGCTTCCAGTGACCACAAACCTCTCTTAACTGTCTCCTTGGTCACGATCAATGTGCTCAAAGAATCGGACGATTCGTCGAAGGCACATTGTTGACAATCTGTCAGTGATTCTCAGTTCTTCGAGAATGGAAGCTTATTTAATCTTGCTGTTCGTGGGATTCGTAACACCCTTCTCCAACACCATATTACAAATACATCTATTTCACGCCTGTCACTTGCTCTCAGAGTCTCAGCGCCATACATAAATATTGCGAAGACAAGACTTAACTAGGCGCATTTTCATCAAAATGGTGATGGTGGTTCTGGTGTTCCATGTCTTTTCCAGCTTTGATATCGCATGTTTCCCCATTACAGTTCTTCTTTTCCCCTAAGCCTCGCATCCTTCATTGTTGGTAATACCGGAGCGCTGATAGGGAAAAGTAAGGAGTAGAGAAACAGAAGTATAACGAAATGTATAAATATAAATGAGATGAAAACTGTGTGCACAGATTGGATATCTGTCCTTTCCGCCTACCTTAAAAGGGACATGGAGTGATCGTTTGTATGTTTTTTTATTTTATTTATTATTACACATGACAAGAAATATACACAAATTGTGAAAAAAACAACAGGTAATTTAATTTGGACATACATTATTTTAATAGATCTGGGTTTGTCGCCTTTCATTCTCGTGTCCACAGTAAACTAGGCTTTTGCCTGTATCTCACTGAGGATAACTGAGGATGTATATTATTACTTCAAATCACTATCTCTAACACAAACCAAATTTTGATTATAATGAAAAATAATATTAAAACACCTAACTTGTTTTTCTATTCATAATAAAAATACCATATTTTAAATATGTATTTAAAAAACTCAAAAAGAAAATTTGATGTGGTTTCTGAAAACTCAGTTTTGTGAGTAGGGAAGCCACATCATACAAAACGAAATAAATTACTTTGTAAATTCGTTCAAAACGAAAATGTTACGCGGGCTGATTTGGGAGCAAAACGAGTCGGTCCCCTTTGTTTGTTTTGTGGCAAGTTGTAAACCCTCTGGAATAATAATAAATTAATAATACTTACAATGTTATATTTTCAACCATCATAAAATATACCCGTATATGATTGTACTTCTTTACTTTGAAAAGTGTCCGTTGAAGGATAACTGTAATAATAAATAGTTAGAAATTAACTGTTTTAGTCAACTAGCTGTTGTGGTCACATATGAATCATTAATGTACAGAGTTAACTAGGGCACACAATAATTATTTTGTATATTGAGATTGTTATAATATACATATATATTGTAGTGTATTAAATATAAGTACAATAAAACCTATACAATAAAACCTGACAACCTTATTCTAGTCCGGTAATTCTTCCAACTAACTAGAAATAATTTCTATTGTTATTTTTGATAGGTAAGGGAAATTTGAGAACCATCGGTAATTGAGACTCTAACCCCGGGGTAGAAGACTTCCTAATTGATTTGATATATTTTAGAAAACGTGATATATATATTTTTATTTATTTTTCTCCATTTTATCATCTCATTCTTCTAGATCTTGCGATCTGTTTAAACAGGATTTCAGTTTTGGTCCTGTGACGAAGATGTCCAACTTTCTCTCCATCTCTTTGGTGGACGTCCCGGTGGTCGACGACCCTCTGGAATCTCGTGCATTACAATCTTAGGTATTCTCGCGGGGTCCATCCTCTCAACGTGGTCCCTTCAGAATCGTCTTATCTGGTTTTCTGTTAAGTTATCTTAATTTTTTTTTTGGTAGGTTGGAAGAGATCGTCGCATGGCAATAAACCCGCCAGGCTGTGTTGTATGCACAGAAAGTGTAACACAACACAAAATTTTATTTTCACATTAATACGAGTACATTTAAAATAAATATCATGCTTTGAGTTTAAAACATATACGAGTAGAATTTAACCTTTTTTGAGTTATTGTATATTTTCTCAAAATAATTGAAAACTTCTCCCAAAAACAGAAACAATAACATGCGTAAAAAAATGTGAAACATAAAAAGAAATTATTGAAAAATAAAACAATGAATTTTATTACGTTAAACAACTTTGTATTTTACCTACACTTTTTATATTACGAGTAGAATAATGACGGTGAGAAAAAAGGTGAGAGTGGGTAAGAATATATTTAAAAAAAGAATTGAGTAATGGGAGTTTATAATTATTATTTAATAGTCAAACAGAATCCTAACAGTTCCCTTCTGATTAAGTTCCCCATACGTCATTCCTCTTAAATGTACTATATCCCATTCTTATTATTTTCTCAACCCGCCTTTATAGACAAAAAAAAACAATACCCTTAGCTATGAATATAAGAAAATATTGCAATATTTTCAGGTCTGACGAAGAAGCCTGAAAGCTCTGAAACTGATTGAAATGTAACATGACAAGTGTTGGTCAAATACAAAGTTTGTGTAGTGTTATAAAATATAAAATGTCCAAAAAATCAAAAAAGAAGTTATTTTCGAAAAAAAAAAATCGGTGTTTAAAATGATTATTTACTTACAAAAACGTTTTTTGAAATAGTTGTTCCATCACCCATGGATTACTTGTGATATTTTTTTACCTGAAACAAAAACAAAACACATTAAAAAAACAATCTACTTACCAAAAATCGTGAAAATAAAAATAATTGTCAAAAATTCACGTAAATAACACTTAAGAACTCAAACGACCCTCCTTATTTTATCGAACATCAATTAAATGTTAAAAACTTTGTTCAAGTGATTAAAAAAATGCATTCTTCGAAGTTAACTAAAGTCATTACAGGACATTGTTTTTTAACGACAGGCTGTGTCGTTACGGGGACCACCCTAGCAAATAATAAGGGTCGAAAAGCTTCCAAGTGTCCAATCGAACCATGCAGTGTTTTTCAATTTGAACGTTGAAAAAAAAAGAAGTTTAATGAAATCTGGGAAGAGTAATAAAAGTTGAATTTAAAAATGTATTTCTATTTTATTCAGGGGCGTAACCATAATACGGATTTATAAGTAATGTATAATATTATATTAACAGACAACAATCAACGAAAAAAAAAACAATTCTAATAACAATCTTTATGTTGCAAAACAGATATTTTTTATTAATGAAAAGCGAACATTTCAGTTATAATCCATGGTATTTGGTAAATTTAAAATAAACGTAAAATATGGAAAATTAACACTAGACGAAATTATCCAATTATATACAAAAACGCTAAAATATTTAAGTATTTAATTAATATAACCTTGTTCCCCAATGTTTGTTTAAGGTTTATTGATCTTGTTTTAAATATTCATTTCACTTTTAAAGACATGTGGTTTGAAATTTTACAACTGACACTTTTTATTTACCAAAAATTAACTTACGACCACATATCATATATCCATACATATCATCACGCCGTGCCTCTTACGGGGTACGCAATGATAACATATTACCAAACTTTTCTATCCAAGCACACAAGTTTTTTCTCATCCACATTCATACATCTCCTTTTTCTTCTTTCAGAATCAGGTCCATTTGGTCCAGCCATGTTGTTCTCACCCCACTTATTCCACGCCTTGCACTTCTGGTTTGTATACTCACTTTGTCATTGTTTTTTTATTCATTCTCTTCGTATATCTAAACCATCTACAAGTCATGCATATTTTTTTCTCCGTTCGTAAATTGAACCCCAATATAATAAACTTAGATAAGTATGAGTTTAAAATAAAATCTTTTACTATTATGGTAGTCAAATTTCAAAGAACATGAGAATAAAGTAGAAGGATCACTGCATGGTGGCTAGTCTCCTTTGCAGAATGGGTATTGTGGGGAATGACGGCTGCGAGTGTGGTCTGGATGATGAAACTATAGACTATATATTTTTCGGTTGACCTTTGCGAGACAGATTTGATTTACTAAAAGCCATATCTTTACCGCGTCCAATAAATGTTGCGTTTGTTCTTTCTTCGAGAATATTTTCCATGTATAGGTCGATTGCTAAATTTTTAAAGCTTAATCTGTTGAAACTTTGAATTGTCTAGAATTGACATTTTTTTAAATTGGTTTTATTACATTGACTCGTATAATTTCATGTCTTTAATTTGTTGGCATAACTCATCCCAGTTTGGTTGCATTGCCTATACAAAAAAGTACTTTATTATTAAGTAAATGTTCACTATTTTAGATATCTAAGTATATCTAAAATAGTGAACATTTGAAGAAATTTAAAGTAATAAAAAGAACCACAATGCGATACTCCGGCAAAATATACTAAAATTTAATAAAAAAAATAATATCTCTTTGATGTTCATGTAAAATAATATATCTTACGAGGTGTTCAAGTAAAATAATATATCTTAGAAGGTGTTCAAGTAAAATAATATCTCTTAGAAGGTGTTCAAGTAAAAAAGTTATTTTCAAAATATTTTCCCATGACATTATTATCTTGAAACGAGAAATAAAATAATTCGTCGAAATGTCTTAATTTAGGAATACATTTCGCTATTATTTCTGGGGAGTGGAGAGTCTCTTGGGAGATTTTCTTTAAAAATTCAAATGAGAATTTTTAATTGGAATACCTGCCCAAGTAGCAAATGAAAAAAAAATTCAATAATAATTCGTTCAATTCTTTCAGCGACGAGTTTCAGCATTTCAGGCACATCTTCAGAATAATAGCTTTCTGTCAATTAAACGAATGATCAATCGATGTTCTTGTTACTCTTGCATTTCTTTTAATAATTCTTAAATAAATTCAGATTTATTTACCGCTTTTTTATAAAGTGTTTCTATAGAACAAAGAAAATCTGAGTATTGTTAAAAAAAGACAATTGTGTATTGCTTCGAAGAAATGATATTTATAAGGCGTTGACCTGTCTAAAAGTTTTTTTTAATATAAAATTAAATATCATAATTTATTTTTTCCTGGCTAAAAATATCAGTTTCATCTTAAGTACGTATTTTTCCACTTTATTAAATTTTAAGTCGAGCTGGTTCCAAGAGTGTTTTATTTCTTCTTCAAGGTAAAATACGCACAGATATAAGACAGTAAAACTTCAAACATAATATAATGACACGACTTAAAATTTTAAATCAGAATAACTTCTTTATATGTTTTACTTTGAGATTACTCTCAAATATTTTTCTGAATATTTTACCTTGCATCATGGAAATATAATATTATGTATCAATCAAAAAGATAAAATTGTTAAGAATATCTAGAATACCTGTGAAATGCAAACTAGTAATAAACAACAAAATAATTGAGGAAGTGAAAGCTTTTAAATATCTTGGAGTGGATAGTAAAAGCTCAAATGACTTTTGTAATAAAATTACAGACTAGATGAATAAAACCTCCGCAATAGTCTATATGCTTTATAGATACCATAATACATGAAAAAATAAGTACATGGCAATTGAAAGTAAAGAGAGGATCTATAAATCATGTGTAAAAATTAAACAAGAACTTATACCGCACAAAATAAGACACTCTTTAGAACAAGGTCTTGTAATGTTTAACAAGTTCAACCCTCCCGAGACAGAAAAAGATATACAGGAATAAAAAGAAGGAGTAAAATCGAATACACTGTAAGATGGGAAAGAAAGAGATGTAATTAGCGGGGTAGAGTTCAAAGAATGGATGAGACCCAAGTAGTTTCCCATGGTTATCCCAAGTAGTTTCCCATGGTCCCTCATAAGCCGAGCACCCGACACACCCTTAAAATAATAGAGATAGCTGGCAGCAACGTTCCCGCACATCTGTTAAAAATAGTCCGCACACATGTTTCCATCTTCCGCACACATCTCAAAGAAAGAAACTTGTAACCATATTTCGTTTTGCGCAATTATGTATTTAATTTGATATTTTATGATGGGTTCTCCGGTTCCTTTTTTTGAGATGTGTGCGGAACATGAAAACACCATATACCTATTTCGAATAAAGACTTCATATATTAGGTCCTTACATATGAAATTGGCGTTTTGTTTGGGAGGAACATAAAGTTGATTTTTTTTTAATATAATATATTTATTTAATCAAAGTATGTACCATTGCTATCTATGCACTTTTGCCATCTCATAGGTAGTTCATCGATCCCTTTACTAAAAAAACCATTCGGACGGGAATCAATAAAATCTTTGAAGTCGGTTTGGACTGCCCCATCGGAGTTGAATTTTTTCCCTTGCAAGAAGTTATCCAAATTTCGAAAAAAATAGTAATCTGTTGGGGCAAGGTCCGGAGAGTACGGTGGATGTCTTAGACATTCCAATTGAAGCTCTTCTAATTTGGTAGCCGTCTGTTGTGCAGTGTGTGGTCTAGCGTTATCATGAAGCAGCAGTGGCCTAGAGCATTTAACCAGCCTCGGTTGTTTAGCAGCTAGCTTTTCCATCATGGTTTGCAGTTGCTGACAATAGACATCTGCCGTAATCGTCTGGCCAGATTTAAGAAAGCTGTAGTGAACGACACCAGCACTAGTCCACCAAACGCTCACAACTAACTTTTTTGGAGTCAATTTTCGCTTGGGGTATGGTTTGGCTGGTTCGGCAGGGTTCAGCCATTGCGATGAGCGCTTCCGATTATCATACAGGATCCACTTTTCATCACAGGTAATGATTCGATTCAAAATCCCTTCATTATTGTGCCGGTTGAGTAATGCAACGCAGCAGTCAACGCGCGTTTGTTGATTTGCTTCACTCAATTCGTGAGGTACCCACCTTTCAAGCTTTTTCACCTTCCCAATTTGCTTCAAGTGGATTAAAACAGTTTTATCACTAACACCGCAGCCTGCAGCTAACTCGGACGTGGTTTGCGATGGATCCGCTTCCACAATAGCCTTCATTTCTTCATTATCAACTTTGGTCTCCGGCCGTCCACGGGGCTTGTTCTGCAGGTCGAAATTTCCAGAACGAAAACGTTGGAACCAAAAACGCACTGTGTTTTCTTTTGCGGCACCGTCGCCATACACATCATTAATCCTTCGAGCCGTTTCTGCAGCACTGGTGCCACGGTGGAACTCGTACTCGTAAATAACGCGATATTTCAAGTTTTCCATTTTGTAAACTGAGTGACGCAAAGAAAAAAAACAATTGAGGAAAAAACAAATGAATTATAATTTTCGAAACACAAATACTTGAGTAAATAGCTGTATAAATTTGAATTTGGAATTCCTAACCAAAGAGAAGATATTTGAGATCAAAGTTGCCAGTACGGCAAAACGCCAATTTCATATGTAAGGACCTAATATTATCACTTGTTCAAAGGTCTTCGTGTTATTTTATTGGTGTTTGAAATTTTTTGCTTGTATATAAAAAAGTATAAACAAAGGTGTACCTACTATCTCTTTTTACTGTGACTGTTTCATTACTGTGTAACTGAGAAGGAATGCATATCCTTACGAGGCGATACATAATTTCAAGAAAAAAAATTCAGTCCAAGTTTGTTAGCTTGTGAAAACCGCTCCGTGTTTTCTTGCTAAAAATCGTTTATCCGCCTTTGATCTTAAACAAAAATACAGTATTAATTACGTATCTTTTCCCGTTGTTTGTTAATAGTGTGTGTGCATTATCCAGTGTATATAATAATAATACATACTTCACTTTTCAATACAGTGCATATTTGCGAACTTCCCTCTTTTTTTCTTGCACATATAAGTTGATGGGCCGCACACACAATGAAAAAATTAGGGTGAACGTTGGCTGGCAATCTACATCCCAAGAATAATGCATAAGAATAGATCAAGATTTCATTGCAAGTAGAAAACTAAGTATTTGATAATAGAAGATATGAATAATAGAAGCCAAATAATCTTGAAATCAAAATGAGTTGCGAAAATTTTAATCTCAACTGAATAGTCAAGTTCACGATTCTGTATAGAGAATGGAGTCATTACCTTCTTTCAAAATCTGACCCATTTGATTCAGCCACGTTTTTTTCGGTCTACCTCTGCCACGCACACTTTGCACTTTCCACTTGGTCATTATTGATCATTCATTCTCTCCAAATGTCCATACCATTAAAAATCTACTTTAAAATAACCATTTTATCCATGCGTTCATTTCTGATGTCTTCATTCCGCCTTCTTTCAAACATTGACCATCCACAAAGTTTCTTTAGTCCACACATCTCCCCAGCATTTAGTTTACTTATGTTTGTTTTCGAAAAAAATGTATATTTTTTAACAAAATGAGATAAGACAAAATGAAATATACTTCATATTGTAATTTCAACAATTAAAAAAATTTATAGTATCATTTAGAGAGAAAACTTTCCTGAAGGATCATTTAAGACAGTAATGAAAAAAAGAGCCAAATAGAGACTCCCATCTGACCTTGCAATCCTCTAAATTAAATACAAGAGTAAACAAGGCAACTTTAATAAATATCTCTCAAATCTTGCTTCACTAAAATTCCTTATTTACTCGTCTCGTATTTACAGATCCATCGCCTTTTAAATTACAAAGGAAACTAAATGTACAAAGGTCTTAACTTTTCAATTACTAAAATTCAAAACAGAATTAATAACAAAGTCCGAATTTCAGACAATATTTGTACTCATCAACATAGGACAAAACGCGAAAAACGACTAACCCCCAATTCAGAAGACTTCAGAATTGTGCAAAAATTAAATCTTTTTCTGTAGTTTTTTTCATCTTGATGGTAGCTTTTTGTATAATAACAATGAATTTATATTATTGGGACTGCGATTTTCAACATTTCGGATATATTTATGTAAAAAAATAACTTGACCAATATTAACCTGTTTTAAGATATTTGAAGAAACATACGTACAAAAGCAGCTTTGTATGGGCATATAAGAGTATGTAACAAAACATACGTATATAGTAGCTTTGTATGGTCATATATGTAACAAAAAAATAAACCGAATTGAATTATAAAATACCCATTTGTCAACATAATATTTTTGCTCATACAAGAGTTACCTTTGTTTTTTCATGATTTGAAATAAACTATTTTTTTTAGTGTTGTCTATTTTCTATACATACGTCTAAAAATGGCCGAATATATTGACCGCTATTGACTAATATTTCAAAATAATTTTTGAAGTTTCCTGAAAGTCTTTTGTCGTCAATATAATGTCACAGAGTAGTCAGTCGGTCCTCTGGGAGCTAACTATAAGAACGTGCGTGTCGAAACCAAAAGCTTTTTTTTTTTAATCTGGCGAGTATATTGCCATGTGGCAATCTCTTCCAACCAACCAGAAAAATGTTTTTATATGTCCTAAGTGTTAACCAGATTGGAATCCTATTTTAAAAAATCTGGGTTCCAGCGGGGATCCAACCCGCAACCTCTGGATCGGCAGACAAGTGTCTTATCACCAGCCCACGGAGGTCGCCATTTATTTAAATCTTCGAACCGGGCACCGCCAAAAAAACTCTAATTTTCCACCTGAAACGAATTCTTAGTTTTAAGTATATACATGATTCGGAAATATATGTTCTAGAAGTCTAAAACGTTAAAATTTAAGGCTTTAACGGATTTTCGTGTCAGCTGTATAAGATATATCGGAGTGTTTTATCGCGTGGTTTGGCCTATGATACCGACGTTTCCAAAACGTTACAGTGATCAAGGCCTGTTTGTAGTCAATCAACTACGACGAGAACCGTCAATGAAAGAATAGTTGAAATGTGAAAACCTGCTGACTCACTTCACTAAGCTTCGACCGAACATTTCATCGAGATAGACTACCCTTTCTCACTTGAACCACAATAACTCTGAAAACCAAAGAGTTGTAACGCTAGATTAATCAAAGAGGTTATATATAACATATACCATAAAAATCCAAACAATATTAACAGAGATGACGGATTTCATCTCAAATCAACATGGTAACCCATAGTCAAACTGAAGCGTCAACTCAATGAAAATGAACAACACTTTCAACCTTTGTGGAAGTTGCGCGTCTGTTCTTCCGTGATGAGATGATCAATGGGTCACGTTACGGATGAGACTCCTCCGCTGTAGGCCTTGTTGCAAAGTTGACTACAAACTTATGGCGAAGTTGATTACAAACAAGCTCTGGAGGGGAAAACTGCAACATTTTCGAAATGTCAGCATCATAAGCTAAACCTAACGATAAAACACTCCGTAAGACCTTTTACGTCTGAAAAAATATATTGTCCTAGGAAGTGTGACGGATAAGAGAGGAAATGGTTGCTCTCCGATGAGATGGAGTGACCAAATTAAAGAAATCATTGGTACAAATATTATAACAACGTCATGGATGACATGATAGATAAGAATGTAAGAAAATCGTTAGCGAAGAGTTAAGCAGCTGACTGAAGGCAACAAAATGGAAGAATAACGTTACAAGTATAACTTTTTATTAGGAGTTCGACATCGATGTTGGGCATAAGACAGTGTTTGATTTCTACAAATATGGCCAATTTATTTCAATCATAATACTTAGAATACATATGTTAATTAATTACAGTTGAATTTGATTAAATTATCTTACTAATTTGACTACGCACATTTTTCACAGCTTCAATTTCATTAGTTTGTTTTATAAAAAAAAAGACAAAGGATTGATGTTTTAAGGTCTGCATCAACATTAAATAAAATAAATATGAGCGGTATTTCTACGTTTTTTTATCGTATCTAGCAACTATTAGATTAAATAAATCGATTCAGTTATAAAACTCGAATAATGGGTTCAAACATAGAGCTTCGTATTGTATTAAATTTCTATTGCTTACAATAAACACTTGCGACGAAATGATTATTTCTACTAACCCACCAGAACAAAACAGTTTTATGATTAAGAAAATAAATTAAGCTTTTCGACACATTAAATTAAAGCATTATTAAGTGCCTGAATTTTAGATTGAGAAGATCTGACGTACTCGTAGCTAATTGAAATGTCCGTGTCATTTGATGCCATCACGAGAGATGCTCTTGAGGAATATTTACTAGTCTAGAGAGACGGGAAGCAGACGGAGAGTATAGCGTGACGGAGGAGGGGCTGCAATCAAATGGTTCAATTACATTTTAAACCCGATTTATAACAAGACGTCTGAAATAGAATGAAAGGAAGGTAAGGTTCAAGTGGTTCCGTATTTAAATAACACAAGAAAAAAAATATTATAGAAAAAAATATTCTTGCGCCAAACGACATTTTTGTAATTTATTTATTTTATATAATGATATACAATAATTCAATGTTTTCAATGAAATATAGTACGTTAAATATTTATAACAATAAAGTATAGTATCCGGCGGTAAGTAATACACAGCGGGCTTAAGAAAGAGACTGTCGCTTTATAGAGCATCGTCTCTGTCGCACGGACTTTTAGCGCATCGTGCGACATAGACGATGATCTACAAAGCGACAGTCTCTTTCTTAAGCCCGATGTGTATTACTTACCACCGGGTACTGTACAGTGCTCGGCGGTATGTAATACACATCGGGCTTAAAAAAGAGACTGTCGGTTTGTAGAGCGTTGTCTCAGCCATTCATACACGTGTTCTGTCGCGATTTGTCAGTCGCATCGACGAAAAGAGATGTGTATTACTTACCGCTGGGTACTATAAAGAAAATGCTGTCGTGGATTGTAGCTTGATCAATATTTCCTTCATAAGCCTCCTGAACCAGATCGTACCAACGTTGGAGATAATATTTGTGACTCACGTTGTATGGCAAAGTGTTTTGTCGAATCATTAATACGAAACGTAGACAAATTAAATAAAGACCTTCGAGAAGAAGAATTCTGGACAGTCAATCGAGTAGTGATATATCTTTTAGGAGAGCATCAAGCCTTGAATTATCTAAAGCTTTAAGTATAAGTTAGTGCAATAGATAGTCAATACGTGTATGTAATCTCCGTTTGAATGCTGAGGAATGTGACCTACAAATTGTTGGGTATATTCATGTGGTTTTCTACGGAAAAAAGTGCGATGGTTTTCCTTAGCCTTGTCCACCATTTGCTTGAATGCGCCTTAAAGATTATCCTCGATAGTTAATATTGGCAGTTTAATTATTTATCTGTTGTCATTAACTCACCATGACCACTCCAAAAGCTCTTATCATGTCATGTAGTAAATCTAAATAATAGATTATTTTCTCTTAATATCCATACAACAATTTTGCCATTATATTCAATGCGTTTGGGCTTGTAAATCAGAATGACCGATCAAAGTAACTGGATTTGTTAGCAGAATCAAATTAAAGCAAGAAGGAGTTCACACTCTGAGAGCTAACTTATATAAGTGATCGACGTCTGTTGGTAAGAAATTAAACAAAACTAAGAAATTGAACTTTATAACCACATCGAATCTTGGTCCCCTTGTTCCCTTGCATCGGAAACGAAACTAAATATTCCGAGTTAATTGGACGGAACGTCTCTAATGTAAACACAAAAGAATCCGCCGCTATGTTGGGATGGGAGGGGGGGTCTGGAGGTTACTGGAAGAGGGTGGCTTGTCCCCTCCCCTTCCACCACATGTCCTCCAGACCCGAGCATCTTTTGACCAGGATCTCTTAACCTTTTCAAGGCGTGAAATTGAAAAAAAAGTAACGTCGTTTACAAGCATTTTATAATACAACATTATTAAACATACTGAACCAGATATGAAATTCAAATATCAGCTTTTATGATCTATGTCCAAATAGTAATAAAAGGTCAAGCAAATAAAGTGATTTTGTCTCCGGATTCCTAAAATATGTGGTCTGGAATCAAATACACAAGAACACTGTTTATTTCACTTTATGTAACGGTATAACCCTACCGGTTTCAAGGTTTTCACGACATCATCAGGGGAGCACAAACAAGACTGAATTATGTTCGAACTGGTACCGACATACACACTTCTAACGGTAAACATTCGGCTTGGAGATAGTGGGTGGAGGGAGGCAGAATACAACTTCAGCGAGCAGCGGTGAGATTGTGGGAATATATGTGTTTGCCAGATGTTTACCGTGAAAATCATACATTTTCTATCGACGATGCCCAAATTGTTATATATCAGTACTAACGGAAATAAATCGGACAGATTAGAGGCCCTAGAAATATCTTAGTCAGTGCATCGGGGTGAACATCTGGTTTGTGTCGCATGTTTTTCAATTTATTTTAAACACGAAAAAAAAAACATAGTTGTTAAATTTTTTTTTAAATGTTACAAAAACATTCAAGCAATTTAGAAAAACAATGGACGAAAAAAACACTTAGCTATTACCTATCAAAATAATTCATATTCAGCATGTTTGGAGTGAAATTGGTAACGATAATTTAGTCTTAACAACATATATTCGAGAAATACGAAACTAGTTTCCTGACAATATATTATTTCTCAAAAAAAAAATTAATTTCTATTAAACATTTTATCTATAGCGTCCTTAATATATAAGGGTAAAAACGGTGTGATAGCAAACACGCGACCCACGGGATAAGAAACGCCGCTTTTAATTCTCACCCTGTATTTCGCCCTCCTTTACTCTCTCTCTCCCAATTATCTCCGTCGCTAATCGAACTAAATGAAATAAATAGGTACTGGGGAATTTATTAATGCTTACATTACATGGGGTAAAGTAAAGCTAGTTACGGGCAGTAAGTAGGTAGGCAGGAACTTGTTTGTTCTGTAAATTTTAAACAATTAGATTTGGACTGATAGCTGATGTTTAATAGCTTGGGGAAGATGTCAAAGACGATAAACAGGCAAGAAAATAAGAGAAGGGAAATTAAATATTTTTCTTAGATAATATATAAACTTTTATTTGCAGATTCCAATCGAGTAGCCGCAGTAACCAACTTCGTATATTTACATTAAAAAATATAAATTTTAATTGTAGTATTTTGAATCTGTAAATAATTATGGATTTAAATATCTAGTCAGAACGCTAGAGGAGAGTATGTTCTCTAAATGACGCTAAATAAATTGTAATTTTATTACTATGATCTCGAGTAAAGCCTTCAATAAAGGAAAAGCATATATACGAATGCTTTATGGTACATAAAGCCTTATTAATTATAGATCATAAATGCATATTGAAGACTGACGCTATGCTAAAGCAGATATTGTCTTTGGATATTTCGGTTCCCTGTGTCCCCCCCCCCCCCCCGCTCCAACTTATTTATTTATATTTTATTTATTTTATATACATAATTTGCGAAAGAAACAACAGGTAATTTAATTTGGACACACAATTTTAATAGATCTGGGTTTGTTGCCTTTTATTTGTCGTGTCCCCAGTAAACTAGGCTTTTGCCTGTATCTCACTGTATTGCATGAAAAAATAAATCGATACTTCTTTCCGATTTTTTATTATATAAAACCCCGCTGCACATTCTTATCAACCTGACAAACAGTGACACTCAATTACATATCACACGAATCAAATCAATGTCGTAGCGTATTTTCTTGATTTTAATCCCTTTCTCGTTTTCGAATCCTTTCCTATTTCCCGGCCTTAGTTTACATTTAATATTTTACTTTTATTCATTGAAAATACTTGTATATACGACACTTATGACGAGTGTTTACTAATCATAGCAACTTTAACATATATTGAATGAAGTCAAAATAATTTAGAATATATACAGCGTATGAATTCATCAATGTATAGTACAAAAATGAAAAAGAATAATATAATAGTATACTATCAACAGAAATTAATGTAATCCATGAAAATAAAATCAAAAAAATATTTCGCACGAGTCAGTACTTAAATTTTGTATAAGCTAGAAAAACAATCGCCAGGTTATGCAATGTTCAATAACTGTGTTATTAATAATATAAAAAAAAACTGTTTTATTATCTTCAACAACCAAATAAATTCATGTTGTCAAAATGACTAGCATTCAATCGGTATAAATCACAATCTGCCAAATTAATAAAATTTTATGTCGCCTTAAATCTTCAACACGTGAAATGGTTTTTATAAACGATTCACTATTTAATAAATTAAAAAATAAAAAAAAATGTTATTTTGCCACGTTAATGTTTAAAAAGAATCCATTCTGGAGCTTTAAATCTGCTTATAATAACATCAATATCAATAACCTGTTATTAATGACTGAAGTAAATCAATACGTGATACTTATAATTTACATACATACACATATATATCATCACGTTGTGTCCATTACGGGGTAGGCAGAGAGAACATATTTCCAAAATGTTCTATATAAGCACATAACTTCGCCTCCTCCACATTCAAGCATCTCGTCATGCACGATCTTCTATTATTCATAGTTTTCGAATTAGCTTATTTTAAAATCTTTTCTATTTGGTCTAGCCACGTTTTCCTCGTTCTGCCTCCTCCACGCACTCCTTGCACTTTTGACTTGTATACTCGTTTAGTCATTATTAAACATTTACCTTAAACATTTACCCTCCTCAAATTTTCCTTAGTGTGTCAATAATTTAATGTTAATAATATAAAATTAAGAAGAATCAAATATTCTCCCTTTTAACCTTTCTGTTCCTGTGCTAAAAAAATCCGCCCATTCCGGTGCTGTGTATTCAATACACATCAATACACATGTAAAAATGAGCGATTTAAAATCGAAAAAATAAAAATATTCATAGCCAATCGCTTAAATTAATTAAATTTGAAGTCTAAAGTGGTAATAATTGAAATTTAATTGCTGAAAACATGAAAAAAACATCGGTCGACGTTCATAAAACGGGCGAAACGACCACCTCGTACGAAAGCCCGCTGGCTACTAAGCGACAGAAGCAAGCGAACTGAGATTCTATTCTTGCGTTCCCATACACCGAAGTAGAGTGGGAGAGAGACATAGCAGTTTTTTTAGTATGAATATACCTACGTCACACACTGGCACACGTTTGATTGTATTGGTGAATTTATTCCCGATTTTCACAAAATATCTCTGATGTGGCCAATAAGTGCTAATTTTATTATTAATATTATTTCTTTCATTCAATGCGTAAATGTATTACGGAGGAATACCTAAAATCTGAACCCAGTATTTATTATATTTAAAGAGATGTTAAAGTTTTTAGAAGCAATGTGTACTAGTTACACATCACAGGACAGGAAGGGTTAATGTTTATAAAAAAAATCATATTTTCTGAATTAGCACATTATTTTCTTTCTTATAATTATATCAAAAAGTAATTGATTGCCAGTTGTCTAATAATATTTGAAAAATAAAGATGTTTTGAATATTCCTTGTATAAGATAATTCCTTGCATAGTGAGATAGATGGCAATCAATCCGTTAGATTAGGCTATATACAACGAACATATTGTACAATTCATCCCCTTGTTGAAATGTTCTAAGGAAAGGGTTAGGAAACAAACATTCCTTTAAAAATGTTTATCACATATGGGCTACTACAATAATGTTAAATTTTAAACAAATTATAATAATTATTAATGAAAAGGGTTGTGGTAATAAAGCTTTAGTCCCTTAGATCATACCTCGCTCCTAATTAACAGGGATAAAATTAATTTAATATAATATCCTGGAAGGATCTCGAGCAAAATGTAAACACACCCTTTTGTCCTTCGCACCCTTCCGACCAGTTTACTTCAATCTAGGATAAAGAGGGACGGAGAAAAACAAGTTGTAGTGAATCAAACTTCACCAAATCCATCGGATGTTAAATAGATGAACTCATATTTTTCCTGAACGCTAGTGGAAAATATATCAAATGTTTCGGCATTGACTTTAAGGAAATCCACATTGAAAATGTTTGACAACGAATTTCTTTGTTCGTCTACATCAAGAGTTCCCAAACTTTTTTCGGTCGCAGACGCCTTTACCAAAAACTTTTAAAACCGTCGAACCCCTAGTCATTTACTTTCGACCCCCTATTTATTTACTTTACTTACTCAAATTAATAAGTTTGTACAGTACTCGATATTAAATATTTCACTAGATATCAAACTTTTCAATTTAATCACCTGTAATTAAGGATTGAAAAAGATAAAAGGACTACCGATTATGGCATTATCATGTTCAACATTTAATATTGAAATCTGGGCTGACGAAAATTAAAGCAAAAAAATACGAGCAAAGTTTTTTTAATTTTTCACATTTATGATATAAATATGTAAATTCAAAATAAGTACAAACATTCTTAATTAGGTACCTATTGGTATCATTGATATTTTGAAGTAACAAACAAATAGCAGTAGTAAGGGGGTCTATTTTTGCTGTCGTCGATCCCCAAATGTTTTTATTGAAACTATCGACCCCTAGAAAAATAAAATCGACCCCAGGGGGTCGATATCGACCACTTTGGGAACTCTTAGTCTACGAGTACTTTATATTCCACCTAAATAGGGTCTAAGGATATGAGATAGAAATACGTGTAGTGGGGTTTAATTTTATTAGTGTAGTAACAAAGTAATTTGTTATTAAACAAAAAACTCGATTTTACAGATAAAGTCCATTATAAGTCAATTATTGGAATAAATGACGATCTCCATGGCCTAATTAGTAAGACGTTTGACTTTTACTCGAGGGTTTCAGGTTCAATTTCCGATGTTATCCGAAAAAGAGTATCTCAGTCTTGTTATAATACCAATACGAGCTAGACTTGTGCGACTGTTGTTGCCTATTTACATACGAGATAATAATGCCAACAGTGGTTCTAAATCTGAAGGCTCGATTAATGGAACCAAAAATCTGGTTGTCTTCTGGCCACGCAATTAATTGTTTTTCAATTGATCTCATGGTTTTCAATATGTTATGTCAATTGTGCATGAGAGGAAGCCTTCAATTCTATTGATAAGTTAAGATTTACAGTAATTCACACATCATCCTTTTATATTCTAATCTAAAATCATTCACCACTCTCGTAAGAATAGGCAAAAGAAAAAGAAAAGAAAGCATTAAAATATAACAGGTCATTGAAAATGGATATCACCAAGTTTGAATTTCACCAGTTATTCATACATTGGCATTCCGCAAAGTTTGTGGTTGCTGCCCACAATTGAATGCAGGCCAGGGGGGCAGATGGGGAAATGTGGGCTATAAAATATTATATTTAATTGGCACATCCTTTGCCTACGTAAATATGTGGTTTGCACTTACAAAGATCCTTTTGTCAGGGGTAGGCATTCATTGGACACTGACACGTGTTTAACAGAAGAAGGGAACTAAAAATTTAAAATTTAAAATAATTCTAAAAAATTTAAAATAAGTCAGAATGTTAATGTTGTAAAATCAATACAAAATATTCAAATATAAAGAAAATAATAATATGCTTAATTTCATAGATTAAATAAATATTTCTGATGAAAACTACGTGAATTGCAAAATTAAAAAAATGCGTGACAGAGAAATATTTGATAAATAAAATAAAATACGAGTATATGATAAATAAATCATTTGGATGGAGAAACCTTACCAAATTGTGACTCCTTGAAGTATCTTGGGTCACTCATCCATAGCGATGGAGGATGTGCAGTAGATGTAACACATAGAATTAGTGTGGGATGGATGAAGTTTAGATCAACCCTACCGATTTCAAGGTTTTCACCTCATCATCAGGGGAGCACAAACAAGACTTGTTTGATGATGAGGTGAAAGCCTTGAAACCGGTAGAGTTATACCATTATAAAAAGTGGAATAAACAGTGTTTGATAAAACAAATTACGATGTCTTTAAACCTCCACAATGTTAATGCCTTAACTATAAATAATATAGTTTATTTAAAATATTGTGCTTTTAAGTGAATGTTCAAAGGCTAGTGGAAAAAATATAATACTATAAGCAGAAAAATAATCGAAGTGATCTTTATGACATTGTGAAAGAACACTTGTCAATATATCTAGTCGGTTGAAAGAATTAACCAAATGACAAGAAGACCTGTTAAGAACAGTGACAGTACACAAAAAAATTTAGTCGACAGTTTCAATAAAATAACGATATTTTTCATTTTTTATGCTACCAGGCTCTAGAAGTAGCTATCGCCTACTATTAGACTCGTACCATGGTGTGATTCAAACCGATTATTTTAAATCTTACATCTCTCTTCAGTGACATAGCGCCTTGTTTTCCATAATCCTTTCTAAATTCCCTTAATTTATAACGTCGCAAATTTAATTCCCATCGGTACCCCTTTGTAAAAAAAAAATGTCCAGTTTAGTTTTCCCTTAATACCCCTAGAACAGGGATGGCGAACCTTTTTGAGACTGAGTGCCAAAAAATTTTTTTTTTCAATAAAATAATATGTCGCGTGCCACATGCCATGGAAATAAAAATGCATCAAATATTTGTTTAACTTCAGATTTTTAATAAAAACAAAAATTAATACACCGAGGAAAATAATTAAGTACTTATTAATGGCGAACTAAGAGAAATAAATAAAAAATAGACTTGAAAAAAATTGTGAACCTCAAAACTTATTAGTGAGATTTTTGTTGTTGGATGCTAGATGCCAAATATTTTATATCGGGTTCATAGCTGGTAGCTTTTAATAAAATACAAGCAGTAGTACTTTCGTCTGTAAGTCTACTTCTTATGTCTGATTTAATAAAGTTCATTGAAGAAAATAATGATTCACAGGAATACGTCGATGAAAAAATTGTTAATATGCCCATTGCTATTTTTTTAAGACAAGAAAAAGTTTCCGGGATGGATTGCCAAGTTGTAAGTACTTCATTTTCGGCATTCCTCTGGACTGGTCCAACGAATCGATCTCGCTCAATTTCTTCCAAAACAATTCTTAAGTCTTTAAATTTTTGTGCCCATATCGAACTCGACTGAAAATCTACCAATTCCATTTCAAAATCATCTAATTCCATGTATTCAAACATTGTTAAGTTTAATTGTTGATACTTATATGTGTCTGGATATGGGTAATAAATTTTGTAGTTTCTTCAAGTTGTCGAAACTGAACAAACCTTCTTGAAAATTGTTCTATTGTTGCGTCTAAAGCATTTTCAAATGATTCTATTAATTTTCCTACGTCTGGCTTTTCATGGATTTCCAGATCCATCATGTATTTTTTTAGGTTGGGAAAGTACTTAAAATTTCTGGTCATTATATCACGCTTAAATATTTGTAACTTAGCTTCAAATGCTTTTATATTATCAAACATAACAGTAATTATTTTGCAACGGCCTTGTAATTTTATATTTAGATCATTCAAATGGGAGCAAAAATCAGTAAAGAACATCAATCTCGAAATCCACTCAACATCTGATAATTCTTCATACTGAATTATTTTCTGGTTACTTAAAAACATATAAATTTCATCAAAGCACTCGACGAAACGCTGAAGTACTTTGCCGCGACTAAGCCAACGAACGTTATTATACATCGTTAATCCATTATACATCGAATTGACCTCATTTAATAATGATTCAAATTTTCTTTTGCATAAAGGATGCGCAGCAATATAATTGACTATCTTAGTCACAAGTTTCATCACATCTTCAAAAGATTTAAGACCATCCTTTGCACACAGCGCTTCCTGGTGTATTATACAATGAAATGCTAACAGTGGATAGCCAACGAACTTTGTAAATAAATTGACGAATCCTGCTGTTTGGCCAATCATACTGGGTGCACCATCTGTACTTACTGAAACGATTTTCGACAAATTTATTTCTGCTCTAGAAAGAGCCTCTACAACTGCTTTGCAAACATCTGTGCCTTTAGTAGTTTCTGGTAAAGATACCAAACTTATTAATTCTTCCATTATTTTATTGCCAACAAAATATCGAACAAAAATAGCTAATCGAGCCGAGAGAGTGACATCAGTGCTTTCATCAAGACAAATAGAAATCCAATCACATAATTTTATATCTGTTTTTTGTTGATATGTTACATTTTTACCCATCTTCAAGATTCTGTCTTTTATTGTATTTCGAGCGATAGGCAATTCTTTTATTCGTTCGAATATTTTTTCTTTATTTCCAAAATCCTCAAAAAGAAATGGTGCGCATTCTAAAAATGCATTCTTGATGTAGTCTCCATCGCTGAATGGTTTTCCATTTTTGGCAATTATTTTGGCTATTTCAAAGCTAGCAGCAACATAATTGGAATTACTATTAACAAACTTATTGAAAGCACTCGATTGTAGATTTTTGTTTTTGATTGCTCTTAAAATATATTCTTTTTGTTCATCTCTGCTTTTGCCAAGAAGTTCCTTATGAATTGTTTCATAGTGTCTTTTTACAGATGATGTTCTAGATACCACTGACACAGAACATATAACACATATTGCTTTGTCACTTCTTTCAATTACACCGTACATTTCAGTCCACCAATTTTGAAATTGTCTGCCAGAATTTTTACTGCTGGCTTCACCAAGTTTTTGTTTCTTATATGGTACAGCCATCTTTGTGGGTGCCAATAAACAGTTTGTTTATGTATTAATTAGATTGTTTTTATAGCACAAATTGATAACAAAACTGCTCCGATCAGGTAAAGAGTTATTCTGTCACTGAAACATCAAATCGTCGAATTTAAATTGTCGATAAATCATATTCATCCACAAGAGTAGCAATTATACACCTAAACCACAGGAGAGCTGATGATCTAATGCGCATCGAGAGCGCGCAGTGCGACGTATGTCGTGGATAAATCAAACACTTCGGAACGGCTCGTGCCGGGAGCGAAGTTCATTACAAAAAAAAATACACCTCAAGGGACTAGCACCGCGCGGGAAGCATTAAACAATGCGATTTATTTATGCATGAATGTCGTCATATCCTTCGTTTCTGAAATTATTTATGAACGAAGAAAATACACGTCGCTATTTAAATATTTTTTTAATACTATTTCTATAACTTTTTTTATTTTTTCTTATACACTTTTATTTTTTCTCCTCATTCGCGTGCCACGCAAAATCGTCTCGCGTGCCACCTGTGGCACGCGTGCCATAGGTTCGCCATCCCTGCCCTAGAACATACTACTTCTGGTTAAGTATCGACGAGATTGCCACAACTCATAAACTGTATCTGTATACAATGAAAGTTTAATAAATACAATAATATTATTCAATTGTTAGATTATAAATAAGATACATGATTTTTTTCTGAAACTCAGTATATCATATCAATATGCTCTACAGATATATATAATTAACGTAAAGATCGAATTTGAATCCAATAATATTGAGTATGGAAGAATATTCATTTCTGATGCAAAATGTTACTGCAAGCCAACCATCTGTGGTCGAAATTCATAAGCTTATTCATAATCAAGTCGGGCGCAAGATGCTGCACATTCATAAATACAATGAAACAAAAAAAGCATCCACATATAAAGAATATTGACCATATGGAATTCTATCGTTCTGTATTGTACTTCTGTTCTATACGGTACGGCCTGGTAGGAAGACACTTGTCGTTTTTCAGAGGTTACGAGTTTGATTCCTGTTGGTACCAATTTATTTTTAAAAAGAGAATCAATCTGTTTTCAATTCAGACTCTTCAACTTTTTTCTCGTTGATTGTAAGAGCAATTAGCTCGCCAGGTTGTACTGTATACCGAGAAAATGTAAAACAAAACGATATGATTTTTTTTAAATAATAGGCTTTTTTAAGATTCAAGAATGCTCAGTAATTTTAAAACGTATCGCTATATGATAAAATCTACCGATTGAATAAAAAAACTCGATTTTCATGCCAAAAATATGATCGTGCAAGTACCTTTTGGTCCTGCAAAATGGCCCATTTATTTATAGTATATAGGTACTAAGAACCGGGTTCTTAGCGTCACACTTTACTAGCGGGGCGCGCGTCACATCCTAACAAAGCCATAAACTGACAGGAATCGCCCGTTTCATGGGATCGGGTAAACCTCCTGAGGAGGGATAGCCTAAATATGCCCGCAAACTGCGGCGGGAACTCGAACCGTGTACAAAAATATCTTTAATACGCTCGGGCGCTTCTGTAGCTGCCAGACGTGATTTTTTTCTTCACTGTTTGATATTTTTGTTGAATGTTCTTGTGTTAAAGTGAACTCGGCTTTATTGCTGTGAAACATCGCCAAACACTCGATTGAAACATCCTCACGACGCTGTTTTTGTTTCATTTCTCATGTCCAAATTTTCAGTCAATATGCGATGTATAGCCCTTTTTGAAATGCCTACCATGTCTGCTAGCTCGCGCACTTTCAATCGACTGTCATCCAATATCATTTTGTGGATTTTCTTTACCATTTCTGGCGTGGTCACCTCATTTGGTCGACCACTGCGATGTTCGTCTTGGCAGCTCGTACGGCCTCGTTTAAACTCTGCCACCCAATATTTTACTGTTGTAAACGAAGGAGCAGACTCCCCTAGAGTAGAATCTAGCTCGGCTTTGATATTGGTTGGCTTAGACCTTTCAAATGAAAGTATTGTATCACATAACGACCAATTTTTTCCATGTTTACAAAATCACTGAGAGCGTTCACTATTGATGGCTGCCAAACAAATACTAAACAACGTAGCGTCTTAAAACTTGAAATTTAAGCTTTATAAGTTTAGTACTTTCTACCATAGTATTTTTTTAAAGCAACAACTGCCATCTATACGTCAGGTCGGATACTTCTGGGACCACCCTCGTACCACATCAAATGATCAATTGGTTCAAACTACCACATTTGAAATGATCAATTGGTTCAAACTGTCACATAATTTTGCTTTTTATGTTTCAAAAGCGCCCATATAATTGATATATTTGCTAGTAAGAGCCAAAAAAATCAGATCAGGTGAAAAAAGGCCTTAGCGTAAAACCAGTTCGGAAATATATCCGACGATATTTGAAATCGGGATTACGACCCACCGCTGACAGAAATACTGAATGCACAATTTGTAAATTTCGACTTAATTATAAAGACGTCAAGTTTGTGATTTGTTTGTGTTCGCAAACCACTGAACCGATTTTGATACCACATAAACTGATTTCTTCTTCACAACCTCTGAAGCACGTTATTGTATGAGGGAGCTAAGCAGGATAAAAAACTATGATGTAAGTCGGAGAAAGTAAGCGCCCATCGCACTTTAAACTGGATACGCTGGCTAGTCTGTCAATATATTATAAAAGCATTCACAATAAATGTCCAATAAAATCACCATTAGCATATACATGCACAAGACTTATGAATAACTTACAATAAGCTTTATTTTGTTTATTGCTTTTATGCCATTTAATTATTTTTTGCTTAGCGATAAATTTTAGCAAAACGATTTACATATATTGCCAAAACACAAAAAAATAAACAATCATAAAGAATACTTAAAATAAAAAAAAATAAGTGAGAAAAAACTTAAATATCAAAATATCTTGGTTCCTGCGGGATTTGAACCCGCAACCTCCGGGTTGAGACAGGCGTCTTATCAACTAGGTCACGGAGGTCATCGCTAATGGAGGAATCCCTTTAGGCAGTCCTATCTTCGTCACTACAAGACATCGCGCTCATAAAAATAGAGGATTTGGATATTCTAATGTAGATCGCGATGGATGGGGAATTATTTTGTCCCCATAACAGCGCATATGGTGGTGGGATCGAACTAAATTGAACTGAAGTTATGTAGATATGATTGTCACTTTGTAATATTCACGTGAATGTAGAAATGGGTAAAGCTTCTTCTTCTTCTCAGTGTCATGTCAGGTCCCCCCAACGTTGAATATCACTCGAGAGTATGTTAGATATATTTGTCCACGGCAGCCCGAAAAAGATCTCCAACGCCCCTTATGCCAGTCCAATCACGTATATTACGGAGCCAGGAGATTTGCCTCCTGCCAACACCTCTACGGCCTTCTATTTTGCCTTGGATGATCAGGTGCAGTAATTTGTAATTTGCTCCTCTAAGTACATGACCCAAGTAGGACACCTTTCGGATTTTATTATTAGTCAGCAACTCTCTATCAACTTTGGCTCTTTGAAAACCCCTTGTGTTGCTGACCATATCCGTCCAGGGTATCCGTAGCATTCTCCGGTGCATCCACATTTCGAATGCTTCCAGTCGGTTCATACTACTTACTTTGAGGGTCCATGATTCTACTCCATGCAATAAAACTGACCAAACGTAGCATTTGACTAACCGTTGTCGAAGTTTCAAGTTTAGATTATCATCGATAGATTGAGGAATTGAAAAATCAGAGAAAAATGCGGGTTGTAAACATGCGGGTTGTTTGACTAACCGTTGTCGAAGTTTCAAATTTAGATTATCATCGCAGAATACGCTTCTAATTTTATTAAAAGTCGTACGAGATGATTCAATTCTGAACTTGACTTCGGTTTCTGGGTCGAGGCCTTCCACTAGGATACTTCCGAGGTATTTAATTTTTTTCATTATCTCTTTATCAGTGGAAGCCTAGGTGTTAGAGACATCAACAACAAGACGGAGGAGAGGCAATTGAGATGGTATGGGGACGTTGGACGCAGAGCACCCGATCACATTGTGAACCAGGCAATCTCCATGGATCTTCCTCGAATAACGACCAGAGGAAGACCAAATAATTCATGGGTGGTGCAAAAAGATTACCTGATGCAGAAGCACAGCCTGGGGGACGTAGTCCAAGACAGAAGAGCATACAACCTGAGGACGAGGAAAGCTGACCCCAACAGTCGTCGCAGACAATGAGTTGGGATGGAGGCAGGGAGAAGATTCTCTCTTTATCAGCACCGTTCAATGTAAGACGTGCTCCTGCGTGATCCTGCCGGCCAAACACCATGAACTTAGTTTTACTAACGTTCATGTTCAGCCCCAGCCTCACACCGGCTTCATTAATTCTATCTATCTGGGTAAAGCTAATTGGTTATAAAAGTACAATCATCAAGAAGCTTAAGCTTTATAAGTATTTTAGATTAACTGCGTCATTTTCCCTCTCCCGTGAAGTTGGATCTTAAGTCCGATGCGATACTATAATTATCAGACTCAGATGTGTCGCGACCGGAGGAGTTCCTTCTTCATCACGACGTGCGTCACGCTCATAAAGAGGATTTGGATCTTCTAATGTAGATCTCGCTGGATGGGGATTTATTTTGTCCTCCGAACTGTACTGAAGTTACGGAGATACGATAGTTAGAAGATAACTAAAAGTTAATAATAATACAAGATCTGAACCCAAAACAAACACTCTTCAAGTATAGAAGTTACACTTCCCTGATGGAAAATATGACGGTCGAGGTGGGCCTCTGAGTCATTCTTATTAGTTTATTGGGATCTCCTTGGTTGGATATTACCCGGGTAAATGTTTGGGTCGCAGCAACGACCATATTTGTATACCGTTAGTACCTTTCGATGTGTGTTTTAAGGCCTCACAAAATATGTTACAAAGTTCCAGTTAATAATATTACTTTAAGTGAAAATTTCTTTCTAAAAACTTCAATCGTATGATACACATCAAACACATCAAAATTGGTGATTCGGACATATTGAAAGGCGTGATTGGAAGCAACCATTGTTTCATATACATACATATTATTTATTTTATTTTATTTAACGCTTTTATTGCAAATAAAATCTGGCGTGCTTATTGCCAGGCGGCAATATCTTCCAACCAACCAGAGAGAAGTAAATGAAGCAAGTTACATGGTTGCATAAATCATTCAAATGACTATCCATTCCCACGAAAGCCATAAACACATACGTGAGCATATGTCCACGAACCTCACAAAGAAAGACAATCACCCGAACATTATTTTTCATATAAAGTGAGATATCATCAATCAAAACACAATATACATATCATCGTGCCGTGCCCTTTGTGGGTAGGAAGCGAGAACCGATCATCAACATCTTCTATCAAAGCACACAAATTTCGACTCCACATTCATGCACAATCTTTTATTATTCATTAGAGTTGCATGGCCGCACGGTAATGCACTGGGCTTCCTTCCGTACGAATGGTCGCCGGTTTGAACCATGCGCTATTCTACTCCCCTCTAACAGGCTCCAAACAGAAATTAGGGGAACTAAGAACAACATGGGGAATGTTGCGTTATAGACCGACTTTGTATCACGGCGAGGAGGAGTCCATCCGAAACTTGCTTTAATGACCAAGTAGATCGGCGTCTTGCACTGAAGAGGACTTGATTCGTGAAACATCGAGTGCAGTCCAGGCTGCAGAATTTTGAATTAAAATAATTTAGTGCTTTTGACATAATAAGAAGATCCATATACCTTTCTACGGATATTTCATGGCTTCAATACGGATAGTAAAATCGCCATTATACGAAAGAATCATCAGTTCTTGCGTCAGTACATGAAATGATTCTTGAATTTTAATCTCAATGTTGCTGGCTGGAGAACATAAAAAGGGTTCTTCGAAGTTGAGCTTGTGTTTTTCCCTCTTCGTCTCCTCGATAGGCATGATTTTTCTGATTTTCTACGATTCCTTATTTCAAAATATTATTCCCTCGATCGAGCTATACTTTTCTTTGCCATTCTGTCACACCTTCTAATCACATTCACACCACATATTTGTTTTGTTAGTCTTTCTTCATTCATTTGTTGTACATTCTCAAACCATTTCGAAGCGTCCTTCTTCTTTTTACTCAACACAATGCATTTAAGTTCACATTTATCACTAATCACTTCATTCTGTATTCTGTCACATATTGTTACCCCACTGCATTCTGTATTCTGTCACATATTGTTACCCACTTCATTTTGTATTCTGTCACATATTGTTACCCCACTTCATTCTGTATTCTGTCACATATTGTTACCCCACTTCATTCTGTATTCTGTCACATATTGTTACCCCATGAATTATTCTGAGTGTACAAAGTTCTACAGCATTTATATATTTTTCCATGATTAACATACGTTGTACTCCACACGGAAAAGTAATCCAAAAAATAATAAAGTAAAATGTATCCAATTCACAAAAGGAAGAGAAATACTTGAACATTCCTCTCATTCGAGCGTTTCATTCTAAAATGTTGAATATTTTATTCAACATCCATTTATTCTTATTTCTCAACTGAGAAGAATGACCTCGGCAAGAGGTGAAACCAGGGCCTGGTGTAGTTAGGCCCGACACGTACACTGCACCAGCCATCCAAAAATTCATTTAAATAAATTTGAAATAAAATGATATTTTTAATGAAAATGAAAACAGAATTAGAATTGAAGGAATATTTACACATATGTGTAAATATTCCTTCTTGGGGTAGGCAAAGGGAACAGACCTCCAAATTTCCATCACAGGCACACATCTTTCCTTTGTCTACATCAAGAGTTCCCAAAGTGGTCGATATCGACCCCCTGGGGTCGATTTGATTTTTCTAGGGGTCGATAGTTTCAATAAAAAAAATTGGGGGTCGACGATAGCAAAAATAGACCCCTTACTACTGCTATTTGTTTGTTACTTCAAAATATCTATGATTTCAATAGGTTTATTTCATAAAGGTCGAAAATTAAAAAAAAACTCTGCTCGTATTCTTTTGCTTTAATTTTTGTCAGCACAGATTACAATATTAAATGTTGCACAAGATAATGGCATAATCCGTAGTCTTTTTATCTTTTTCAATCCTTAATTACAAGTGATTAAAGTGAAAAGTTCGATATCTAGTGAAATATATAATATTGAGTACTGTACAAACTTACTAATTTGAGTAAGTAAAGTAAATGACTAGGGGGTCGACGGTTTTTAAAGTTTTTGGTAAAGGGGTCTGCGGCCGAAAAAAGTTGGGGAACTCTTGATCTACATTAATTTATCTTATCTTGTACGATCTCTTAATTCATACTTCTCATTTCCCTTCCTTTCAAAATCTGGTCCACTTGGTACAACCGCATTTTCTTCAGCCTATCTTTTTAAGTGCACTATATACAGCTTACATTTATATTCGTTATATCATCCTTCCGTCATTCATTATCTCAACTTAAGCAAATAATTTTTAGCGTCACATTTTTTATTTCACTAACAAAATCCCCTTTCACCATGCAATTTGTTGATATTTTATTCCTTCCACTTTCATTTATTTATACTTCACATCTTATGCACACTTCTTCAAACATTTCTTTTCATTTGCTTTTAAAAAAAAACAAGACTTCTCACATCAATGTGAGTTGCGTACAGGCATGCATACTACCACGCTGTTTCCCTATTGTCATAGAAGAGAGGACATACTTTCATACATTTAGCTTCTTCTATGTTTGTAAACTTTCTCCGTACAACTCCTACGATTTCTCTGACTTTCACATTGCCTGCTTTAAAAATATTCACTTGATTCAACCATTCTTTCCTTGGTATTCTTCTACCACGCATTTAACTCACCTTTTCATTGTGTATTTCTGTTGTCAGTTTTTCTTCATTCCCTAGTTCTGCATGCTCAAATCATCTCAAAGTGCTCTTCTTGATATTACTTAACACAACCTGAAGTTCATATTCATTCTTAATCACATAATTCAGTATTCTGTTATTTATTCACCTGAAGTTCATATTCATTCTAAATCAAATAATTCAGTATTCTGTTATTTATTCACCTGAAGTTCATATTCATTCTAAATCAAATAATTCAGTATTCTGTTATTTATTCACCTGAAGTTCATATTCATTCTTAATCAAATAATTCAGTATCCTGTTATTTATTCACCTGAAGCTCTAATTATTCTTAATTACATCATTCAGTATTCTGTCATTTATTAACTTGAAGTTCATATTCATTCTTAATCACAAAATTCAGTATTCTGTTATTTATTCACCTGAAGTTCATATTCATTCTTAATCACATCATTCAGTATTCTGTTATTTATTCACCTGAAGTTCATATTCATTCTTAATCAAATAATTCAGTATTCTGTTATTTATTCACCTGAAGCTCATATTCATTCTTAATCACAAAATTCAGTATTCTGTTATTTATTCACCTGAAGTTCATATTCATTCTTAATCACATCATTCAGTATTCTGTTATTTATTAACCTGAAGCTCATATACATTCTTAATCACATCATTCAGTATTCTGTTATTTATTCACCTGAAGTTCATATTCATTCTTAATCACATCATTCAGTATTCTGTTATTTATTAACCTGAAGTTCATATACATTCTGAATTCTGTCATGTATTGTTATTCCATGTATTTTTCTCAGTGCACGCATTTATAAAGCATTTTTTGGCTCTTTTTAGTAAGTTGCAAAGCATTTACATACATTTTTCCCTTCAAAATACTGAAATATCTCCTTAACGCATCCAACACACAAATAATGAAAAGTTATAAATGCTCTAGGCGACTGGAAAACTTTTCACATTTAAAAAAAATTAACATTTTAATGAAAATTATTTTGAATTTATTTAATTTTAGTTTTCGAAAGCCAAAAATAGATATCCTTATTGCAAATTTGTCCTTTTGGAGTATACTTTGTAAACAAATTATAACATCAAGTTATAAATATAGGCCAGTATTTCTCAACTTTTTTTGGCCTCGCAACTCCCCAAAAAATACATAAAAAGTCATCGCGACCCTTTTGCAAAAACTTTATATCTCATATATGATATAAGATAAATTGTTTAATTTTCCTTTTGTTGAAGTAAGTTATCAGAGATTGAAAAACGATAATATACTCGTATAATAAGCAGTAGAAAATTAATCGCGTTTAGATAATTATTAAATACAAATCTATTAATTTTCCTTTTGTATGGTATCCTTCAATGTATCTGATTTGGTTATTTTGATATATTGAATAATGTTGCCAGAAAACAATAGTATTTAGAAGTTCTTTGTTTAGAGGCACCTTTTTTTTATTTTTTAGAGTAGCAAGGGAAATCGAACACAAAATCCTCATCCTCAAGTGAGTCATCCAAGTTTGTACATATATATTGAAAAAAATAATAGAAAGCTGACACGCTCAAAATTAAAATCATACTTGATCTTTAATATATTGGACAACGGGTCTAGAAAGACCTAGAACAGCCTCTGTCGCGAGGGCTGCGAGTATCTTCTTTAGAATATTCTCAATCTATCGCCATTAATTGGGTCACGTACGGGGTATAAAGCTAACTCCAAAAATCATCCCTTACAGGATGGAAGGGGAGGAAAATCGTTCTGGAGATTTTTGTAAACATCGACTAACTGGGATACGTGGAGCTAATTCATTATACACTGATGTTTATGGAAGACAGAAAAAACATCACGTGCGGTCTGGAAGACAAATGGGGATGCATATGGAAAATAAATGTTTACCTAAATGAATTTTAAACAGAGAAATAAATAAATTTATTGTTTAATAATCTCTTGGATTATTCCTCACGAAATGAAAATAAAATATATAATTTTATTGATATCTGTACTAGTTGAAGAAACTCTGCAGGTCACGAGGCTCAAAATCATTGACACGAAAAAACTGAGGCTGTTACATTGTCTTGCAAAAACAAGGAAAAAGTATCATCGATGCCCTTATTCATCAGTGATTGCCTGGTCGAATGACGGGGCATGGTCAAATACCTCGGCCTGCACATCGTCCGGCGACTGACGTGGAAACCCATCTAAATATCATCAGACAGAAGGATCAAAAAGCCATCGGGGGTATCAGGTCGATATTCCACCGATGCAGCTTCCTTTTACCCAAAAGTAATCTCCTCGTCCAAAACCCTGTATCCCTCCCATCTTGACCTATGCGGCATTTATTTATTTCAAATAAGAAATTTAAAAAAATTGTTATGAACTGGAAAAATTTAAGAAGAAAGAAAATGATCACAACAAAACACTCGTTTTTGTTTTCTAGATTTTAGGTCATGATAATTATGGCGGACAGACATCCTTCGCAATAAATGAAATAAAACAGTTAAATTTAGTTGATGAGTATGTTATTTGGGCAGAAAATGTACGTGTGATGGAAGAGTTGAGAGGGGCATTAAAAGAATGGTAGGGGTAGGAAATAAGGTAAATGAAACACTTAATGTACTATATAACAATCACACTATATAAAATAAGATAAATTAAAATACATAATAGTGGGCTAGTGCTCACTGTGACGAACGAAAGTTAAATTGGATTTAGTAGAAAACTGAAATAAATAAAACTAAAGCTATAGAGATGCGTGTAATAAGAAAATTTTTTGGAGTGTCAATGTATTAAAGAAGGCAAGTGAAGACAACAGAAATGAATGTATGGATACAATTAATATTTTCAGTACGATGAAGAAAAGAGTATTAACATGTAATAGACACGTGGTCGAAAATAGCGGGTCGAAAAGGTGTTGGCAGAAGGCAAATTTCCTGGCTCTGCAATATACAAGATTGGACTGGTATAAGTAGCGTTGGGGATCTTTTTCAGGCTACCGGGGACAAATATACTTACTCTCAGGTGATTGTCAACGTTGGAGGGACCTGACATGACACTAGGAAGAAGAAGAAGAAGAATGGGCAGGTGGAGATAAAGAATGACTAAACTCAAAGTTCAAGCGCAAAGTGCGAGTAAGAAGTAAACCTCAGATAATTTAATATTTTTAAAGAAGATAAAGTAAGAAGTATACATAATAGAAGATTGTGCTAAACATGTATGAATGTGGAGGAGGCGAAAGTTGTATGCTTGGATAGAAAAGTTTGGAGATCTATTCTCTACCTACCCCGCAAGTGACACGATCTGATGGCATTTGTAAATTATAAAGTATATATGTAAATTGAGATAAACATTAGTGACCACCATGGCCTAGTTTGTAAGACATTTATCTTTCATCTGAAAGCTTCGGGTTTAATTCCTAACGATACCCAAAACATAATAAAAATAATTACAAATTAAAAACCTTTATGGTAAAGTATTATTTTTATTTCTCCCAAACAGTTAAGTGATTAAATTTCCACTTGAAAATTGAAAATAATCGAGGATCAAGAAAGTGTCAAACAAACTAAATCAAAGAATATTTAAGGGGAATCTTGAATATTTTAATTACATTCCATAATTAGCCTTTTCCCTTTGATATTCAGGTACTCCCAGTCTCTCCAAAACCATCCTGGAGTCGTCATTAATAAATTCGCCAGAGCCATTAAAACTTCTAAACACCTCTGAACGGACGTCATTCAGCAACAAAAATCCAGCCAACAACATCCTGCCAAGTATTGTATAATCTCTATGTCCTCGTCTTCGAATGTCCCACATCCTGCTTAAGGTTCGCTTTGGTTGTTGTTTGTTTAAGTTTGTCCAAATAATCACCTGGTCGTTGGTCCGTGACCGTCTTAAGCTGTATTCAAGACTCAAACTGCAAGGTTTCGCAAATAATGATAATTTAACAAAAGTTTATAGATTGGAAGAAATTGCTTCAAAGCAATAAATCCGCTAAAAGTCGAGAAAGGAGGTATAAATTTGTACTTGATTAACAAAGTAATCTTTATACTCGTATATTATTTATAGTTAATACTGTGGAGGTAAACACATTGTTATTTGTTTAATAAAACACAGTTTTCTTTCACTTAAAATAATAGTATGACCTTAAGGCTCAACTTCAGCTCAACATCAAGGGAATTTCAAGGCTTTCACCTCATCTCACGATTCTTGTCTGTGTTCCCCTGATGATGAAGTTACAACTTTGAAACCACTAGGGCCATACCCTTATCTTAATTGGAAAAACAGTGTTTTAGTTAAATTACAAAGTAACTTATTATTGATTTCCACAAAGTTAAAGCCGAATCCTTTGATTAAATAATAAACAAGTTATTATTATTAGTCAAAAACTCTTTATTGCATTTTATACAATATAATAATATAAACCTACCGGTTTCAAGGTTTCCACCTCATCATCAGAACACAAAAAATACTGAATTATGTTCGAACTGGTACCGTAAAAATTCGGGTTGGGAATTGTGGATGAAGGGAGGCAGGAGATAACATCAGCAAGCAGTGGTGAGATCTCGGGAATATATGTAATTGCCAGACGTTTATCCCAATGCACTGACTTGGATATTTCTAAGGTCTCGAATTAGTTATTTCTGTTACTATTAATATGCAAGAATTTGGCATCATCGATAGAAAATGTGTGATTTTCTCGGTGACAGGGATTAGCCATTTCAGAATAAATTAGAGGATTCGTTAAGGCGGATTTATGTTCACGAAGTCTTTTTTCAATAGATGTTCCTATCTTTCCTATATCCCTTCGTTCCCTGTGATGTGTAACTAGTACACATTGCTTCTAAAAAAATTAATATCTCTATAAATATAATAAATACTGGGTTCAGATTTTAGGTATTCCTCCGTAATACATTTACGCATTGAATGAAAAAAAAATATTAATAATAATTAGCACTTATCGGCCACATCAGAGATACGAGTATATTATGAAAATCGGGAATAAATTCACCAATACAATCAAACTTGTGCCAGTGTTTGACGTAGGTATTCATTCTAAAAAAAACGCTATGGGTATCACTCTCACTCTACTTCGATATATGGGAACGCAAGAAATAGAATCTCAGTTCGCAGTTGTTTCTACCTTCAAGGTTTACCATACACAGTGTTAGTGTTCTGAGTCCCGTCTCAGATCTCAGTAGCTCTAGGGCATCCATTTGAGGTGGTCTCTTCGCCCATTTTGTGAACGTCAGCCGATGTTTTTTTCATGTTTTCAGCAATTAAATTTCAATTATTATCACTTTTGACTTCAAATTTAATTAACTTAAGCGATTGGCTATGAATATTCTTATTTTTCCGATTTTAAATCGCTCATTTTTACATGTGTATTGAATACACAGCACCGGAACGCGCGGATTTTTTTTATCACAGGAAGGGAAAGGATATACAATAGAATATAATCAAGTTATGTAAATAATATAAACAAATTATGTTATTATAAAACTCTCTCCATATAATTGTTATCTAAGTAAACGATCATAGTTCTTGTTAACGCCCCTAGAATTGTCCTATAATGATCTCGAGAAGTATCAAAGGAGGCAAGGAAGTAATCTAGGCACGTGACGGGGACAGATTTGCCCAATCAGGCCTCCGAAGGCGGCTGTAGGGCTCTCGACACTCCATGGGCGAGGACCTATAGGCTTTAGTGCCTGAAGGTCGCCACAAAACTTCTGTTAATTACTGAACACGTTAACCAGCTTCCATTATCGACTAACAGAAGATAACTCAGGGTGAAGATATGAAGGTATCGAAATGATTAAGATTTATAACAGATAGCGTAACATTTCCTTGGTAATGTTGCGATTTCTAACAAATGGCTTTAAAATACATTTTCATTAAATATAATATAATAAATAATCCTGTTTTTTTTATTAAAATATTAAATGTATGCAACAAGAATAATACAAAGGGTGATAACAAAAAACGGAATGAAGTTTAGTTAGATGAAGAAGACCCCTCTGAGATGGTTTGGGCATGTAGAACAAATCAATAAAGAAAGACTAAGAAAACAAACTTATAGTGATAATGTGTGTAAAATGGGTTGTAGAGTAAGACCTAGGAAAACGTGGTTAGATCAAGTGATATCTTGAAAGAAGGAAACTTAGAAAGTCAGAGAAATCGTAAGGGTTGTATTAAAAGGTGTATGGATGTAGAAGATGCGATGCATGTGCATCGAGATAAGAAGGCCTGGCATTATTCTGGCCAAATTCAATAAAGGTAAAGGGAGAAAAACAGTTTAGGCAGTCGACATAAGTTTGAGTGCTTGGGATTGCAAGAAGAATTACTTGTGGAAGAGGTTTGTGTGAGCTCTTAGGTGTGGTTTTTTTTGTTGTTTTATATTTATATTTGTATATATTTTTGTTTTTATTTTTATGATTATGTGCGGTATATTGTGGGATGAATGGAGTAATGAAGTGTGAGGAGTTTGATTTTGCGTGATGTAACATATGCATGTGTAGTTGAGTGTCACTGTTTGTCAGGTTGATGAGAATGTGCCACGGGGTTTTATACAATATAATCCAAAATCGGAAAGAAGTGTTGATTTATGTTTTCATGCTATATGTCCTCAGTGAGATACAGGCAAAAACCTAGTTTACTAGGGACACGACAAATGAAAGGCAACAAACCCAGATCCATTAAAATTGTGTGTCCGAATTCAATTACCTGTTGTTCTTTCGCAAATTATGTATATTTCTAGTCATGTGTAAAATAAATTTATAAAAATATTATATTTTCTCTGGCTACCTCAACAGGGAAATGCCTTCATGGTGTACATGTACGAGTATAATAAGAAATATATTACGGATACAAAATAATTGTGAACAATTCACTAATTATTTTGATTAAAATATTTATCTCCCCAAGTCTTCTTTTAGTATTGAAATGTAATGATATTTTAAAGTACCCCTTACCTTTCGCTGCTGGAAGAGGAGAGATGTTTTCTTCTGGAGTCAAGATCTTCAAAGGTCTTCTCTCCTGACTTCTTGGAGCTCTCCAGCAAGATTGCTGTGTACCTGGTGATCAGCATCGCCATGCTCTCTCTCTCTCTTGGTTCATCCATTTAGCAACACTTCACATCACTTCTCTCACTTAACCATATTAGAAAAACCAAAACGATTTTTTCACAGCACTTTTTGTCACAATTATTTTTAAATCCAACATTAATCCAAGAAAAAAAAATATTTAAGAAAATCAAATACTATTTTTTTTGTTGAAACAATCGAACTCACTAGAACATGGAATCATTTACGTAAAACCAAGGTTTCAAATCGTTGCATTTCGTATATTAACGTTGTTAATCTCCTTTGTTAACTTTACTTTTAAAATCCGTCTTTAATAGTCGTATTTTAACCTATAATCCTTATGTATACTTGTGAAGTAAATAAATGATCGATGTTTAATGGAGAACAACTTCACGGCTATGAAAAGTATTCTTTAGAAACCCAAAGCCAATTTTAGTGTGAAAAATTTACTAAAATACATATAAAAAAATATTCATAATCTATTAATAAATACAAGTGTTTAATTTATGATTGAGTCAACACAGGCGTTACCGAGACGCAATTACTAGGCCAACAAATAACGTTTTTCATTCATTGATAACGGACAAAGCTAATTTGGTTTCAATGCATATGTTTATGAACTTGGAAAAACATGACAGGGATAAGATATAAGATTTGGAAAATATTTGATAAACATGGTGATGAATGTATGTGGTATTACGTCATTATACGACGAAAGTAGAACGTGGGTTATAATGAACGGAGTCTTGACTGAGTGGTTTCATATTTATAAACGGATAAAGCAAGGATGTGTTATGTCACCCTGGTTGTTTAATATTTCCAGATTCATCTGTGAAGGAACTACATATGTCAACGGGTGGCCTACAAATATCAGATGTTACAAAAAGAGGTGCGAAGAGAAAGATCTGATAATGAATGTAGTAAAATCTATAGTCAATGATAGGGAAACTAAATGCGATAAATGGGTGTGCATAAACGATTACAGCAAGTTAAAGTATTCTGCTATTTTGGTAGAATTTTCTCACATGATGGAAGAGTTATGAGAGATATCGAACGGCGTGCAGCGATAGAAAAATGTCCCTGGGGCTCTAAAATATACATACTTCTTCTTTCATAACCTACTTTGTGTTCTTTCATAACCTACTATGTATGAAAGTGAGACGTGAACGTGAAAAAATACTGAAAAGAGTCGAATAAATGTAGAAATGCGTGCACTGAGAATAATACACAGTGTGACAATGTGCGACAAAATACGGAACGAATGTAAACTTAATTGATTGATGTATTAAGCAAGTTATAATAATTAATTGTTTGTTTAATTATTATAACTTTCCTTATACGTAAAATAAAAATAATAAATGTTAATTCGATTCAATGATGACCTCCATGGCCTAGGTGGTAAGAAACCTATTTTTCAACTAGGAAGTAGCAAGTTTGATTTGAACAGTTCCAGTCTGGTTTTTAATTAAGGCCACATTGACATATTTGTGGTTGATAAGAAAGAATTTCCAAAAGACAATAAACCAACCAGTTTGAAATGTTCGCGACGAAAATACAATACGATACAATATACCATATATGCTGAATGTGTACCTAATAAACGTGATGCTATTGAAAAATAATACATTGGATTTAGCATACAAAAATAATGTATAATCACGTATTTTCACGTAAGATGCAGAAATACATTTTTATTTCGACGAGTAGTGAATTATTAATTTAATTAATTTTATATATACATTTCATCCTATGATAAACAAAGCGTGGAAACATGCGACGATACTTAACGAGTATAATTAATTATATTTTATTAAGAATTTCTATTAAAAACAGAATGTTAAATAAAACGCAACATAATTTATAAAAACACGAGTGCATTTATGAATAATAAAATATAAACAGGAGTTTCAAAACATGAACACAAATAGTTAAACACTGTGCACACAGAACCGTTAATTAATAACACGAGCAAATAAGACTAATTGAAATAAAACTCAGTGGAATTCATTGAATAAGTACTTTATGAATAATACAATTATAATTTCACTCATATTTAATTATGATTGAAAAGGTATAATCTATGAATAATACAAGTAAATATTACAGTAGAAGCACTTTTTCATGGTACCATCATCACTGTCACGTTATATCCCTATTGGGATAAGTAGAAAAAAAAGACCGCCACTTCATTCAATCCTGGCACAAGTCTTTCACTCTTGTCACATCCCCACACATATTATAAAGGCTATCTAATACAACTTGGATATCATTCATACTGAAATATATATTGATTGACTAAAACAGAGAGCTTTCTTGACTAAAACAGAGAGCTTTCTTCAAATACCCAAGATGAGAATATAACGAATTATCAAAGGAAAATCTCTCACAAAAAAGGTCTGAAACTTTTATATTGGATAGAGGATATCATCATATGGAGCAGGAAGAGAAGGTGGAACTGGTGTAACCATGTGGATAAGATGAACAGTGACATAATCCCATACGTAGTGGCACACTAAATTCCCACAGGACATCGCATTCCAAGAAGGCCACCTAAAAGTCTGTGAAACAGCTGGTGCTCAGCTTTCACAACAAACGATCCAAGATCGTGCATCAAGAAGAAAAAGAAAAAATAATTTTATTCTAACTTTCATTTCATATTAAGCCTAAATAAGATTTATAAAATGTTTTCGGGTATTATTTACGATTTCTTTTTAATATAACACATTTGACCGAAGACACAGGTATCCTAACGCCCTCACGTATGGTATGAGGCTGAAACAATGACCATGTTATTCGATGGTAACATCGTATATGAGGCGGAAACAATGGCCGTGTTATTCGATGTTAATAGTAAAGGTGGAGTTCGAACGGGTAACATTCTATACAGAATTGAAGCACATTATCGAGTGCCGTTACACGCGTTTTTTTTATTTATGAATTTCACTAATACTGTTTGCCGCGATTCGAGTTCCGAGCTCATTTTTCTGACTTTGTCTGACAACTAAACATACCTAAGAATCGTGTCAAAGTTGAGGTGGGTCTAGTGGAACATTCCCCACCTCGCATACCTTACACGATCTTGATGTATGCTTTTTTACGTATATGTTGAAGACTGAAATAATATTTTGACTAACCTAAATATGAAATCGAAGAAGGAGCTCAAAATTTGATTTGTGATAACAGCATCGTATAAGAATAAACAAAGTAAAATATTATCACTTTTAAAAAAAATATTGTTCAATAATAAAAATAATAAAACAACTAATTATATAGTGCCATCTAGGGAGCAAACTCTCCTCATCGGCGCTCCCAATTGGGATTTGATCCCACTATCACTGACATAACACAAACTATATAAATGAAAAATGAAGAAAAACATATTTGGTAAGAAAACGTATTACAAAGAAACCTTTTTAGGGAAGACTTATTACAAAGAAACCTTTGTAGATCTTCCGATATGTGATAGTAGCAGATTCTATTTTAAGTGTAGTGTAATGTACGTGTGTTCATATACTCGAATAATTATACGTTTTGAAAAGATCTCCCAAAAAGTTTGTATTCAAGTGCTTCTTAAAACTGCAAACCCCGCCTATATATCTAAAACTACGAGGCAGATCACTCCATGATATATTATAAAGGGTCTTTCAAATTAAGCGGTTTTTTTAATTCTTGAATAAAATACACAATTTGCTTTGATTTCAAAAAACTTTTTATTGGTCATTGAAGTATAATGTGTGACATTTAAAAACAAAACAATATTCGCCAAATGTCCACCTCTTGCAGTTTCACAGATGTCCATTCTTTTGTCAAAATTTTCGATGACATTTTGGCATAATTGCGGTTCTAACTCACAAATAACGTGAATAATTTCGTCCTCCAGCTCAGGAACTGATTGGGGGTCATTCTTATAGACCTGGCTTTTCACGTAACCCCAGAGAAAATAGTCAAACAGTATCAGATCACACGATCTTGGTGGCCAATAAACATCACCGTTTCCGGAGATTACAATACGTAAAATAATTCAACAATTTGAACGCGTTGTTGTATTGTATACGACTCAATTTTTATAAATATCATACATTACACTTCTCAAATGTCACAAGACCCAGGCAAGTTCACGACGCCATCTGTATTTTATCCAAGAATTTAAAAAATCGCTCAATTTAAAAGACCCTTTATATAGCTATGTAATAGCATAGGAATCTTACGCTTTCGATTCCCAGCAGGGTCTGCTTATAGAGTGACTTAATCGTAACGATAATATCAAGCATGGTAACTAGGCCACGGATGTTGTCAGCTGGTTAAACTTCAGGAGTACCAAGTTCCATGATAATGTGCATCTTCACCACCTTCTTATCCTTATATTCCACAAATAATGGGGTCGATTCCCGAATAAGAGGCACTTAAACACTAAGAAGTACTTAAACTGAATGTATAAAAAATATGTTAAACTTTAAATATATTAATTATCTCGTTGGATTTCTGTTTAATTTAAGCGGAACAAAAACTTTAAATGATACAAACAAAACTTTTGATGAACACAGAATAAATATTTGATGAAAGAAACGGTGACGTTAAAACACTATTGAATAACACGGAATAAGACGTTTACCACTGAATAAGACGTTATGCTTGATAAGCAGGCGATAACATATGCTCCCACAAAATACAGATTTGAATGAATTGATGAACAGACGTTGCACAGTAGTGGTATGGTGATCTAATCAGTGGGATTCTTTGATTGTAATGGTATTTAAGGAGACTGGATCAATATAAGCGTTGTAAACATACGAGCACAGACATACGATCACGCAATTTCCCTGTCGGGGTAGGCAGATAAAAAATAGCGCCAGACTTTCCTATCTGCACACACATCCTTAGCCTCTTCCACATCCATACAACTTCTACGATTTCTCCGACTCTCTACGCTTCCTTCTTTCCGAATATCGTTAATTTAATCCAACCGTAGTTTCTTTGGCCTTCTTCTCACATCCGTTCCACTCACATTTGCGCTATGCCCTAGGGACTTGCGAGAGTAAATCCGACCTACCTTTCCGTTATACGAACATGTTTGCGAAACATCATCAGTTGCTTGACTAGTCCACCACAGTATTAACAAGGGATGATCTAGCTCTGAGTGAATGTGATGAAATGCAAAAAACCTGAACGAGTGGACATGTACGTGCTAAATAATTAGTTGTGAGGATTGTTATCTAAATATAAGTTAATATGTAGGTGTTAACTATTTCTGAGAATAAAATATTAAGATTACTCGTATTAAAAATAAAATTACCTGGACGAAATTAAAATTTAGTTAATAGCATATAAATAAGATTAGCTCTTAAGATATAAATTTGTATATAGGTATGGCATTTGGCAAATGTTAGTATTATAGATTACTATATTAAATAATAATACATTTGTACTAAACGTCTATTTTGTTAGTCATTCTTCGTTAATTCATTCCACATGTCAAAACCATCATAGCGTATAAGTGTGGTGACATATTAATTTTATGAATTCGATATATTGAAATAGGGATTAGTGAAAGGGTACAAGGTAAACGGAACATTTTATAGAAAAAACCTGGTGGCTATTTTAACGTATGGAATTGAAACTTAGACTTGGCAGCAGAAGGATAAAAGTAAAATTTATAATATCGAGATGCTTTGTAAAGTGTCCAAGTATTAGAAAAGGCAGAATGAAATCATCAGAAATGAATACATGGATAAAATGGATATTGTTAGTTAGATGAAGAAAGGAGCTTTAAGATGATTTGAACAAGTAGATAGAATGAATGATGAAAGTATGACTAAACGAGTAAATAAGTCGGAAGTGCTGGGTTTCGTGGATAAGCTAGACCATGAAAAACATGGCCGGATCAAGTGGACCAGATTTTGAAAGAAGGTAAAGTGAGATGTATGAGCAATGGAGGATTATTTATGATGAGATGTATTAATGAGGAGGAGGCTAAAGTTGCGTATTTGGATAGAAAAGAAGGAGTATCTTTTATTTCTACCTAAATATGTATGTTTTTTATTCAATAGAATTGGATTTAAATTCCTCATGCGGACCTTTAGTCAAAATATTTGCTCATCCTGCTCTAGAGTGACTGAAGACTGTCCACATCTATAGTGTTCCCCAATTTATGCATTGCGCAAGGGGTGACAACAATTTATAATTAGCACTGTATTATACTTTAGTTGTATAGATATATAGTATTGTATTATATTACACTTTCATTGTATACAGTACAACCTGGCGAGTGCATTCCCATGTGGATATCTCTTACAACCCCACAGAAAGATGAAAACCTTTCCCTTTCTGTGCTAAAAAAATCGGCGCGTTCAGGTGCTGTGTATTCAATACACATCAATATACGTAAAACTGAGCGATTTAAAACCGAAAAAATAAGAATATTCATAGCCAATCGCTTAAATTAATTAAATTTGAAGTCAAAAGTGATAATAATTAAAATTTAATTGCTGAAAACATGAAAAAAAACATCGGCCGACGTTCACAAAATAGGCGAAGCGACCACCTCAAACGAAAGTCCACGAGCTACTAAAGCGAGAAAGCGAGCGAACTGAGATTCTTTTTCTTGCGTTCCCATATACCGAAGAAGAGTGAGAGTGAGACGTGAATCATCGCTTCCTCACTCATAGCGGTTTTTTTAGAATGAATATACCTACGTCACACACTGGCACACGTTTGATTGTATTGGTGAATTTATTCCCGATTTTCACAAAATATGTCTGATGTGGCCGATAAGTGCTAATTATTATTTTTTTTTTTCATTCAATGCGTAAATATACTACGGAGGAATACCAAAAATCTGAACCTAGTACTTATTATATTTACAGAGATATTAAAGTTTTTAGAATCTATGTGTACTAGTTACACATCACAGGACAGGAAGGGTTAAAGGGGCCTTGAGTGAAAACCAGACTGGAATCCTTTTTAAAAAGAATCTAGGTTCCAGCGGGAGTTGAACCCGCGAACTCCATGTTGAGAGACAGATGTATTATCAACTATGTCACGGAGGACATCAGTACAACCTGGCGGGTTTATTTCGATGTGGCAATCTCTTCTATAATTTGTAATTTTGTGTAAAAAAAAAACAAATGCAGTCAGCCACCTTAACTGATCTAGATATTTGATTGATATGTATTGTAGTTGCTACTTAGCAAACAGAAGTACTGGCAGAAGGCACGCGATACTGTCACGGGACCCCACCGAGCGAGACGGGCCAGCGGCACATTTGAGGACATCAGCAGACTGCGTCTATAGCTTGATACCAAGGAGACCATTGAGCCTGAATCACTCTGTTGCAGATAAACCGTGTCGCATGCACAAAGCACTGAAGATAGGGCATAAATGCGAAGGAAACTGACTGATAAGGATTGTAAAGTTGGTTGGTCGGATTTCGCTGGAATTATGGCTATTATTGTTATGGGACAGTGCTTGTTAAAGTTAAGTACGTGTATTTTTATAATTGTGAATATAAAAAGAAAGCTTTTTTTCCTAAGATAAACACAGTATATAATATTTACTTTTTAACCCATTCTGACTTGTGATGTGTAACTAGTACAAATTGCTTTTAAAAACTTTAATATCTCAATAAATATAATAAATACTGGGTTCCGATTTTAGGTATTCCTCCGTAATCCATTTACGCATTGAATGAAAAAAGAAATATTAATAATAATTAGCACTTATCGGCCACATACGAGATATTTTGTGAAAATCGGGAATAAACTCACCAATACAATCAAACGTACGCCAGTAGGTATATTCATTCTAAAAAAACCGCTATGTGTGAGGAAGCGACGCTATTCACGTCTCACGCTCACTCTACTTCGGTATATGGGAACGCAAGAAATATAATCTCAGTGCATTCGCTTCTCTCGCTTTAGTAGCTCGCGGACTTTCGTTTGAGGTGGTCGCTTCGCCCGTTTTGTTAACGTCGGCCGATGTTTGTTATCATGTTTTCAGCAATTAAATTTCAATTATTATCACTTTTTACTTCAAATTTAATTTATTTAAGCGATTGGCTATGAATATTCTTTTTTTTCCGATATTAAATCGCTCATTTTTACATGTGTATTGATGTGTATTGAACACACATCACCGGAACCCGCGGATTTTTTTAGCACAGGAAGGGAAAGGTTAAAGTGTTCAATATTTTCATACACACATAATGAGTAAACACAGATATTTTTAAACAATATTTTGCACTATTTCGGAATAATTATTTTACGCATGTTGAAAAAGCGGAAATTCCTTTAACTTCTTCAGACATATTAATGAATAATAAAGTTTTAAATAAGTATTCTTGCTTGAAAGTGTATTATTTACTCTAAATGCAACATTATGTCGTATCAGTTTAGATAGATGGTACCCAAAACGTTCCGAGTCGATAATACAGTATCTTTTTGCTATCATTGGGAACAGAAATATGCCACAAAGTTGTTTACAAAGTGCATAAGAACGATGTGTACATTATAATGGACAATAAGTCTGAAGAGATTAAAGAAGACGATGGTGGATCGCATCTCGCCCTGGACCAATTTTGTTATATTATTACTTTATACCATAGATTATAAATTTTGTGGGAGTATAAAGAGTATTTTGTTTTTATATTATATAAGATACAGCAATACATACTACATAATATAACATAACATCAAGACAGATTTTATTTTTATAAAAGTGAGATTGTTATTTTTTAAATTAAAGTCTTGTATTGTGAATCGAAATAATTTTTATTGCTTTATTTTCCTCGACGTTATGTTTATGCATCATGTTTTGAAAGGTATACCATCACGCAATTTCCCGTTCGGGGTAGGCAAGAGGACAAAGCACTAGACTTTCATATCTCGATACACATTCTTAGCCTTTTCTACATTAATTCATTCATTCTCACACAACTTTTACGGTTCCTCTGATTTTCCACGTTTTTTTTTTAACTTTATTTACTTGATCTAACAACATTTTCTTTGGCCTTCCTTTCCTACGTGTAACAATCATATTTGCACTATATATTGGTTTTGTTAGTCTTTCTTCATTCATTCGTTCTAAATGTCCAAACCTTCCCAGCGTACTCTTCTTCATCTTACTCAACACACCAGCCTCAGCCTTGAAAGACAAAGGTATGCTTTATTACAGTTTTTTTTATTGCGCTGATACGTTGTCTTTGATTTTTTAATTTTTGACTGTAATTTGTACAGGACATTTAAGAGTTTTTTTTATTTTATCAATAAATATATAAATAAGAAAATCATAATAATGGGAACATGGTATTAGGTGTTATGCGTTCAGGATTCAATAAATCAGGCAATTACCAGTGTCTTGTCGGATATCCTTTCATCAATATTTTTATTTCAATATATCGTTCCGGGTATATCAATATATCGTTCCGGGTATTCCCATAGACTAAAAGCTGAATGTAACGAATTCTTTTTTTATAATGGTTAGTCATTATAAGTTGTATACAGGTTTTATGTCCTATCTACTCGCGCTTAATTATCAATTAATTTACAATCACATGTATAAATATATTGTCCAAAACTCCTTAAATAATAAGTAATACGGTAGTTTCTCATACTGCCTTGAATTTATTTGCACAAATCATCCTTTTTATATGACACAATACTTAGTAAACTAATAATTAATCAATAAACAGATTTTAAAATAAATATTAAGAACAGTCTATTGCTTTTGCTACTTCAAGCAAATTATATTTTTTTCATAGAAAAATCAAATCACAAATAATAAGGAAAGAAACAAAATTTACAGAGAAATTTTTAATGAGATTTCTAAAATCTACATTGATATTAAGGTACAGAGAACTTGATAATAATATAGGATGGAGAAGATTTTTTTTAACTAAACACTTATTCTAACATGTTAAAGAGTATCTCATGCCATTATTTGTTTCATTAAAAGTTTTAGAAACTATGCCTCGTAAAGTTCTGTCTATTTGGAAATTACTTGCCTAAAATGTCAGACTCTTTAAACAAGTTTGACAACACAAAGGGTGCTGTGGGAAAACTCATCATCGATGTGGATATATAATATTTATTTTTTGTAATTTGTTTTTATTAAACACTGTTTATTCCACTTTTTATAACGGTATAACCCTACCGGTTTCAAGACTGTGTTTTATAATTACTGTTTTACAACAGTATAACTCTACCGGTTTCAAGTTTCTGCTCCCCTAATGATGAGGTGAAAGCCTTCAAACCGGTAGGGTTATACCATTATAAAAAGTGGAATAAACAGTGTTTGATAAAAACAAATTACAATGTCTTTAAACCTCCACAATGTTAATGTCTTAACTATAATTAATATATAATATTTATCATCGATATGTTAACGGGAAAAAAGCAAACCGTTTGTTGATTAACAAACTTTTATTTAATATACCGGACAATTATTTACGCCGTCTTGATTTAAAATTCTTTTCGATGTTGTATTCACGAACTGAGCTGTTAAGAGCATCACTGTACACGGAATGGTTTTATTGAATGAATTTTCTGATATTGATATATTTCCCATCTCGGTGGATGCACCGAGAATTAAACTTCTTAATAAAATTTGTAGGTATAACTAAGTCACTTTACAAAGAAGCATTTTAACATTGTTCCTGTTGTCATATATATTTTTTTCTTGTTTGATGAAATTTGACTTGTCGTCGTTGCTAGGCCTCGTAGTCGAGGATCCCCTCACTATTTCAACGTCAATAAAGTTGGAACCGAAGCTTTGCCGTGGAGTTTTGTTTGTTTCTTTATTTTCTCCTGTTTCTATGGCTTGGAAACGATGACATTAACTGCCAATACCATTCACACACTAAAATGCGCACAACGGTCCATGGAACGACGAATGTTGGGCATAAGTCTGATAGACAAAGTCAGAAATGAAGAAATCAGGCGACGGACTAGGGTTGTCGACATAATGGACCGTGTTGCTGGCATGAAATGGCAATGGGTGGATCACGTAGCAAGACAACGAAATGAAAGATGGGTACCCAGAGTCCTGAAATGGAGGCCGTGGGATACGAGTTTATGTAAGTAAGTTGTTGCATACCAGTAAACTCACCGGCTACAGCGCTGTACTAGATCCGATGGCAGACTGAAAGGAGACGATCGAAATAAATATGACCGAAGTCATTGGTATCCTTATACGTCCGAATACTAGGCAGAAAAATGCTTGTATTATTTGAGGAAAATAATTGGGTTAAATCTACATCAAAAGTAGAATAAATTAATTCATAAAAATAATATCTAAAATGGGGTAAGCGAATGTTGAAGGTTTAGAAAGCACTGTTTAGAAAGACAACACTGCTAAATGGAGCACGCATCCTAGCAGTTGAGCGATTAGATTGGAGACGGCACAAGCCAAGTTTACGAGAGGCAATGAACGGCTCCAGGCTCCAGTATTTACGAGATAACCGTATCGCAAGTTCAGGCAATTGATTTTAATGTGTTCTGCAACGTTTTTCAAGCGGAAAAAGGATATACTCATATCTGATGCTAAAGTTACTAAATATATATAAATCATGGTTTAACAAAACTATATAACTTTAAAATTGAAATTTATTTACAAATAATTGGCACCAAGAAACCAGCTCTCATTTTCTCTTTACAGAACCCTGAATAGACTCCGAGTAGAGATGACTAGATGTAAGATAAACATGCAGAGATGGGGTATCTTGAACGAACGTAGCATTGAATATGTTTGTGAAGTTACATAGGAGTTGCAACGAATGATACCTTGTCAGGGCATAGGAACTACAGTACCCGGCTGTAAGTAATACACATCGGGTTTAAGAAAGGGACTGTCGGTCATAATCGGCTAACTTCGGCTTTGAAGAGTGTCGTCTGTGTCGCACGATGCGCTTACAGTCTCACAACGAAACACGTGTATGAATGACAGAGACGACGCTCTACAAAGCCGAAGTTAGCCGACAGTCTCTTTCTTAAGCCCAATGTGTATTACTTACCGCTTGTACATGTTCGGGCCAAACCTCGATAGATGCGAATGGTAACACGCGACTTAGTCAATAATCAATGACCTGGACACTTATCCCCTTTTCAATTTAAGTCAGATTCTTTATCTTCCTTTTGAATCTGGGCTTACTTAGACATTGGAGATCTGGACACTTTCAAAGTGGTACGAAAGAGTTCTCAATACTTTTGAGAAGAAGAAAGAAAGTCACCTTGTAAATAACTTCAACAGGTCCATTCCAATTACAAAGTGAAGAAAAATATGTTTAATTGGTCTAAAATATTGACAGTCTTCCTCGGACTCGGGCAGCAACGGGTAGTGATCGAAAGTTCTAACAAGAATAAATATAGGTAAAAAATCTTAAATTGAAGAAAATAACTATCTACGTCTATGGCGTCGTCATCGTTGCTGGGCCTCGTAGTCGATGCTTCTCTTACCATTCCATCGTTGGATTTTTGGTTTCCTTCTTTTCCTTCCCCTCTTTAAGTGAGTGAGCCGTTGCATGCCAGCAAACTTACCGGTCACACCGCTGTACTGGATCCGTCGGCACATCGAACTGACACAATCGAAACAAACCGGAATGTTTTTCCTGTTTTTTTTTTTAAAGAATAGATACAACTGAAGTCATAGGTATCCATATAACCCAAAATACTAGGCAAAAACATGCCTGTGTAAACATACTATATACCTCGCAAGTTCTGCAAGGTTTTTATGTCAGTTAATGGAATAAATATCCACACATGATAAGACATGCGATTTAACTAGTTTAAATAATCCAGCAAATTCCTTATTTTATTTGGACCCGGAGACTGTAGTTGGTTTCCAGATTCATGTCAAAACCTTTAACATCTGACACTGTATACTGAAGGCTTTATAATATCAGAATATAATATCAGAAATATCAGAATATAATATCAGAAATATCAGAATCTTTATCATAAACGAATTAAATAATATTTTCACTATCCAGGGTATCATTCATATTAGAAATCAGGAGATTATCGTTTAACTCTTTCCCCGCGGGGAGCACAAACGCCTGTGATCTGACGACAATCCAAGTTTCAAATCACAAAAACTTAAAAAGAATGACACAAAACCGGAATAAAAATTAAACTAAAATTTAAAATAATCTTTTTTCTAGCGACATCTCTGAAAACCTTGTCAAATAATATATTAGTTTATGAGATATTGTTGAATAAACAGAGCGCCGAATTTTTTTGGTTTCTCAATATTTCCAGCATTAACGACTTGTCGCGCGGATCGAGTCCTGCAATGAGTCTCTCTTACGTAAATAAACATTACTAAGTCTCTCTTACGTAAATAAACATTACTAAGTCTCTCTTACGTAAATAAACATTACTAGTGCTATATGCATTTGATTGGGTGAGTGTCATGAAGCATTGATTTGATCGTAGCATTCCTTTGTTTATTTTACGTAATGTTAAGTTTATCTCCTTTATTTAATGAGTCTCCTTAAGAGTAATGACTATTATTTATTATCAGAAAATTACTTAAGTGTCATGTTTACTTGGTGTTGTAATCAAATATCAGTGGTTCTAAACAAAATATGTGTTTAAACTTAGAAATTAAAAAACGCTGAAATTGTGCCGCGCACAGGATTCGTGGAATTTGATTTTTAACGCGGTGAACAGGTTAAATACAAGGCAAAAAAATGATCGATTGTCTGAAACTCTTGGAATTGATTAGCATTCAAGTTCCAACAAGAATTACCACGCTGCAAGACACATATTTATTTGCGAATTCTCTTATACCATGAATGCATAGGATCGGTAATGAGGACGCTGCGGTCTCGGATGTATTTCGAGTTAGTTTGCCGACCTATAAAGGTTGCCTGAAAAAGCACTTCCGAATATCCGAGCCTTGAAGTAAGATCCCGCGTATACTTCGAGGACTTTTGAAGACCTTTTTTGAACAGCTTTTTAATTGAATATTGTGTTTTTTTTCTTTAAATATTTTAGTGATTTTTGAGGATTTGTGAAGTTATACCTGTCTGATTCTTTCTTTTATATTTTGTTTTTGTTTTTTTTTTAATGATTTGTTTATTGCACAGTGCGGGTTGTGCGCCTATGAACGGCCCCGTATTATGTTGTTAACATGTGATTTTATGATTTGATAACTGTGTCATTCCTAAATATTTTTGTTGTAATTGTGTAAAAAAATTTTTTTTTTGTATATTCTGTCAAACTTAATGTGTTGAGCACTCACTACTGGCTCTTTTACATTTTTTGTTATAAAGTACATTGTTCCGTTTACTTATAAATAAATGTTGAATTGTTCACAAAAATATTTGCTAAATAGCAATGATATGTCCTTTTTTGGAAGAGGTATCGATCACATGAAAACACGGGACCGGGACTCAATGCGAATATAGTTTGTCATATTGAAATACGAAATACAAAATGTCAATAGGATGAACAAATCATATCTGGTAGCTACAATAGCGCCTGAACGAAGTAATTAATGTAGCACATATATGAAAAAAGTAAAACACATATTCACATGTGTAAAAAAATCCGGATATGCATAATCATCGCATAATATACCTATAAATAATTTGGTAAAATAAAAGATTAAAACTCTATATTACTTCATAGTACATTTCCACTTTTGACAAAACTTTGACCGAAGCAAGACAGCGAAAGGCTGTATGTAGTTGGGGAGCGAAAGGCTGCAGAATAAATATTAAAGCTGCAGAGAACGGAGAGCGTGGGATAAGAATTTGTGGCACTTCCTTGCAAACATGTTACAACGGTTCAAACCTACACCTTACCAATGAACGGAGGTTCATTTCACAATAAAGTTTATGGATAGAATATAAAATATTGGCACGATCAACTTGCCGCAAAATAACTCCTTAAATTTTGTAGTTACTTTCTTCAATATCATAATCATCAACCATGATTATATGATTGTTGTTTAAAAAAAATGGTACCTTTCGTGGCCCAGTTGGAAAGACGGCTTTTTCTCCGATTCAGGGATTTCAATTCCCGTTGGCACCCAGTTTTTTTAACACGTTCACTGCGTATAAAATACTTAATGTCATACAAAGATGCTGAAAATGCACGAATTTTTGAAAACCCATAACTTTGTTAAAAATCAAATTCTACTTTCTATTGAAACATCATATACAAGTGTATTCCTTCGTGTCTTCAAAACACATGAAACCGGCGACGAATCCTTATCGGGAGACGTTTATGAGTGCACTCAACATTCAAGGATTCCCGTGTCCATGCAAAATATTTGTATGGACACGGGAGCCGTGTTCGACGCAGTGAACGTGTTAAACGGGTAGAACTGGTTTCCACTTAAGGTTTGTTTTACATATTTTGGTTGATTGGAAGATATTGTTAAATTGCTATCAACCTGCCAGGCTATTTATTTGCTTATTTATATATTGAAATAATAATTTGAAATTTCTTTAAACTTACAGACATACATCTATAATGTTACATCAGAGACATTCTCATTTTTTTTAATTATAAATAAGCGTGGTAGAATAAGACCACGGCCAGGTTGGTTGAATCAAGTGAAAGATATTTTGAAAGAACGAAACATAGAAAATAAGGCAAATAGTATTTGTATGAGAAGGTGTATGAATGTGGAAGAGGAAAGTCCGACGTTAAACCTTCTTTGCCAGATTTGATAGGGAAATGGCGTGATGGTATGTATGTAATCAACGAAAATTTTACTTAAGTAGACATACACATACACCCATTTTGACCTCACTGGTATATCTACGAAGTCGCACCTACTCTCTAAAAGAACCAAATTCACACTTTACAAGAACCTTACAAAGCCAGCCCTGCTGAAACAGGACGATAAAGCCTTGAAAAATCTTTGAAAATAATCTGTGGCCTCACAATGACGATATAGTCGTGAAGCAGAGATGCAAATCAGAATTTGACCATCTGTATGGATATTGCGGTGCAGCTTGGACAACCAAAATCACAAGATTCCGCTGGTCGGGGCAGCTATAGTGTATCGATAGCGAAGGGTGTGTGAAAAAGGATCTGCTCAGTAATCCAATAATATGAAGAAGAGTGAGTAAACTGAAAGCTAGGTTGAAGGTGGATTGTGGTGTTACGGGAGTAGCAACCAGGCAAAGAGATGCCGCAGACAGATACAAGTAGTGACAGACAGTCATGTCCTGGGTTGTAACGTTGATGATTGATTTTATTAATCGAATTCGGTTCCTTTGATGTCCGAAGACGACTGTCTTTCCTATATGGAAACCAACCGTGCGTTGATTAATTTATTTTATAAATATTGTTGTAATGGAGACAATCTTGATCGAATACCAAAGCGAAATACATGCAATGATAAGAAAGGTAATCCCTAGTCATATAAATAACAGACGCTTTAAGAAAGCATACAATATTGTATTACAATTTTCGTACATGCAGTTAGACCAGGCGGGTTGATGCCATGTGGCATTTTCTTACAACCAATTAGAAAAATGTTAAAGAGGCGTTTAATTTAAATCAGACTGGAAGTCCATTCTGATTTTAATTAAACGGGTTTTATTTTACGGTGGACTTTTTTACTCATTTGTAAGGATTTCTTCATTTATTCGTTCTACATGTCGAAACCATATTTTTCATTTCACTTAGTTCACGTTTACTAAGAAAATTTATTTGTCGAATTAATATAAACATCTATTTTTTTTAATCTAGCAGCTTTTATCACAAACATACATACCATAACGCTATTTTGCTTTCGGGATAGGCAGAGAGGGCAGAGCGCCAAACTATCCTACCACGACACACATCTTTAGCCTCTTCTACATCTATTTTCCTTTTCAAACATCTCCTACGATATCTCTGACTTTCTACGTTTCCTTCCTTTAGAATATCATTCACTTGATCCAAACATACTTTTCATGATCTTCGTGTCCTACGCTTTCCTCTCACATTTGCACTGTTTATATTATATTTTCAAAAATAGTTGTAGTTTATATTTTGTTATTATGTTAAGAAATTCACGCTGATTCTTTAAATACTTTCTTTCTTGTTAGCGTGTTGGTGACCAAAAGTGTTGTAAATGTTATCGCGAATCTTGCGTTTCGCACTATACCCGTATTCCCACGCGCCACCGCGCCTTAAACCAGACTTATACACCTTGTAAATAACTTCCACAGTTCCATTCCAATTAGAAACAAGATGAAATAAAACATGTTAAATTGTTGTAAACTACTGACAAGTCTTCCTCGAACTCGAGTGGCAGCGGATGGTTAACGAAAGATCTAACAGGAATAAACATGTAATAAAATCTAATCGAAACCAGCCTGGTTCCTGTCTAGGGCTTCTTAACCGATTTTAACCGAAATCAGTTAATCGATTATTTCGACAATTTAAATATATTATTCGGTTGACCGGTAAGAACATAAAAAAAGGGATTTTTTATCCAGCCATTTTATTTTTCGCTATATTTTGATGTAGCGTTTGGCCGTAGCTTGGTGTAGCGTTTGGCCACATGCTAACCGAAAGTAAGGTCAGGATATATAAGACATGCGTCCACCCCGTCATGAAATATGGGATAGAAGTGAAAGCCGATACCAACCGGACAAAAAACCTTCTTAGAGTGGCGGAAATGAGAACCCTACGCTCCATCGCAGGCAGAACTCTTAGAGATCGGATCAGAAATGAGACGATAAAATCTGTCTGTGGTGTTGAAGACATAGTGAGGTGAGAAAAAGCAGAAGGCGCTTCTGGAGGGATCATGTAGACCGCATGGAGGAAACGAGACTTGCGAAAATTGCTAAGACTGAAAACCCTAGCAGCAGGAGATTACCAGGAAGGCCGCCGAAAAGGTGGAAGGACAGCAGGACGTCATCATCCCAGGACAGCCCACCTTCACAAACAGGTCATACGACCTAAATCAAGAGGAAGAATAAGAAGAAGTTTGGTCATAGCTTGAAATATGACACATTAAATAATACCTTAGTATTCTGTAATTACTTTTTATTGAAAAAAAATACAATTTTTATCTTAAACCAGTTAAATTCAGTTTGTTTATATGACTTCTTATATTTGTCGAGACATACTCGTATGTTATAACAAAAAAAAGTTTTAAAATTTTTAAAAGAGATTTTATTTATTTTATAAAGCATATCACAATAAAATAAAATATCCAATTTACAATACATTAGACTACAAAACATCAACAAATAATATCGAGTATTGAAGAATAGCTCCGTGGCAGAGTAGATAGTTTTAAATTGAAATCCCGGGACTGCAAAGAAGCTATTCCTGTTTTCATAACACTAGCAAATTTGCCATGGAAATATTAATTTAAAAAAATAATTTATAACGTTTACTCGTATATTTATAAAATTGTGTTTATCTTAACCCTTCCTTCCCTGTGATGTGTAACTAGTACACATTGCTTCTAAAAACTTTAATATCTCTATAAATATAATAAATACTGGTTTCAGATTTTAGGTATTCCTCCGTTATACATTTACGCATTGAAGAAAAAATAATATTAATAATAATTAGCACTTATCGGCCACATCAGATATATTTTGTGAAAATCGGGAATAAATTCACCAATACAATCAAACGTGTGCCAGTGTGTGACGTAGGTATATTCATTCTAAAAAACCGCTATGGGTGAGGAAGCGACGCTATTCACGTCTGTCTCTCACTCTACTTCGGTATACGGGAACTTAAGAAATAAAATCTCAGTTCGCTCGCTTCAGTAGTTTTCGGGCATCCATTTGAGGTGGTCACTTCGCCCGTTTTGTGAACGTCGGCCGATGTTTTTTTCATGTTTCAGCAATTAAATTTCAATTATGTTCCCTTTGGACTTCAAAATTAATTAATTTAAGCGATTGGCTATGAACATTCTTATTTTTCCAATTTTAAATCGCTCATTTTTACATGTGTATTGATGTGTATTGAATACACAGCACCGAAATGCGCGGTTTTTTTCAGCATAGGAAGGAAAAGGTTAAAAAAATATTTAGACATGTATATTTATTTGCATGAACGATTAAAACGGTAAAATTTTAAAATAAACGAAAAACGGTAAGTTGAATAATTAGCTAATTGAAAGCCCTTATCCCGCCCTTGGTTCAAATAAATAAAATAAATAAATAAATAAATATTAGGTTTATTGACAGCAACATAGTATGTACAAGATCACATCTGAATAACACTACTAAAACACATAAATTGCAGACAATACATCAGACACAGAAGCTATCAAAAGGTCTGGGCTCATCTAATAGCATCCCCTCGGCCAAAATACACCCCACCAATATAGGGCGAACCCAGCCACGGGGACACCAGATGTTTTTCAGCCCACACCCTTTTTTCAGCCCACACCCTATTTATAACCGACATATAATGAAATGTTTCCGATAGAATGATGCAGTTTGTTCGAGAAAAAATATCGAAACCCTGCAGGGTGCCATAAAACAGGAAATGTAATGTTTTCACCCACAGACGAAATTGACCTGATTTTTACAGCTGGTGCCGGAAGGAATTTTTTAACATTATATAATATTATGGAAAATGGAGTAATTATGTTTAAGGTAAAGTGTTTTTATCTAAGTCAAAGGCCTTCACCACACAGGTAGGAGCCTCGCATGGTGCTTAGAGCTACGCTGCGAGCTTGGTGACATATCCTAGCGAACCAACGCACCCCATATTATCGCAATGGCTACACTGCACGCTTCGTGCCACGCTATGTGACTATTATAGTAACCTAGTAGCGTAGCTCTAAGCACCAAGCGAGGCTCTTACTTGTGTAGCCGAGGCCTATGGGTTCTACAAAAACAATTTTATATAGTTCTAGATAGATCAGATACATAATTTTATTCCACTCAGTGAGTGCATCACAAATTTATAGGATTCATAATTTCAATTTTATCCAACTACATCTTGTGGATTTATTGCTTTAAGTTTCTTCCAATAAACAACTGTTTCATAATTCTTATTGATATCGATGACCATGTCTTAAACGAAATTTATGGAAACAAATAATTGACAAAAAAAAAGGAAAAATGTCAAGGAAGGGAACAGGGTGAGAATTGTATGGGAGTTCAGGTCGAACATTTTGAGTTGGATAATGGTTCTGAGAAGGAAACAAACATGAAAGATGCATTAGAGATGTGGCGTTCAAGTCAGATAGACACTCCATATCTCATGGATTGCAAAGCGTACCAACGTCTCTACCTATATAACTATAAAAAAGAGTACGCTAGACTGCACACTGTCACCAGATTTATTCAACATACGAGCGAATATCAAGAGAAAAACATTGCACGAATGACAGGGTGGCTTTGTCACAGAAAGACGTAAAATCTCCAATATAAGATTCATAGATTATACAACTTTTATATCCAACGACAAAAATGAGATGCCAATTAGGACTAGAAAAAAACAAAAGTCCTTATCGTGGACCGATTCGAGACTGATAAAAAGTGACTCGCTAAGGGATTACGAAATAATTAACGAGTTGATCTACCTAAGTGCGCTTATTTCGAGGAATAAACAAAGTGAAGTAGAGGTCCGATTACGAATTGGAATAAAAAATCAGCTATGACTCATCAGACAAAGATGTGGACTAATTGATCTATAATCAGAAAAACTAGTCAAGTTTCTAGTATTCTCCATAATAGTATATGGAGTGGAAACAGACGATGAGAGGGAAGGAAAGAAACATGATAAATGCCTTCGAGATGTGTTGGAGGCGGATGCTTCGTATCTCATGGACCGTAAGGCGCACCAACATTTATATCAACCAAAAAATGCAGATTTCCGAAAAACTTTTGACAATATACAGAAAAAGAATCCTTACGTACTTTGGACATGTTGCTAGAAAAGCATGATGATAATTTGGAGAAACTGATAATCACGAGGATAGTTGAGGAAAGGCGAGCAGGAGCAAGGTGTCCTAAGAGATGGGCAAATCCAATAAAAGAGTTAACAAGATCCTCTTGAAGCCATGCATTGAACATGGTTCAGGACCAAGTGAGATGGAGATAGGTAGTGCGCCGAGTTCGAGAAATAGCAGAAGACCTCGCTCAACATTGAGTACGCAATGAAGGAAGAAGAATGCTCCTTCAGTTTGTTCTAAAATATCGATAAAGATGTACTACATCTGGTTAAGATTATTAATTTTACATTGAAAGTGCATTATAAAAATGTCGATAGTATTCTCGATATTTCATTCTTGATTATCGTTAAAGTAAAGCAAATATGTAAACAAAGTATGGAATCAGCAATAACTGAGCTATTCCTGGAACCGATACATGCAGTACGAGTATGTTAAGCAAGTAGAGATATCACGGTGTGTCAGCAGTACTCAATAAATTACTGGTAAGTGTAACATTAGTGTCTGCAGGCGAGTTGCGAGGCCGGTAGTGCGGCGTAGCCAATAAGTAGTAAGTACAACAGAAACCAGAAACTGGGGCTAGGCACAGGGCTAGACCGCATTAAGTGTTTTTATCGTTATCGTCAAAAATAACCTCTGTGGCTTATTTGGTAGGATGATGGACTTCCTGATCTACGACAAGAATAACCAACGACCTGCGTCACAAAAGAATACTGCCGTCATAAGCAAAAACGCAGCTAACGGGAAAAAATCAGAAATTTAACTAAGTATGAGGCAATATTCCATATCAAATTCTGAACCATAATCCATAAAAAAAATACAGAAAACCATTTATTTCAACTCAAAAATCGACATAAAGTATTTTTTAATTTTACAAAATACTAGGTTTTTTCTAAGCAAAAAAACAATAAAATGTGATTCATAAGCAAAAAGACAGCAGGTGCCTATGCGTTTGCTGCGTTTTTGCTTATGAATCACATGTTACTGCTTTTTTGTTTATGCATCACATTTTTAAGCAGCAATGAAAAACATAAAAGTGCAGTTTTCTCAAAACTTAACTTTTACCATTAGCTGCGTTTTTGCTTATTAGGGCAGAATACCGAAGTAGGGATAATATTGTATACCACCTTCCACGAACTTTTGATGTAATTCTTCGTTTGAGTTTGTCCAAAAAATGTGAAATTACTTTCCTTACAGCAAAGAATAATTAGCTACATTACATTTTTTCCCTTTAATAATACTCATACCTATCATTAACAAAGAAAACACAAATACAATGGTATGTGCACAAACGCTGAATTTGTAGACGATGATTTTTGGGATTCGAACTCGAATCCTCCTGGTGGAGGTCAAGCGTCTTACTAACAAGGCTACAAAGGTGCTAAAAAAGACAATAAGACTTTGTACACCATCAAGCAATGTCTCACAAAATAAGAAAAGACTGTAACGAATATAAATCATGAATAGCAGTTATACGTACACGACGCCAGTTCCATGGAAAGGGATGATAAATATCTCCTTCAATTGTAGCTCTACACTTTGCTTAATTTAGGGGACCACAAGTGACGGATTTCAAACATTTTTGTTTCTGAATTCTCGATATGAATTTACTCTCCTTGTCGTCATACTCTGGAACTAGTAACCGACTGCCGTAACACACCTTCGTTGACTTGCTTCAAACAGCGATTTAAAAAATGTTTTTCTAAATTACTAAATATGTTTCTCCAGAACACCTTTTTTCTTGTACTTTTCCATCTTCTTTCTCCTTTTCCCAATCTTTGATGACATTTGCAAATATTTGTTTCACTGTTTTTTTTTTCATTTATTTTTTAATGCTTTAAAATAGATTTAGTATTCTTTTTAAAAATAAGGCTGTAGTAACCTTTCACCCAGCAATTGACACTAATCTGCATAAATCTTATTTCGTTGGTTAGAAGACTGTCACTAGGAAATAAAATTGTCATAAACATATTTGACAATAACGCGTTGAAACATATCGATAGGCTAGGAAGTAAAACTAACTGAAATGATGGATTTATCAAAGGTTTCGGTTTTAATTGTGGAAATTCATATTATCTTCATTCCACCTCGGGATAGGAGGTAGAAAAACGTGTAGCGAGGAAGAATGTAATTAGAGGAATAACAATGTAATATATTGTTGAATATTTTGAAACAATGGAGTTTAGAAGAGCCTTATCCAATTGATAGTAAAAATCTCGTTTGTTTTTGTAAATTATGAATTTGTGGAACAGATAAAGAAGCCCTGGGTCAGACCTGTACTGAGCGATGAAAAGTCCTCGCCCACGGAGTAGATAAGCGGCGAGCAGCTTCTCAGAACCAGCCTGGAGTTAGGCAATGCAGTCTGGGTGCTGGCTGCAAAGTTCTGACTGCACTTCAGCTCTTACTCGGAACAGCGAATTATTACTGCCAGATTTATCAGTATTATTACAAGTTATTTCATAGGATGTTAATGCAACAAAGTCATTTGATTTGCATTAAGAATGATAACTGGTGATATTCTCGTATAGGAAAAGACAACGTAATTTGTTGGATGTTCTTGATATGTCGTTGCGAGTTGTCAGCAACATAAAGAGCTTTACTGATCAAATTCATTATATTTTGAAATAAATTTTTTCAACTTGTTATTTTACTTTCTACATAATTTTATATCATCACGTCAATTTGCTACCGGGATATGCAGAGAGGAGACAGCGACAGATTTTTCTGTCATGACTCACATATTCGCCTCTTTAACATCCTTCGTATACAACCCTTACAATTTATCTGACTTTATACGTTTACATCTTTCAAAACATAATTTATTTTGTTTATTTATTTAACACTTCATTGTAGATACAATCTGGCAGGAAATAAATTTTTCTTAATCATAATTGCATTATCAATATACATACCTAATCATTGAAAAATATTTTCATGAACATCAGTGCTTCAGGATAGATAAGCCTGAAACGTTTCCAACCTATTCATAGCTTCTGAAAACGAAACCTTCATATCATATTGCATAACTCCATTTTCACTATCAAATTCTGGAAATTAATTTTACTGCACGTATACCATATCAAATATATGTAAAATTGCTGTACAATTGACGAGTAGATGTAAAAATTCAACTTGGCCGTGTTCTAGTTTGCATGTTAAATTGTGTGATACACTATTATCAATTAAAAAAAACTTTTCATTTGAGCATTCATTTTAATAAAACATTCGTTAAATATGATTGTGTTATACAAACCTGTTGGTTTGGATCTCTAAGCGATATTTTCAGGCTAAAAAAATATCGATACACCGAATTTTTTATTTAATTTTAACGGGATTCGTTAAACACATTTTTTATGTGCGTTCCTTCGATTCAACAAACAATATTTGTTACGCTAAAAACTTCGTTACTGCAGTATTCGTAATAGTGAGATTTGACTTGTAATAAGCAATGTGGTCAATAGTTTAGATAACATTTAAGTTAAAATGGACAAAGATAAAGGTGCTGTATGTATACATTTCATTACAAAAAATACGATATGGTTTAATAAATCAGTAAACTGATACTTTTTAAATCTAGCAAAGGCAGAAAGGTTAAAGTTATTTGTTATTTACTAACATTATAAGGCACAACAAGAAAATGCAATCGGACGTATAAAAATGAGGCGAGTCGCGATGCGATAAAATGCATTCGGCAGATCCATTCCGATGTAACGTGCGGAAGAAAATAAAAAAGATATACGATACAGTGAAAAGGAATTCAGAAAGTGATACCATCGAGACACCATAAGTCCTCTATTCTCGTTTTTTTTTCATGATCACGATTTATATGTAAATTATTTCACGAGGATATTGAAATGGATAGCGGTTGTCATTGTGTCAAAATGATACTCATAAACGATACACTAAAACAGAGATATCAGGAATGTTTCAAAAAGATGGCCCCAATGGCCTAAAGATAGAATATATGTCATTCATCCAGAGATTATGAGTTTGATCGACTGCTTGAAAGCGTAATATTTATTTGATCATCAGTACAATGTACCATACAATATTTAAAAAAATATAAATACAATTTATTTTATTGATAAAACAAATTACAATAAAGGTATAAGTTATATTCATTACTACGGACAAATATTTCAAAACTAAAAAAAAATTTTTTCAACAATAACATTAAAACCAAATAAAAAGATACACTCAGCGAATAAAATGATTCGAATAATAACTAAGTATGCAAGTTCACAAATCGAAATTCGTTAGACAAATATTTTAAAAAATAACAATACACAGTTATGAATACGATACAGGACCATCTAAGACGGGCAGCCCGCACCGCATTACATTGAAAGTCACTCTCGACGTTCATGCGGAAAGGAAACTACAGTTACATACAGACAAAATGATTAGTAAAAATTGCCACGAGACGCTGTCTGGACGAAGAAGAGTCTGAGAACTTTATAAATTGTGAGATGGTGTGCACAACGGCGTGATGGTATTTATGTATGTTATAGCCATAATCTGAGGTTTGCCTGTATAGGACATTAAGCCTCACCCCATGACCTCCGACCGAAATATGTGGAAACGGATCTTCTTCTGTACATTTAATAATGACTATCGAATGGAGTACCACTTTAATGGACTTACTTTTAAAAATCGATTCAATACCTTTAGAAACGCTTTACTTCCAGGAAGTTTCGCAATCGATTTCTGATGGTAATCATAAAAATAAAAACGTGTTTTAGTTAAGTTTCAAGTATTAATTTTATTGCATTATTTACATTATTCTACTCTACACAAAATGAACGGTATATATAAATCAGCTGTCTCTTAAGACCTTTTCTGAGACAGCTAACTGACACCCGCGAAATTCACATAAGAAGACACATAAACAATACAAGTCCGACAGCACATAAACGGCAGCACATAAAATTTACAATGAAAAAAAAGTTGGATCAATTTAGTTATCTGATTGCGTGACAGATATATGGTGCAAATGTGAGTGGAATGTGCGTAAGAAAAAGACCAAAGAAAATATAGTAGATCAAATAAATAATATTTTGAAAGAAGGAAATTTAGAAAGTCAGAGATATCGTAGAAGGAGCGTGGATGTGGAGGAGACTAAGGATGTGTCGAGATAGGAAAATCTAGCGCTCGGTCCTCCCTGCCCACCCCGAAGCTATATATGCATAAAATTACTTAATGTGTGTAGAATTCTTTAACCTGGTGTTTCATTATTAGTAAGAGCATATTTGTTTCATCCTGCATTTGTTGTATGAGAAGATGTATAGGTGTGGAAGAGGCTAAGGATGTCTTTCGAGATAGGAAAGTCAGGCTCTATGTCGTCTCTGCCTACCCTAACAGGAATATGGCGTGTTGGTATGAATGTATTTTCGCGTGACCTACCACCATATGCTTCTCCTGGAGAGTCATAACCATCAGATAATATTAAAAACTTTTAAAAGACTTGACGAAACTGAATTAATTCAGTGGCTACTCGTAAATGGCGCCGTAGAAATTAATCGATTTATTTGATAGTATTATAATCAATGATTACATAATACATGCTGCAATATTTCATCTCTCCCTTTCAACGGCAGAGTCAATAAATCAAGATTTAAGGATTACGAGCCCTAATAAGGCGGCGTGTCAGGACACGTCAGCTCAGCTGTCAGTAGGAAGCCGTGAAGACTGTTATGTTAAGCTGTCGGATACGGAATTCTTTATTGTATAACAAGATCGCCTTAAATGAAAGATTTTTTAAGAGATAGTCAACTAATTAATGACAGTGAAAACTTAAAATAATTATTCCATATTTTTTAAAGAAAGTTTTTCAATAAAAGAAAGTCTAAAAATGGTTATAGACTAGAAGAAAGAACGTGGTGAATCAAGATTTAAGAATACACAGATAGTGAAAGGGGAACTGGAAGGAGAAAATGAGCGATTCGGAGAAAACTTTCCCTTATAATATAATTTAAAAAAAGAAAATATACTCGTACATAGCAAACTCTTCTCAAGAGCGAACTAATTGAGGATTCGAGCACACTGTTATTAACAGATGTAAAGTATAACAAAATAAATGTATACATATGATACAATATATACACACATAAATTGAATGTAATGACAGGAAGGTAGTGGCTGCGACCATTAAACACCGCACTTCCCCGCATCTGCAGAATATGTTCAGAAAAACATATTTGGTTAGAAACGACAAAAAACTTAAAGAAAGAAGACGAACTACAAAAAACCTTTGTACTCGTAAATCTCCCCATATGTGATAGTAACACTTTCGACTTTAGGTTTAGTGTAGTGTATTATTCATATGACATCATCAATTTTGATAAGACCTTCCAAAAATTGTTGTTTTTATGTGCTTCCTAAAACTGCACACGTCACCCATATATCTAACACTAAATGGTAGACAGATCATTCCACGTCATAGGACCAGCAAAAGGAAAAGTTCTATCTTAATACCCTGCCCTATTGGATCGGTTTGGAACAGATAATTTATAAGATGAAGAAATCGACCTCAAAGTTTTACTTCTCCGTAAGAAACCAACGTAAGTAATAACGATCATATAACTTCATACCAGAAGGTATTGAACTGGTTTAATGGTAGAAATAGACGCCAAATTCACATACTGTATCTATTGTATAATATTTTTAACTGTCCCGCCGCCCTCTCTTATCTCGCCGAAAATGTTCAGCGTCTTTCTGAACATAGATTAGCACTACGCTCAAACAGAGATTGCCTTTTGGCCTTTCCAGTTGACCGCTCCTCTTTGGTTGCGTCGTCCTTTACTGTCAATGCAGTGAGACTGGAATGAGTTACAAACCAATGTTAGACTCGCTCCGTCCTTGGCATGCTTTAAAAAGCGACTGAAAAAAACTTTTCATTTCATTTCTATATAACGTGCTTCATTCCTGTTTTTTTTTATTTCCTTTCCACCATCCCTTCCTTTTCCTTTGATTGATGATATCTAACTTTATATGAAAAGGAATGTTCGGGTAATTGTTTGTCTTTGTGGGGTTTGTGGGCATATATATGTTATGCTCACGTATGTGTTCATGCATTTCGTGGGGATGGATAGTAATTTAAATGATTCTTGCGACCATATAACTTGCTTCATTTTCTTTTGTCTGGTTCGTTGGAAGAGCTTGCCGCCTGGCAATAAGCCCACCAGATTGTATTTGCAATAAAAGAGTTAAATAAATAAGAACATCTTTAAGACACAGATTCGAAATATCAAAATACCTAAGGCTAAAGCTCTACACAAGTTGCACAGACGTAGATACATATATTTTTAACATCTATCCCATTAGATTAATACAGCTATTTATTTTCATCATTTTGTATACATGGTTATACTTGGATATACACATATAAGCGATTAAACGACTTAAAGAAGATTTTCAAATTCAAAAGTAAAATTTTCAAGTAAACTCTCGTTTTTTTGGAGCACCAAAGTACCGTAAATATTGAGAAGATCTGTCTCGAGATGAGATCACTGATTGTGTGGTATACGACCTATGGACGATCATAAGTCACGGTGTGCGAAGATCCCGAAATGGTAACCTGCGTGCAAAGCGCAGCCCACCATACACCCACCCGCCCGGTTATCTAAGCGGGCAGGGGCCCATAAGTCAGAGGATCAGAAACTGTGGGCTGCGTACCACCAATGCAAAGTGAAAATGTCCAGTGTACGATCAAGTAGGATGTATAATTGTACAGATGATGGTATTATGCAAGGATAGACTTGTTCGGAAAAGGACTCTTAACATATTTTCCCGAAGGAGAGATGTACACTCTGATGACGAGCTACATGGTCTAGTCGATTAGTCTTCCTCCCGGGGTTGGATTCCCAGTGGTTTCCAAAAAATAAAACTTGGAGCCCCATTCTAGTTAAAGAGATTGTCTTGTAACAATACTTGCACGCGCTAGACATGTATGAAAGTTGTTACTTGTCTACGTGTGGAAGTATTTCAAACAAGTACGATGACAAACTGTGGGTTAACTGCTTACCCTAGTAGTTCTAAACTTGTAAGTTCGATAACAGGGGCCAAATACAATAATCTAGTCTCCCGTCCACGTTTTTCAATATTTTCACAATATAGATTGAAATATGTTGAAGGATATAATACAAATTAGCGAATATAGATAAATTAGGGAGGGCAGATAAATATGCTAATAAAAATTATGCATTTTATTAAAAAAATATATAATTAGTCCGTTTTTTGTAACGGTTTCTGAACTGTTATAAAACGATCCTTGTATTGTATATAAATTCACAGATTTTAAATTAAAGTATAAACAGATTTTATATCAATTTACCAAATAAAAGACCGCATTAAAAACAACAATACCGCCTCGACACATCGCCTGATAGACTGAATTTAAAAAGTATAAAATTGACGCGGAGATAAAGAAATAAATTAAGTTTCATAATTGAATATTACAGATCGCGCTTAATTTTTTTTTACACAAACAAAAAAAAATAGGCAACATCTTTTATTGCAAATTAGAACTATCTCAATTATTATCTACTATAATGTGCTGTGTTGGCAATATCTGTTATTAGATTTTACATTAGTATTTAATTTCGGATGAACTTTAGATAAATTTAGATTCCAACTCTCACTCTTCGGATAAATTTAGATTCCAACTAAAACAGTTATTTTTTGTATTTTGAAAAATCTATCTTATCTTGAATCAAGTTATTGAAAAAATAGCAAATTTTTCAGTATTTTTTTCTCAAACTTTTAGAAACACTGGATCTAGATGATATAGTGAAATATTAGTATTAACCTGTCACATAAAATATGGAAACATTTGAATAAATCTGACTCATCGACCACCACTTCTGTCATTTGAGATCTGTTTACTTCCTAAACAGCGTCTTAGCAAACATACAAACCAATCAACATCATCTGCACTACTACAATCCAGAATGGATCTATGACCTGCAGAACTTTCTTCCACAGAACATTGCACTGTAACCAGGGCTAGATTAATTACTAAGCAAAATAAGCACGTGATCTGTGGCCTAGCTGGAAAGACGTCTGTCTTCCGAGCCGAAGGTTGCAGGTTCGATTCCTGGTGGGACCCGGTTTAATTTTTTTTGTCAGGTTTTCACTTGAGGCCTCATCATATTTCTGGTTGGCTGGAGAGGATCACCACATGGAAATAATACCACGAGGTTGTTCTGTATGCAGATAAAGTGCTAATATACATGGTTCGCTCGGACAATGCACCAAGCGGCTAGACGTGATTTTATTTAATATTAGTGTTTGATTCCCAAGTTTGAGCTTGTTCTCTAAACGGCGCTGCATAAAATTGTCCTTTGAATTGAAATGAAAGGAGTCTTCTTTTGACGTATTACTACTACTTCTAAATAAATACAAAATTTTATTTTTGACGATTTTATTCGTAACCTAATTGTTAAAATATTTCTCTTTAATTCAGAGGGTTTAAGTTTTATTCTCGTTGTAGTAGCGAGTACAAAGCGCCACTGCAACAAATTTTAAGATATCACATAACATCCTGTAAATACCAAATCCTACATCGTCAATGTAAAATCAAAATAAATTGAAATCCTTCGAGATAACGATAATCTAGGCAATAAAAACTTATGACAGCGATTTTAACAAACATTTTTATATATTTTCCAGGCGGCAGTAAATACAGCTATAATTGTGAGCCAAGACCCGTAAGATTAACATCTCTCTTCTCTCAACTTATAACAGCAAACATGACATCGTATTCATTAATCTTCTAAAATATACAAGCAAATAAAAATAAACACCCATTTTACTTAAACTATTAGCGGAACCTGACATTTTCCGTTTTTTTTTTTAAGAGAAAAAATATCAACTAAAACAGCCTTAATGCAGTATATTGTTCCGCAGATTACCTAGAATGACGATGCTTAACTTATTTCGTCTTTTAAGATTTTGTATTCATCTTTATTTTTAAAATAACAATCTTCTAAAATGAAAATTCACAACAGTCGTTGAAAGCCAATTTTGAAGTATGGAAGTAAAACGTAGACGTGGAAAAATCTGGAAAGACCTGAATCAATGGTGTAGAATGTATTCACTTAGAAAAATACATGGGGTGACACTGTAAGACAGAATACGGAATAAAGTGATTAGAGATGAGTGTGAACTTAAGGCTGATGTGTTTAGTAAGATGAAAAAGAGCACTCTAAGATAGTTTGAGTACGTGAAACGAATGAGTGTAGAAAGACTAACAAAACTAATATATAGTGCAAATGTGAGTGGAAGGTATGGTATATGAATAGCAAGGAAAATATAGTTGGATCAAGTGAATGTTAATTTTAAAAAGGAAGAAAAGTAAGGAGAGAAATCGTAGGAGTAGTGTGGATGTAAAAAAGGCGAAAAATGTCTGTAGAGATAGGAAAGTCTGACGCTCTGTTCTGTCTGCTTACACCAGCAGAGAAACGGCATGATGGTACTCGTATGTATGCATCTTATTTGTATCTTCCTGACTACTATTTGAGATACAAAAATATTTATTTGCATAGACTGATACGTAGCTCTAATCTTCCAAGTGCTCCTGCATTGTTTCGCGTGCTGTCCCTTTTGAATAGAGCCTCGGATATTGACATCTTCAACACTTCAGAAAATGTTTTTAAAAAAACATATAAAGCTTAATTTAAAATAGGAGTTAGTTGGTTCAAGGAAACAATAATTTCTGATTCAATTGTTTTACGAATATATTGCATATGTTTATTTTAAAATGGGAGTTAGTTGGTTCAAGGAAACAATAATAATCTCAAAACTTTAAACGCGTTTTTCTCGAAACTACTTTTTTCGACCTAGTCGACATAAAATCTCAAGTTCTATACAACCGATAACCTTCAAATTTAGTATGAAACTTTCATAGATGTTTCTCTATCGTTCTTACTTGGAAAAATTTAAAATTATATTTTTAACTGTTTAAAAAAAAATTTGACAAAAAAGGTAAAAAAATTAATTTTTTTTAAACAGCCAGCATTTAACGATTTTTTTTATTTGGTACCAACTATAACGACATTATTTTTTATCAAGAAACTGTGTATGATTTTTATTTCAAATTTACAAAAGGGTTGCAATCATGTCGACCAGCTTCCTACCCCACCCCTCTCTTTTTTTAGAAGATATAACAGTTGATAACATCTTGAATTCAAAATTTTTGTTTTCAAAAATTGATTTGTGCATTCTCAAATCATCAATAAACAAACTGTAAAAAAATAAATAGGAAAAATATTTTTTGTTTTTTTTTTCATTAAGTCTGAAAAAACGCCCGAAATTCACGCTTCTAAAGTAGAATGCTCCCTTAAGTTAGATCTGCGTTGATTTAGTAAACTTCATATTGCAAATTTCAGATATATTCATCAACGTGGAAAAACAAACATATCAATGCAACACGCAACATTTAGTTTTTTTCGTGATTATCGTATCTGTTTTCGTCTCTCTTTCGTATTGTGTATTACACTCTCGTTTTAGGTATATAGCAGAACCTGTTACGTTTAAAGCCACGTGGTAATATCTTCCAGCGATCGAGAAAGTTACTTTAGTAAAAACTACACTGCAACGCTTTTAAAAAAAAATCGGATGTCTACAGGAATCAAACCCGTAACCCCCGGGCTGAAACACAGACGTCTTATAACTAGTACATAAAGGAATTTGAACTTACATTATGCTCAAGCAGATATTATTTATTGGCTTTCTCAGTTCACCGCTTCTCTTTTTTTAAGTTGTCGATCATCAATTAAAACAGTCGTAAAAATTGTCGTAAAAACTAAACAAACACATTAACATGCAATATTTAGTGTTAATAGATATGTAACTTATCAATTGTTGTTTCTCTTTGTCGTAGTTTACAACAGAAGAATGGACATTCCCGCATCAATGAATAAAATTATAAATAATCATGTATTTTAATTAGATAAACTATTCGGAGGTACCATTCAACGGTCCGAAGATAGACGCTATATTTTTCTAACCTGTTTGCAAAATGACCACTAAATGTGTGTCAAGGAATCAACACAAATAAACACGTTCTCGCGAGACCAAACTTAATAAATTATTTTCACATTGTCAAACAAAAATAAACAAACAGACATTCCAATTCTTTTATTAAATCTCTTGCAATAATAAAAAGGAAAAGGCCTTTTGAAACCTTTCCATTATTCTTATTTTTTTTAGGCTACACTTTTTTATTTTGTAAAATTTGTACTTAACTCCGTGGGCTCATGGCATGTGTGTTTTGTGCATGGGTTCATAGCCTTTATGGGGCAAAAGATTTTCGCTCCTAGTAGGTAATATGTGTTTCTTCCAGCACGGGGGTTGTGTATTCGATCCCTGTTGGAACCCAGATTATTTCACCAGGATCCTAGTCTGGATTTTACTTAAGGTCTCTTGAACATTTTTCTGATAAATTGGAAGAGGTTGTCGCATAGCGTAATACAATGTAATAATACAACAGCAGTATGAGAGAGACACCATTTTCAACCAAATAGGTGATACGGGGTGCTTTCCTCCATCAAGCACTGGTGTCACTCAAAATTGATATCGGTCCCATTAATTTGGCATTTGGGTTATGGAGTAGATTCGCAACTTGCAACTTGTCATCATACCAGTTGGTAATACTTCTACATAGGAAAGGTAACAACCGCCACACTTTTTTTAGCGCGTACGAGTATTATTATCAGACGAAATCGAATCCGAAACCCACGGGTGAAAGTCAAGTGTCGAACCAATTTAGTCATGAAGATCACCGGTTAAAAGAGATACGTCTTACCAACTCGACCATGCAAGTCATCTATTTAAATATAAAAATTAAAAAAATATATAAAAAACAATTAATGATCCGTAAACTTGTTCATCCATTGACAATATTACTTACTACGCGTAAAGAGGAAACATTTTTATCAGACTTGTGGACATTTTAAATTTATATCATATCCGGAACCCCCAGGTAGAAGATCATTTTTTTACCAAGTAGGTCGCCGAGATCGCTTAAGAAAAACATAAAATTCAGGAAGCTATGTTTATGATATATAAAAAATACTCAAACAATTCAGGTATGAGTGGGCGTAGCATTGATTTGCAACGATGCGATGCAAAATGGATGGTACAATATTCAACGAGACCATTTTTGGCACTGGGACGGTGTACTTGGCTGTCATAATGGTATATCTTGGGATTTTTTTTTCTACATGGATATCACTTATGATAGATGTCATAACACCAACGGTGATGCTGTATGGACCAAGCTGAGGCAACTATTATAAAAGGTCATGCTCCGTAACAAGGATGAATAGCGTAGGATTGAGATTCCATTTAAAAAAAATATACACACTAGAAATGATTCATTCGATGGAATCTTACGAGAAATACATGGCCTAGAAAATAACACGGTTATTTCCTTTTCATATAGAGTGTTGAAATGTAATTTCCGTATTTTTTTTGCTTTCTTTTGCAATAATCTTATTGTCTTTTAATTCATACATTTAATTCCGACCAATTTAATTCATAACTGACTACCTCCATGGCCTAGTTGGGACGATGCTTGTCTCGGAACCTGGATGTTGCAGGTTTAAATCCCGCTGGAACCCAGATTTTTTTAAGGATTCCAGTCTGGTTTTCACTTAAAGCCACTTTAACATATTTCTGGTAGGTTAGAAGAGATTGTCATGTGGCAATAAATCCGCCAGGTTGTACTGTTTACGACGCAAGTATAATACAATACAATTAAAATCCATTTTGTAGATTCTGTTAGTAATTATAATTTATGAAATGTTTCAAAATTTACATTGTAAGTTCAAGATGTGAACGAGTATATGATGTTCCAGATTTTCTGATGCCGCAGCAAAAGGCGATGATTATGCACTCCGGGAAACGTGCAACACTACATTTGTCAATGTCTTAGAGTGTGAATTGCCAGAAATAATTGTCTCCCATATAAATTTCAAAGCCACTCCAGAAGAAAAAATGCAATGCGTTTCTCCAAACGGAGCTGAAAGAGGCACATGGATCGGATCTATGAGAAGAAACTGAAGTAATTTGAAGAAGCTGAAGACTTGGCCAGAGATCGAAAGTGGACTACGCTAGTGAGGCTGGAAACCCAAAACGGAAGGAAAAGAAAATATATTGTTAATACAGTAGACTCTTGATAACCCGTGGTCGCTTTATTCGGGTTGCGGATTAACTGGGGCAGTAAAAATTCCAAAACTGCACGCGGTTGGATAAATGCATATTATAATTTGCTTGAATACGAAGTGCAATGTGTTACTAGTTGTGAACCTGCAGCTACTGATGACACAGATAAGGAAAAAGGTACCCTCATACAAAAGAAAAGTATTCAGCACAATGCTGCGAAAAAGCCTACTTAGTTATTTGGAGCCACTGATATGTTTTTATTTATTTATATAAATAAACAATACAATGTACGCTATAACAAAAATAATAAAATAAAAGGGCAAGTAGTGAGTGCTTATATCCTCAGTGAGATACAGGCAAAAGCCTAGTTTACTGGGGATACGACAAATGAAAGGCAACAAACCCAGATCCATTAAAATTGTATGTCCAAATTAAATTACCTGTTGATTTTTTCGCAAACTGTGTATATTTCTTGTCATGTGTAATAATAAATAAAAATAATACATTAAGGACAAAATATATAAAAAAAAATAATTAACAACAATTACAACAAAAAACAATAAAAAAAATAATAGGTATCAAATCGTACAAATTCACATGTTACCAACACAATACGTGGCTATTCACAGGAACACAGCCAGAACTACGCCAAAAATTCAAACACAAAAAAGAAATCATCAAAAAACAACTTGAAAACAAAATATAAAAGACTGAACCAGACAGGTGCAACTTCACAAATCTCCTTCAGCACGGGGGAAAAATCACAAAAATAGATTAAAAAAAAAAGGATAATCAATTAAAGCAATTAAAAAAAGTTCTTCAAAAGTCCTCGAAAGACACGCGGTATTCCGTTTCAAGACTCAGATATTCGGAAGTGCCTTTTCCGGGGTTCGAGACTGCGCAGTACCATTTCCGATCATGTGCAGTCTAACATACGAGTACATATATCATACATTGTGTATCATAGATATGGGAGAATTCGCAAAATAATTTGTTTTGTAAATTCCACGTAGAAATGTGTCCTGCAGTCTGGTGTTTTTTGTCGGAACTTGAATGCTAATCAATTCCAAGAGTTTCAGACAATATACCATTCATTCCATTCACGACTTTGAAAAGTTAAATCAAGTCCGCTATTATTCGCTGATCAGACAGACTTAAGGCTAGACTACAACAAATAATAATTGATATCATTCATATTTAGACTTATTTTAAAATAGATCTGAATATGAACGATATAAATTATAATTTGTTGACGTGGCGCAAAAACATATGTTCACTCTACAGTGCACTGGAAGGGATTGTATATTGGAGAGTTCATATAAACACTAAAATTGTAATCTAATTTTCTTCTCACCAAGTCGACGTTAATAAACTTAATCGCATGTCTTCCCTTAACTGGTTTAAAAATTCTCAAAATAAATCCCAACATTTTCAGACAACTACTAATTAGTTTGTAAATATGATTTGAAAAGGTGGAACCAAAATCAAATATAAACCTACATCTCGTATCTCTAAAGCCGCGTTCAATTCATCACAATCAATCGAAATTTTTCAATTTATGTGGTTATCGGTCCTAAAGAAACTGATCTTCTGGCATTTTAGTGTTCAAGTTAGGTCTATTACTCTGACACCATGAAAACAACGCATTGAGACCTGTTTGGATTGCATTACGGTCATCAATGCATTAACTTGATTTAAATACCTTAATACTATCTGCAAAAACTAAAAATTCCATCCACCGAAACGCGTGGATACATCATTGACGAACAGACTAGATAAAAATGTTGCGAAACCTACGTCGCACATTTGTCAAAAAGCGTGTAGAGGGAGAAATAAACTTGCTGAGTTTTCCTATTTTAAATAAAAGGGTGGGTAAGTAGTATAATTTTTAGCATTGGTTTAATTTTTTTAGATATTCATGTGCGCGTGCTTTAGTTTTCCCAACATGTACGAAGGCTAGCTGTCCAGTGGTTCGAAACCCGAAGTTCTTACTGGGACCGAAGACAATATTGTATCCAGTCCACGCTCTTCAACATGTTCATATAATCAATTGGGATGTACTTAAATAACTATTTATATATTCACTTGCTAAAATTGTGTTGACACATTTTTTTCGTATGGTACCATTAAATATACCCGAATTAGTGTTTCGGATATATTGAAGGGCGTGGCCGGGAGACAATATTATCTTAGGCTCCAGTAAGTTAACATTCGATTTTAGAACCTCTGGAGTTCGCACGGAACTCGCATTTCAACACTACCACGCGAAGCGCGTAACTCTACCGCTCGCCGCGTGCGAGTATTTTTACCACACGACCACTCTTACCAGACTGGCGACCTTTTCTAGTGTACATTCGGGAATGGATCCTGAACCACGCAAGTGAAAGTCAAAAATGTTACCACTAAGCTACGAAGGTGTAGATACATAAAATTTGTTTATTTAATAAACAAACCTATTGTGAATAATTCTTTATTATGATAAAAGTTTGATATACTCGTATGTTTTCTTTGATTTAAACAGTCGATTTACTCTCATATACGGCCCTATACGAACATGAAAGTATAGTCGGACATAAATACTAAATAATAAATATTTACTTTTTGTTAGAATAAAGAAATTAGTATTTAAAGTTTCATTTCGTAAAAATATGACGAAGCTACCTTAAATAAGGATGTCACGTGGTTTCTTGGCCTCAATTTAAAATTAGGAGCATATGAGGTCCAACTCTGAATACATTTTAATGTAGGAAATTAGTATTTAGGCCAGACCATAAATTCAAACTTACATGTGTGATGAAAAAGTCAAACAACAAAATGTATAAAGAACTCTTTTTTAAACATTGTTTACACACTTGTTTCGGAGAGATAAAATATCGTTATCTGTAAATTTCCTACAATAAAATATACATAAACCGGGTCAAAGAATCTTAATTGGAAAACATACAATCAAAAGAAATTTATTCACAAATTTGCTAACCGATTTATATGTCAGTTAAGGCAATAAATAAAAATTAACGATGAATTCATTATAATTTGCAGACTGAGTATTTTTAATTAATCACTTCCTACAATTATTGATTACTTTTTGATTAACAGCTTCCCTTTGTATAAATATTCTTTTTATGTTGATTTTTAATTTGCAACGGGGTACACATGAATCCCAAAATAAAAATGCGCGACAACATCATTAGTGTCGATAAATAAATTAATCTTTAATAATATTAATCAAAAATAATTTCTCGATTCTTATTTCGTATGATACCATTTAATAAAAATAAAAATTAATAATTCGGACATATTGAAGAGCGTGGCCGCGAGAAAATATTTTATTCTACCTTTGTCATCGAGCTTTAGGGTTAAAAACTACTTAAGTAAACACATAACTCGTGCTTCGTCGTTACACGTCTTGGCAACACTATTCCATGTTAATATTCAACAACTCTTGCACACGTACGTGGAGCCTATAAATTTTGTTATCAGGCGAATCCTTTTATCACTGGACATTTATTTTGTTGGTATCTGAAATCGAACCCGATACTCGGGTGGAAGTCAAACGTTTTACCAAATAGGCCACGGAGGTTGTTATTTTTTTTTTATCGATATTTTTTGTCGAAAAGGACGAAAAACTTATTTTTTATAATAAAAACCTTTTAAATAAATTTTTCGCCTATTGCAATGTACATAGCCATTCTATTGAGGCAACTTTATACCCCGTTCGCTCCCCCCCCCCCTGCTCACACCTCAGAAGCTCAGCAAATTTTCGAATTACACGTGTTTACACTTTTTGGAAAAAAATCTCAATTTTACTCAATTAATAATGCTAATAATAAAAGTACAATTAAAACAGCACCGTTTAGAGAGTAGACTTTCTTCAAGAGCGTTAAAAACTGTCTTCATATTATATCCCGTTTTAATACACTTAATTGACAATTTGGGTACTTTTAACTATTAAAATGATTTAATATTTTATGCAATCAGTTGACGCTTTGATATTTTGAAATTGTAAATGCAAAATATATATATATTTTTTTCCAATTAGCATCACTTACTTTTTAATTTAAAATTTGTCCTTAATTTATCAACTTTCAAATTGATAATAAGTTAAACAACCTCTCAGATATTAAGAAAAAAGAGTTAGTGTTTCTATACTACTATGAGAATTAACATTTTGGCTTAAAGCATTTTTCAAATAATTTAATTATACTGGAAAAATCATTAAAAAATCGATTAACACTTCCAAATGACACAAAACTTACATGGGTTAAAAAAAACTTAAAATCACAATATTCACAAATTTACGAAAAATTTCGAATAACCAAAACACACACAAAAACTAATTAAAAACACAAACGTTTTTGTTCGTTTTCATGTTTTTTTTTATTTCTACACTTCACTTTAAAACCACACATGATCAAAAACAAACACAAGAAAAAAATTACTCCTTATTTTGACAAACAAAAACAAATGAATTTTCTTCTGTTCGATTTTCAAAATTGTTCGAAAATTAAAAATTTTACGATTCGCGAGATTAAGTGTTTTCAACTCAGTAACGCGCGACAAACGTGCAGATCAACAGGTCGTTGAGGACTGGTCTCTCGTTCGGTATGTTTGCAAATTGTTGCAATGGCGGATCGCGGAGGATTTCTTGTAAAATATTTGCAGTGAAGTCCGCTTATCTCATTTGAACGCGTTTAGCCAAAGAGAACTAACATGGTGCAGAGGAAAGGAAAAGTGAATGCACTTGCAGGAAGACTGCAGGATGGTGTTGCGATGATATTCAAGACAAAAAAGTGGATCTGCAGGAATAATTGAAATAAATTCCATTTTCAACAACCTGTTGGGTTTTTGTTTTCTTTTCATTAACCTTAAATAGACAAACATTTTAAATAAAAACTAGCTTTGATATGTCTGTTGTGTAATATTGGGTTTTTATATATTTTAAGCGTTTTTTTATTCATAAATGTCCATTCACCTTCATTATTTTCAACCATTAATAAATTGGAAATCATACATATTACCACACCGTTTCCCTGTCGAGGTAGGCAGAGAGAGGAGAGCGCCAGATTTTCTTATTGTGACAAACGTCTTTCCTCTCTTCTACATTCATATAGCTCCTATGATTTCTCCGACTTAATACATTCCTTCTGTCAAAACACTTAATCCAATCATATTTTTCTAAGTCTTCCTCTACCACGGCTTCCACTCATATTTGCACCTATAATGTTTTTTTTTAGTATTTCTTTATTCATTCGTTCCACTTGCCCAAACCATCACAGAATGCTGTTTTTCATCTTACTCTACACATTAAATTAGAATTCGTTACTAAGATTCTGTAAAAAAAAGTTTTGAACGCAAAAAAATACAATTTTTTTCGATACATCTCACAATATTAAATTTTTTTTTTCGATATATCTTACAATATTTAATAATTCATTACTTTTTTATTCCCCAAATTACATTAAACCCCGCAACACGTGTTTCTACTTCCTGTAACGATAGGATGTAACCTAGTGATTGAGGTGCATGGCCGCGCGGTAACCCACTGGACTTCCGTGCGGAAGGTCGTCGGTTCGAACCCCGCGCTGTGCTACTCCCCTCGACCGACACAGGCACTTTTTACGCCTAGTGTTCGAGGGTATAAGGATACCTATGACTTCGGTCATATCTCTTCTTTAAAAAAAAAGATAGTAGGTAGAAACACATGATGCAGGGATTAATGCAATTGTTTGAATAACAAAGTAATTTATTATAAAATATTCCAAAATGTAGGTCCATTAAGCATATTTTAAAAACCGTTTATTTTTTATTATTAAATTAAAACAAAAAAAATATTTCAATTAATTTTATTCTCACTAAATGAATGCTAACTTCGGCTTGTTAGGGCCATTGTATACAAGCCATTGTTAATGTTAATCTAGTCATTCGAAATTATCATTTATCATATTTTGAAAATAAATATATATTAAAGAACTCAATCTTGTTTAAAAAATATTTTATAATTAAAATTGATTATTATAAACGTAACGCTGTATATTTAAAGAAACTTCAAGGGTTGTGTTTTTTCATTACTATTGATCCATTGTGTATTTTATATATCTACGAGTATGTTACTTTCATCTGGAAGAAAGAAAACATCCAATTTCACGGATGACACTGAAAAAATCAATAAAAATATATTTGTCTTTAAATGTTATAGTATTTAGAACAAATGAATACAATTTCTGACTAAGGGATGAGACCACTTTGACACAGGCCCCGTCTGGTGAGTTGGTTCTCTTAATTTTCAAAAAGTGAGTTTTTGCATTGTTATCTATTTATGGTTCAATGAAAACGATATAAATGTCGTATTTGAGAGGAGGGGTGAAGAAATTATAAGACTTTTATAATAATAAGGAAAATTTATATAGCACTTTTAGAGAGCAAACTTTCCTCGAACCCACTTTTATTGACATATTAAAAATATTACAAAAAAAAAAATAAAGTTTATTGTTATTGTTCTACTGTATACAGCGAAATTTTAATATAGTACAGCGTATTCATTTAAGTAAGCAATTTTTTTTTTACCAAGTCCATGTCTCATACATTAACCTTGGCGCCAATGCTCTGTTATGTACTGTTATTAGCCTCTCTCGACAGCTTGATGGCGTTTAATAATAACCATAAATTCATATTTGACTCGCAAGGATGTCGATGGGTTGTTATTTGTAAATTAAAATAAGACAGCACTTAAAGCAGCGTTTTTCAATATAAAAAAGTAGCTGCAAATCTAAATATGAGTGAAAAATATTTAATAATTTCTAAAGCCACCGTTTACTTTCATATGTATACTCGTCAATCCTTTCATGATGGGAAGAGATGTGATGTGATAGAAAAGGTTGAAAAGGTCACATACGAATACCTACCTGTGCAGTATCCTTTCCAACAATAATCAGACAGACATGGACATCCAAACAAGGATCCAAAGTGGAACCAGAGTAGCAGGACTTCTCAAACTACTGAACTGTAAGGCTCTCTCCGAACGACAAACAGAATATAAAACTTCATTCTGGCCATAGTGACACATGAGTTTGAAGCATTTGTCATAACATTCAAAGACCGAATACTAATAAAGATATTTGACCTAAAACAGGTTGACTGAGAGGAAACTGAGATCTTATGTGAAAAAAAACCTCGAAAATTAACGTAAAAACCACTAACTATCTGAAATATGAGGTCGTAAACGTTAGCAAAGATAAGTCATATACTCGTACGGCTTAAGTCCAAAAGTTTCGGATCTGAATAAGTTCGAGTATGTTTAGATAGGTACGACGTCAACCAAGCTCACCACATATGTATTCAATTAATGTTAAAGTTCGATACTTTTACCCTCAGCAGTATATCAACGGGAGTCAATAGAAGACGTGTTGTTTCGTTCTACTTTTATTCTAAAATGTTTGAAAATATCACGCGGTTAACAAGTTTGTTTAAAAATAAACTAAAAATCCGACAGAACTGAAATGACATCAGCATCTAAATGTCACTTTTCCCTCCTTTTAAAAAAATCTTGATAATCGCACGATATTTAATTTTTAACATTTCTAAATGTAACGAAATAACACGCCTTCTATCATCTATAGTTGACATACTAATGAGGGTAGAGTTATCAAATTTTAACAAAACAATGACTGACTATGCGATAAGGGTGGCCGACGTGGTATTTCTAACTGATCAGACCCCAAACTTTATAACCTTAGTGGTATGTAAACAGTATAAACTTTGGTAAACCGAGAGGGAGGCTTTAAGATAACGTGCAGCAATATCTTAGGAGGCTGTGTAAAGACGGCTAGTCACCGATCGGCTAGAAGAAAAGTCGTTCGGAAGTGTTACTTATATGTTTTGTGTGGTCAACTGAAGTAGATTTAGGAACATTTAAAGAAGAATCTTTCCTCAAGACCTCTCAAGTAAAATACAGTATATTTGACGTAATGAAGATACATTTTTTCATTCAATTTCTACTTTACAACCTTTCTAAATGTTTATGATTCATCGTTTTACAATATTTTTTAATTGCATACATCGCGTCATTTCTCTGTCGTAGTAGGCAGAGAAAACAGAGCGCCAGACTATCATATCTCGATACACATCTTTCACCTCTTCTACTTCCATACACTCCTGTAAAGCTCCTATGATTTATTTTACTTTCTAGGTTTTCTATTTTTTAAAACAGCTTGATCCAACCATATTTACCTTGGTATTCCACTTACATTTTCTCTATATTATTGTTTTGTTAGAATTTATTCATTCATTTGTTCTACATGTTCAAACCATCTCAGAGTGCTTTTCTTCGTTTTACTCAACACATAAGAGTTAAGTTCACATTCATTCATACATTATCCCCCCATGCATAATATTATTCTCAGTGCATGCATTTACACATTATTCATTCGGCTCCTTTCAGTTTTTTTCCACGTCCAAGTTTAACTCCTATACATCAAACTCGGCACTAAAATACTGTTTAATTAATTCTAATTAAACTGGAATATGCTCCTAATGGATTTATAAATCAACGAGAAACTCTTTACATAGTTAAATTTAAAAATTTCGTCGCTGATACCTTTAGTGAATTTCAATTTGAGTATATCATAAGAAGAACTTAAACCTTCCTGTGTTTTTTCTATTTTGGGGCTATTTTGTTTAGCTATAAATTTAGCTGAACAAAATAGCCCCAAATATACTGAAAAATAGTTGAAGTTGACTATACGTAGAAAATTGACACTTTTTGAACAATCAAAAGCACAAAAGAAATTTTATAGAATAAATAATAATATTACTTTGCAAAATGTCGCGACCTACCGATTGAGAAATACTGCGGTAAGGAATTTATCGAAGCGGTTAGCGAATGCAGTGTCCTGACAGAGCAATAAATATCGTCCTTTTCAATGCGTGCAAAAAGAAAAAAAAAATCCCGGCACTGAATTCAGGAGCGGCGAAGCGGATGATGCGTCCTTTTTTCGCTGATGATTTATTGAACTATTTCCCTGGCTTATAACATGTAGCCGGAAGGATCCGAAGCGAAAATGTTTGAGAATTATATTTTTTTCAGCATTTAGTGCACTAAGGAAATTGAAAAGAAAATTAATGCTATACCCTTAAATTGGGCAGATTGGGCATACCCCTCCATATACCCGAATTAGTGATTTGGACACATTGACGAGACTTGTCTTCGGCGTCAATAATTGAGCCTTCCCGTTTAAAACTACTGTAGCAGGTACGAAACTTTCTTAGTTTGTCATCGTACGTGTTGGCAATACTATCGCACATGAAGAGACTACAACTCTCGTATACAACCAACGCGTGTGAAAATTATTACCAAATGAATATGTTTATCAGATTGGACCCTTTTTATTAAGTTTTCGAGTACAGGTATCACCCAAGCAGCACATTTCTGGCGATAATAATTAAAATAGATAGTAACAGATGTCGCAATATTTTCACTTTTGTAAATAAATAAAGACGCGTGCTGTAATAATTCAATCATAACATTAATTTCTATAAATAATAGACACGAATAAATATTTTAAAGTTTTCACATTTAGCTTTGAGCTGCTGTGTCCAGAAGGTATTGTTGTGTTTAATGCGGTTTTCCAGCGGATATATTTTTTAAACTTGTTTTTCGTTTCTGTCAATACATATATATAACTTTCGTCTGTTTGTCTTCAATTCTGAAACGTTATAAAAACCCCCTAAAACCGTGCATTGATAATAAATTTATTTCTAGACGTATATGGAGTAATTAATACCGGTAATATTGATATTTTTATAAAGGATAACTTTAAAATTAAATCGTAGACCGTCTGGAAAGAGATTCAATTTTATCCGGTTCCTCCTCTTTCAACAATAAAACTTCACCACAGAATATAACATCACATGCTAAAAATCGTTAACTAACCAATTTTCTAAAGACCTGGGAGATGGGTGGTAAGCAAAAAGAGGGATATTTAGATTCAAACACCCACCGAGTTCAAGTTCACGTTCTGTCAACCGTTTTTGGAGTGTTGAACAATCCAAGCTACCCTCAAATATCTGCTTGAAAATTTCACTTTTATTTCTGAACATCGACTTTCCGTCAGATATGTGCCTGCAAAATCATTTGTATACTAATGCACACATATTATTTTACATATTATCTTTTGCAGTTCACTCGGCTCGACATACGAACATTTTTTCTAGCTCAAACAGAGATTCTTCATCCTTATCGATTTTTAAAAATAACAATTCATAATTTATTTCAATATATTCCTCTTACTTAACTTTCACACAATTCCCATCTTAATCCCCATTTTCCTTGAGATTTATCTTTTATTTCATTTTTGTTAGTTTTTCTCAAATATTGCTTTTATATACTACCTAAAGACACGGCCATGAATATCAATAATAATGATGGAACAAAAGCTTTTTGATTGAAAGAAATTGCTTAAATAAAATAAATCAGCAAGATGTATTTACACGAAAGTGATAAATAAACAAATTTAAATCACATCAATAAATACACAACCAACTATTAATTTGTCAATCTCTAATACATGGATGAAATATAATTTGTTTGGATAATATCCCCTTTCGATAAATTTCTCAGAAAGTTATCAATTCATAAATAAAATATTAAATGCACCCCCACGATACATATCGCTGTAATTGCCCACGTTGATTCATAGAGCAACCTCGCGAGACAGAGCATTGCACTCTTTCACTGCACCGGACTGCATTGGTAATCAAAGAGAAAGATCGCTTAACCCCTCTTAAGATGAATATTTATTATTTTTTGCATTTAATTGTTTTAATTTTACACAGGTTTACCCCAATTATATCAAAGGTTATGTTTATAGAAAGAGGTGTGTGATGTATAATGGGTTAACTTAGAGAAATTGGAGCCAGGTTGATGAGTTATTATAAGGTGCATGGCCGCGCGGTAACGTATTGGACTTCCGTGCGAAAGGTCGCCAGTTCAAACCCCGCGCTGTGCTACTCCCTTTAAATGACATAGGCATTTTTTCCGCCTAGTATTCGGGGGTGTAAGGATACCTATGACTTCGGTCGTATCTATTATTTCTAAGAGAAAAAAAAACATGCCAGTGTGCCATCTGATTTCGGTGTCATTGGATCTAATACAAAGTTGTGGCTGGTGAGATTGCTGGTGTGCAACGGCTCACTCATTAAAAAAACGTTCACAGCTTTGATTTCCAACTGAGTAGAAATTGGAATGGCGAAGGGATCCTCGACTTCGAAGCACATCCACGACGATATGTTATCTGGTCAGTATGTTAATGTGTGACGGGCGATTTGCAAGGGACATCGAATGAAGGATGGTGACAAGGAATGGGATAAACGGAGCACTTAATCAGTTTTCCATGGTTTTATGAGTGTTTTACCGCATGGTTCGATTTATGAAGTCAAACCACGCGATTACAGTTTTCTTTAAGGTTTGTTTGTATTCAACTTCACCACGAATAAGGCTAGAAGATGAAAACTGCAACGTTTTCGAAACGTCGTCAAACCACGAGGCAAAACACTAAAAAAAACCATATCCAACTGATACGAAGAACCGCGAAATTCTCAAAACGTATTGAAGCACTAAATGTAATATACAACCGCGCTCTTAAAGTAAAAATTACAATATATAGTAATGCATTGGTGCCTACCTTGACGTAGGAAGTGAAACTTGGATTTTAAAGAAAGACAAAAGTGGGAAGAAGATATGTGGGATATAAATGTTTAAAAAAGGCGGAATGAAGACATCAGAAATGAATGCATGGATAAAAATGATATTTTAAGTAGATGAAGATATGGGGATTTAAGGTGATTTGGACAATATGAGAGAATGAGTGACGAAAGACAGAGGAAAACGTGGTTAAATCAAAATGTATCAGATTGTCTATGATGATATTAATGTGGAGGAAGCAAAATTTGTGTATTGGTCCAGAAAAGTTTGGAGATTTACTCACGGCGTGATGATATGTACAGGATCTTTCAATAGGGGCGCTCGAAATTTGTTAGGTTATAGCGGCCATGTTGTTAAAGCAACATCTGTCAAATTTGTTGTGAATTGTTCAGTAGATTTTTTACGATACGAGTGTTGTGACGTTTGTTACTGTGATGACTTAGTCTTCGTGAAATTAAGTTGCGTTATATTCATCAATTACACTAAGTTACGTTAAATTGCGTAAAATCACATTACATGATAAAACTTTTAATTCATAAAGAAATTAATGAACGAATTAAATTAACAAACTTACCTTGCACAGAAGTTTACGTCTCGTTACGCTTTTGACTTTACGTTGTGATAAGATACACAACGTTACATGAAGACGAAATATTCTTAGTTATATAACGTTTCATAACGAAACGTAATACAAAGTTATAGAAACGCTATGATATATACAATTTATATGTCATATTTTTTTATTACATTAAATTAATTTGTTATATTACGTAATGCGGCGTTCAGTAACGTTATCTGGAATTACGTTACGTAATGTTACATAATGTAATTTATGTAACACTGCAATTCGTTACGTTACGCTAAGTAAGATATATTTATTTCGTTAAGATTATTACATAACGTTACTTTACAATAAGTAAGTTTAAAGAAGTATCGTCTCTTTACTGTTACCAACGTAAAATAAAAGTCAAACTAAATAACATTACGTTACGATAAGAAACCCTTCGTCAAAATCCGATAAGATACCACACTTTTTTAAAATATGTAACAAAAAGTAATGTAAAAGTACAATTTATGTTTCATAAAGTTTCATTTTATTATATTAATTCAAGCAACGGCATATTAATTCTCACTATTTAAAATCGCGCTACATTACACATCATATTTCGGTACGTATCGTAACGCTACATGATAAGTTATGCTACGTTCTAAGTTACGCTACGATATTTAACATAACTCAATACGTTACGACACAACTTAACATAGTGCGTTCCATAATGTATTCTTACGATGAATGTAAGAATTATTATCCAGTTATAAGTTAGTATGCAGGTGTTAACTATTTATAAGAATTTAAATATAAAGATTATATTTTTTTTACATGTAGTTAATTAAGATAAACTGAGCTTATAGTAATAATATTGAAATTAGATTAGTACTTTAGTTCTAAAGTAATAAATTTGTGTATGGGGATATAGCCTTTGGCAAATGTGTGTATCATACATTACATTATCAAATATTACATTATCAAATAAATTTAAAAAAGTACACTACCGTTACATCTCATGTTAGTATTCAGTTTCACTTCTTCAATTTATGTTTACGAAAGAATATGTTACGCTATGTGACATAAAGTTTCTTGTTTGTTAACTGTAACTTGTTACATTTAACCACGAAATTTATTTTTTATAAGGAAACTGGGTTTATATTATTTTTTAGTTCTAAAGTAATAAATTTGTGTATGGGTATATAGCCTTTGGCAAATGTGTGTATCATACATTACATTATCAAATATTACATTATCAAATAAATTTAAAAAAAGTACACTACCGTTACATCTCATGTTAGTATTCAGTTTCACTTCTTTAATTTATGTTTACGAAAGAATATGTTACGCTATGTGACATAAAGTTTCTTGTTTGTTAACTGTAACTTGTTACATTTAACCACGAAATTTATTTTTTATAAGGAAACTGGGTTTATATTATTTTTAGAAAGAAGAAATATATTTTTATAAGTTACGCTTCGTAATGAAAAGTACACTTATTTTCATTACGTAATGTAACGAACGTATCATTATTTAAATTCACAAAATGCGATGGGTTTTTATTATTTTCTTTAAGTAGAAATGCGTTTTTATAAGTTACACTTCATAATGAAAAGTACACTTATTTACATTACGTAATGTAACATACGTATCATTATTTTAATTCACGAAATGCGATGGGTTTTGATTATTTTCTTTAAGTAGAAATACGTTGTTATAAGTTACGCTTCATAATGAAAAGTACACTTATTTACATTACGTAATGTAACACACGGATCATTATTTTAATTCACGAAATGCGATGGGTTTTTATTATTTTCTTTAAGTAGAAATACGTTGTTATAAGTTACGCTCTAAATGAAAAGTACACTTATTTACATTACGTAATGTAACACACGTATCATTATTTTAATTCACAAAATGCGATGGGTTTTTATTATTTTCTTTAAGTAGAAATACGTTATTATAAGTTACGCTTCATAATGAAAAGTACACTTCTTTACATTACGTAATGTAACACACGTATCATTTTAATTCACGAAATGCGATGGGTTTATGTTAGTTTCTTTAAGTAGAAATACGTTGTTATAAGTTACGCTTCATAATGAAAAGTACACTTATTTACATTACGTAATGTAGCACACGTATTATTATTTCAATTCACGAAACGCGATCTCAAAAAGAGAAGCAGATGGAAACTCAAGAAAATCTTAGAAAAGAAAGCTTGATTATACTTGACTTAGCATATTTATTTATTAAAAATCAATCTGGCGAGCGTATTGCCAGGTGGCAATCTCTTTTAACAATCATACAAAAGTAAAAAAAAAAAGAAGTTACATGGTCGCAAAAACTATTAATTGATTATTTATCTTCAAAAATTACGAACAATATATAAAATTAAAATAAAAGTGAGATATCATCAATCAAAGAAAAAGGAAGGGGTAGCGGAGAGGAAAGAAAAATCAAGTTGACACACGTTATATTACTTACTTGAAATTAAGAGTTTTTTTCAGTCACCTTTTAAAATATGCCTATGACGAACAAGAAGAGGTACATATAGAATTAAACTAAAATAGAAGTGGACAAAGAATTAAAGCCCAGAAAACCGAATCTAAATGGATGAATTAATGAGGAAGGAAAAAAGAACAAGAAAATAAATATCTCAAAGATACCAGAAGCGCCACAAAGCCAGTATCCATTTATCATAAATCCATAACTTGTTTTGATCAAACCATATCACGATTTATTTCTTGGAACGTGCTATCAATTTATAAATAAAATATTAAATGCAAACGTAGGTATCACAATGTCCGCGTCATGTGCCAGAGTATTGTACTCCACCAATGTATCAGACTGCATTGGTAATGAAGACGAAGACTGAAGACTGGATAGTAGAGAGTAGATACCGCCTCTCCTGAGGGAATTTACGATCGAGGAGATTGCAGAGTGGTTTGGCGCAGAGGTCCTTATATGACAGTGGGTGTAGACAGAAGTTAACCGCCTTCTTTAAGATCTATTGGCGGGCAGGGCCTGAGACGATATCAAAGGATAAAAAGCATCTGCCTAAGGTTACGGTTATATAACAAAACAACACACTTTTTAGTAATTCAATTAATTTATTAGTTATATTAATATTCAACCACGTTATCACACATTATCAAGAATAGAGACTTATTTTTTTAGTTGTAGTTTATCAGTATTAAGCATCGAAGTAACTCAATGTTTTGTCGACAAATATTGGCACTTTTTTTATTGACGTAATTTCAAGCGATACAAGAGCATTATAAATTGATTACAGGTAAAATAACAAATAAAGCCTTTTTCCATTTGATTTGAAATTGCCAAAGTTTTAATTTTAAACAGTATTTTGCAACGGCTCTGGTCATCGGATGCAAATTTCGATGCAAAAATAACCTATTGCATAATTGTGCACAATGGAAGAACGAATATTAAGTTTTACTAGCGCCAGAGGGAATAAATAAGTGCTTTATTCTTAAGCGTTCAATGATACGTCTTATAGAAGTAGATCATAAATATACGAGTTGGATTTAAGTGCATTGTCGTAATAAATGATATGTATACAATAAGGTCTTGTATACAATAAGGTCCAAAAGTTTCCAGATCAACAATAGTAGGAAAGGTACAATAAACATACGTACTATTCCACCATTTCCCTGTCGGAGTAGGCAAAAAGGACAGAGAACGATACTTTCCTAACTCGACAAACATCCTTTAGACCTTCTCATACAACCTATACGATTTCTCTGACTTTCTATTATTTTTTCTTTCAGAACATCATTTACCTGACACAACCATACTTTCCTTGGTCTTCCTCTCATACATTTTCACTCCATGTATTCTTCTTAATACACGCATATCTACAGCATTTATTTGGTAAACAATAAGTACTACATATATACCATCCTGCCATTTCCCTGTCGGAGTAGGCAAAGAGGGCATAGAACAATAGTTTTCTTTCTAGACACACTCCCTAGCCTCTTCTACGTCCATACATATTATCTTACGACTTCCACGATTTCTTTGATTCTCTACGTTTCCTTTTTCCAGAATATCATTCACTTGGTCTTCCTCTCACACTCCTTAAAAAAAGGTGATAGGATGGAACAATTTTTTCCAATGTAGTCATCCTCTAATTCAATATATGTTTTTAAAAACGTTAATTAATTTTTCACATAGTTGAAAAAATATACTGCAGTTTCTGGAATGAGTGCATCTGATAGTTTGCCTTGAGGAGGGTCATATTGAATAACGTTTCTACCGTATCGAAACTATCTTATCTTTCACTTTGTTCCAAAGAAACTTTAAAACCATGCGATATTAAATTTCTAGCATTTAAAAAAACGAAACAACACGTCTTTTATCGACTCTAGTTTATATTCTACTGAGAACAAATGTACTAAAACATGCACTATAATTTGATAGATTTTGCAAATAATTTATTGAATGGCACAGATGTTCCTTGTGAAACATGTATTTTTAAATTTTATTCTGTTTTACCATATCTGGATAATATGCTTTCCAGATATTAAAAGTCTTTCAACATTTATTGTTCCACGTATAATACATAAATCATCTCATTTGCCAGTCGGAGTAATCAGAGAAGACAGAGCGTCAGACTTTCATACATCTTTCGCCTCTTCTACATCCATCCATACCTTCTTATACAACTCCTACAATTTCTATGATTTTCTACATCTCATTTTTGTAAAAAAAAAATCACTTGATTCAACCATACTTTCCTTGGTCTTATTCGACCCCACCTTCCACTTACATTTTTACTATTAGTTAGTTTTTCATAATTCATTCATTATGAATATCCAAACCATCTCAGTGCTTTAACATTTCCTGTTCCATATTATAATCGATGATAACATCAATAATAAAGATAAGTCAGGTTTCCTATCACCTTGAGCCTGTTTCCAGATACCGGACAGTGCATCACGCGCGCTCCTTCTTCTGCCCGGTGCTGTGGTCATGTTTTGCTAACGCTGCGCTGAGTTTACACAACATATCTGCCAGACAAAGAGCTCTCGACTCCCACAGAACTGTGATTCAGCAGAATCTATCAAAATACAATAACTCTCCACATCCTACAGGCCATTTCAATTGTATGAATAAGTGTATGTAAACAATCATTTTACACTAAATGACTTTCACAGAATCGTGAATAAACGATATGAATATATGATAGCACTGCACTATATTGCGATGCATTTATTTATTGATTTCATAAAAATAACTATTATTAAGCTTACAGATAATATATACTTACAGGTAACAATAACTAAAAATCAATAAACCAGATATATATTATTTATAGTTAACCACTTGACAGTTTTGCCCGAGCGGAACTCGGGCACGAAGTTTCTTTTTATACTGACGGGCCCGAGCCTCGTTCGGGCATATCTTGTTTCTACTTGTTGGAAGTGTTTTTCCCGAGCGTCGTTTGGGCAGATTTTGTTTCAGCTTGTTTTCTCCGAACGGAATATATTTTCGTATAGAATTTATTCGTCAACAGTTAACATTGTGGAGGTTTAAAGACATTCTAATTTGTTTTTATCAAACATTGTTTATTCCACTTTTTATAACGGTATAACCCTACCGGTTTTAAGGCTTTCACCTCTTCATCAGGGGAGCACTGTGCTCCCCTGATGAAGAGGTGAAAACCTTTGAACCGGTAGGGTTATACCGTTATAAAAAGTGGAATAAACAGTGTTTGATAAAAACAAATTACGAAATAAGAAATTATTTATAAGCCAAAATAACTAACTACTATTCTTAAAAAGGTTCAAAATACTTTTTAATTGATTTGCTATTTATATTGTAGATTTTTTTTTTTAAATAAGCAATCCACCCAAACTAGGATTATTTGTGGCAACAAATTAAAGACATTGTAATTTATTTTAACAAACACTGTTTATTCCACTTTTTTTATGACGGTATAACCCTACCGGTTTCAAGGCTTTCACCTCATCTTCAGGGGAGCGTAAACAAGACTAAATGCTGTTCGGACTGGCACCGATATAGACACTTCAACGGTTGGAGGCGGGACATTATAAAATTATATGAGTCTTCTTCACCTAATTTTAGGCCTGCTATGGTCCTGCATCATTGTTTGCCTCTTGTGACGTCGACTGCTAGCTGTCTTTCCATCTTTTGGGAGGTCGTCCTGGAGGTCTGCTTGCTTGGGGGATACTGTCCCTGGCCATTCTGGATACATGTTCGTTACAGAACCTTCTTCTCTGTCGTCCCCATTTGACAATATCTTCAACTTCGCACGTCCTTCGGATTCCTGTGTTACGTACTCTATCACGAAGGGTTTTGCCAGCGATACTCCTGAGTATCTTCATTTCGCTGGTTCGAAGGAGATTTTTGGTTCTGGCAGTGTCGGCTCTGGACTCTATGCTGTATGTCATTATATGTGTCAATATAATAAAATCAATTTAAAAAAAAATTACAATTCTAGATAATTCAAAGTTTCAACTGTTTATTAAGCTTCAAAAATATAACAATCGATCTATAAATGGAAAACTTCTTTGAAGAAAGGAAAAACGCAACATCGATTGGACGTTATAAAGATATAGCTTTTAGTAAATAAAACAGAACGATTTGACATTTAAATGTGAAAAAAAGCACACAATAAATAAAATAAAAGTGACAAATTTGTTTCGCTTTATAAAAGCATTGTTAAACTGACAATTTGACAATGCTTTTCTGTCATACATTAGCTTCTAATGTTTTCTTCTTCAACATTTATTCAGCACTTTTCAGTTATTTTCTACATCCGCATTTCACTCCCATACATCAAACTTGGTATTAAAGTACTGTTAATTTATAAACTTACAAAATAAAGATTTAGACGGTTTTCAAACCCATGCAAGTAAGACGTAATATGACCGAAAAACCATCTTCCATCACAGACGATTGATTCTGCCTGAAAGTTAGGTAATAAAAACATGTTGGAGCAAGGACGCCATTATAATTTCAAATGAGTCCTCCAGAGTGAGAAGCTAAAATCCTGTTTTTCCTCATTCCCAGCCAGCGCTGATCTGGACGTACAAATATTTATGCAAAACAGACCCAACTGGCAAAGTATATTTTTTTGGTTTATTTGAAATAAAATAACCTCGTTAAAGTTAAATTTTCAGAACAAGTAAAAATTAACAATTTATTTAATTAACAATTATTTACCTGAAAATTAGTAGTTGTTTCATAATTAGAGCGTAGAACAAGTTAAAACGCCCTTGAGGAGAATTTGTTCTTTAAACGGCGCTATACATAATTGTCCTTTGGATTGGAATATAAAGACTTATTTTGTGACTACTTATTGCCTCAGTTCGATGGTTCTTTTAATTAAGAAATATCATTGTTTTGTTATTGTTTTATTATACAATATTATTTTTGTTCGTAGTGTAACGAAGGGCGTAGCTAGGAGACAATATTGTTTTAGGGTCAGTAAGCAAAGCCTTCGGGTTTAGAGCCTCTGGATAGGTACGAAACTCGCGGTTCATTATTGAGTATTTTTGCAACACTACCGCTCGGTGAGTGTGAGTATTGTTACCAGATGAACTCTTTTTACCAGACTGACTCCCTTATAGTTTTTGGAACCATCGGGAATTGAACCTAAAACCCTCGGGAGGAAGTGAAGAATATTATCACTAAGCTACGGGGATCGTCAAATTGTATTATGAATGCAAAGCCCCATGAGTGTAAATAATATTATATATTGAAAAAATATAAACCATGGACCTATTACGACCTCCGTGACTTTAAAGACGCCTGACTTCCAGCCCGGAGGTTGCGAGTTTTATTGTACTAGTTAAAAACTGATTTAAATTATAACATTCTGATTTTCGCCTTTCTGCTTGGTTGAAAGAGATTGCTGCATGAGACTAATCCCACTAGGTTATATTGTACACAAAGAAAGGGTAATACAAAATATCATCACGCCATTTTCCTGTTCCTATCACGACATACTTTCTTCGCTTCTTATATCAATGCATCTTCTTATACATTTTTCTCGTTTTCATTGTTTATTTCAACATTTCATTTAATTGGTACAGCCATACTTTCCTAGTTTGCATTCTTTATCAAGTCAGTGCTGTGTCATCCATAAGTTCAACATGTCAAAATCACCTCAATGTGATATTTTCACCTAGTTAACACATTATCAACGGTGATTAAAAATAAGAGTTCCAATCGGTTTTTTATCATATTCAGACGAACCTTCTGATTCGTTGAAACAAATACAGAACGAAAGTGTAATGCATTAATGCTTAAACGTTAGGGAGAATTGTTAACGAACAATTAAAAATCGTTAATTTGATTCACGCGGAAATTTTCCCTCAGGGTTGTGATATTATGCCTGTAAAAGAAATGTTACGAAAATTCACCCTTACTCTGATAAAAATACCCTGTTCTACCGCGGCATGCATTGTATATAACTTATTATATATTTAAAATACTCCTGATGAAATGGAAATAGCTTTAAGGCAAATAAAATTTAAAAGCGTATAAAAAAATATGTTCAAAACTTTTCCAAATTTCTGTTCAAGGCTCGAACAATTTACATTAATTTACAATGTACGAGTATAATAAAATTTTATCCCGCTATTCAACATATTTATTTATTACTTTGTGTAAATAGTTATATATTGTATATCATCATCATCATCATCATTGTCAACCAGGGTCGATCCACTGCTGGTTGAAGGTCTCCCCAAGTTGACTCCAAATAGTTCGGTTTTTTGCTCGGTGATGCCATCTGATGCTGCCATGTTTCCTGATTTCATCTATCCAGTGTACCTTCGGTCTTCTTCTGGGCCTCTTTATGCCTCATGGATACCACTGGATTATTTCGGATGTCCATCGGGAGTCTGACATTCTGGCTACGTGTCCGGCCCATTGCCACTTCATTATTTTGCACACATTTATAACGTATACTATAAGAGCGTCCATGTCTCGCAGCCATACGTAAGTACTGGAAGAATGCACTGGTTGTAAACCCTTCGCTTCAAGGATATTGGGGGATTACTTTTGAAGATGTTGTTCAAACGTCCAAATAGGCTCCACGCTTGTTTTGTCCTTCGTATATGATACATAGTATATCTGGTGGGTTTTTAGCGATATATCAGTAGATCTCAAACCTTTTCGGTTCACGGTGTCCTTAGTATATCAGGATTTTTCCACCGAGTCCAAAGTCAGAACATACTTTAGAGCTGCTTTTTTGTTGGTGCGGTAAGGTTTGTAAGGATAAAAAATAAATGAAACACAAATTTAAAATTCACAAAAAAGTTTTGTAATACGTACATATCTTGAACAATCACATAATTGAATAAATTAATCGTAATTAGTGGGATAAGTGAGCCTGTTGTTCACCGCATAACTATATTGGGATTAAACTGTACACAGCCACCATAACCTCTTTGAGCCAGACGTACATTTTGAAAACCACTGATATATGGCATAACAATTTTTACCAAATAATCAGCTTATTATTTACTTTATTTATTTTATTGCAAATACGATCTGGCGGGATTATGGCCAGGCGGTAATCTCTTCCAACCAACTAGACAAAAGTAAATGAAGCAAGCTACATGGTCGCATAAATCATTCAAATGACTATCCATCCCGACGTGAGCATATGCCCACAAAACCCTAAACTACAATACTTTTAACTCAATTTACTATTATTGTTAAGAACTTAATTGAAACATATTTTCAAAATATTTATATATTACATATATTTTTAAAACAGGGCTTAAATATTTCGTGGCAATCTTAATTAAATATAGTCTTCTTCTTCCTGGCACTGTCCCAACTCATTGCCTAGGTAGGCTGTTGGGGTCGGCCCTTCTCGTTCTCAGGCTGTATGTTCTTCATCTAGGCCGTTTCTCTGCAGGATTTTGGAGTATTGAATCATCCAGGAGTTCTTTGGTCTTCCTCTGGACGGCTGTCGAGGAAGATCCACAGACATTGCCTGATTTATAGTATGGTCTGGTGGTCTACGTCTTATGTACCCGTACCATCTCAGCTGTCGCTCTTTCCGCTTACTATTTATGTCAGTGACCCCCAGGCTACCACGAATGCGTGAGCTTAATTAAATATAGTATATATTAGAAAATAAAAAAAGTTTAAAATATACTAGAATAGTTCCATGTTATATTTTCAATATGAAGGTATCAATTTTGTATCTAATAAATGTGGGCTTGTAGTTCTAAGAAAACCAATCTCCCGCCACCTCATTTTTCCAGAACATTCGTTTCTTCCCTCCTCAGAAACCCAGCATGTTCCACACACCGTACATTGTGACATATTTTCATCCCGTTCAACCGAATGAAGATATTTTCAATATAGCTTGAAGCAGGCCCGGCACTAGGAGTAGTGTCACCTGTATATTACGGAGACACGACACATAATCCAACAAGGGAGATAAAAAACTTATTAATTCATTTGTTGTGTCACATCTGTACTATTATAACTCTATTTATTCTGATTTGCCTGATTAACAAGTTTCTAGAATCCAGTATATTCAATGCAGCTGCTAGGCTAATATACCATACATGGTAGTCATAAATATTGCCATATTGGTTCCCTTCTAAAAAGTCTACACTTGTTTAAATGTCGTGAACGAATTGTTTTCACACTTTATGTATTTGTATTCAAGTTTCTTAATCGGATATTTCTATTGTATCTATCGAATCTGTGTCTGCGGGATGTTCTTTTGGAAAGCAGTAGAACTTTAAGGCTAATTTCTTCTATATCTAAAAAAAATAGTTGTTACAAATCAATCCAACAGAGCGGGGTATTATGATATATATAGCTTTTCCGTTACGGACCCTGTGGTGTGAAATGATCTGCCTCCTTGTGTAAGAGATATGGGTGGCGAGTGTACCTTTAGGAAGCACTTAAATATAATCCTTTTTGGAATATCTTATAACATTTATAAGTAGGTTCGACTCCTGTGTAAGATCGCCTTTAGCGGTAGTTTTTCCTCTAAACAGCGCTATAAAAAATGTCATTTTACTATTCATATTTATATATATTCCAGTATTAGATTCCAACACAATTGAAAGGGAAAAATCTACGCCATATTATTTTTTTTGTGATGTTAATTTTACAATTGTAGAATTTACACGACTTTTTTATTTGTATGATGTTGTTGAGAGTTACAAACACCCTCCGCTTTTGATTAGCAAGAAAGATCTGCAGCTCAGAAGAAGTTGTATAATAAGACAGGCAACGAAGTTGATATAACCACCAACATTTATAAATAATAATCATTCAACCCTCATATTGTGCTATATGATAGACCGTCAGGATCCGACTACCAGGCACATAACCAAAAGATGGAAAGAAAACTGGCAGCCGATATCTTAGAAGTAAAGAAATACCTTAAGATCTAAGAAAAAAAAAGTTTTTCTTCTACTGTCTTGTTGTATTTATTAATTGGATGTCAGACCTCATACGCTTACTTTTGACAGTTTCTAAATATTTGTTTTTACACTCCACTAATTGAAAAGGTAGACTTGTTACTACCTTCACTTGGCCCATTGCATCAAAGATATTCTTTTTGTGCAACGTCTAAATTTCTAATTACTACAAGAAATTCTAAAAAAACCCTTAAATTTATTTATCGGACGTTTAACTTTGTATAACTCCATATTCGAATATTTAATAATAATTTACTTTATAATTCCACTAATTACATTAATTTCCGCAATACGTATCTCCTATCTCAAGGTTATCTTCAATCAAAATGGCTGGCAAAAAAAATAGTGAGATAGGAGGTAGAAATGACCCTTCTCCGTCTAAAGAAAGTCGCAAAATAGGATATATATGATAGAAACACGTGTCACGGGAATGAATGATATTAGTAAAATAAAGTAATTTATTATTAAATACTTGAAAACATTTTGCTATAGCCCCCCTTCAATTGACCTCTTCGGACAGTCGCACACAATAGATACAGTACATCGCCGGTCCTGCCGACATAGCCGCCTCGTGGCGCGATCCTAATCTGCTCATCTATCGCTCCTTCCAAAAGATCGACTCAGCAAGAATTGGCGGGAGAAATGAAAAACCACAAATCATATGACACCTTACTAAAGCGAAAAAATTCACACATACCAAAGTGAGCCTTATATAAATTTTACATGAGATATAATATTGTGTACACCTTTTTCCTTTTTATGCTGAGGCGAGCTGAGTTATAAATGATTGGAGAATATAGGTTGTCTCTTTTTAGGTGAATTTCGAATCAATTTTCGAAAAAGACACAACATAACATGGTGTCGTTTTTTTCATCTCCTGCTTGACAATATTGAAATTCTGAAAATTTATAATCTTACCATATATTAGAAATGTATTGCCTTCGAATTCTTCAATGTGTTAGTCATTTTATACATGAATAACACATTGAATAATTCGATGTGCTATTAAATGAATAACACATTAAATAATTCGAAGGTAATAGATTCTAATATGTTTTCATAATTCAATTTCACTGGAAAGATTTCAATTTCATTGTAATTATGAACTTTTCGATTGAACCTTTTTTTTAAATTTAGTTATTATTAAAAATACTGATCTATTTTCAGAAACGTGAAAACAGTTAATTTCAAATATAAGATTATAAGGTCATCTACGTTTTCTCTAAAAACTAAAAAAAACCAATAAAACTGAAGCATTAATTATTCATTCGTATGATGCTGTCCATCACATCCGGACTATTCATTCGTATGAGACTGTCCATCATATCCGGACTATTCATTCGTATTAGACAGTCCATCATATCCGGACTATTCATTCGTATGAGACAGTCCATCATATCCGGACTATTCATTCGTATGAGACAGTCCATCATATCCGGACTATTCATTCGTATGAGACTGTCCATCATATCCGGACTATTCATTCGTATGAGACTGTCCATCATATCCGGACTATTCATTCGTATGAGACAGTCCATCATATCCGGACTATTCATTCGTATGAGACTGTCCATCACATCCGGACTATTCATTCGTAAATATTTATTTCATTTATTTATTTTATCACACTTTATATTTGATACAGGTTTAACCCAATTACATCAAATAACAAGAAGAAAAAAGTATAGTCTAATTGTTGCATAATGACAACAGCAACAATTTTACTAATATATTCTTGCGAGTAGTTTAATCCTTAATTTATCCACCGAGATGTGGAAAATATCGATATCAGAAAGTTCATTCAACAAGGTCATTCCGTGTGCGTGTGAGGATGCTCTTATCAGATTGTGAATACGGCAGCAAAATCAATCTTAATTTACGGTGGTTTAAATCTCACAGTTTCTGAAACTTTTTTGACTCATCGCCCCCATTTCAAAGATACCTTTTATCAGTGCCCCCCTCGGAAAACCTTTATCTCAACTAAAAATCAGTTCACGAATAATGCACCAGAATAATCTTAATTCACGATGGCGTAAATAATTGTCCTATACATTAAACAAAAGAAATAAATTATAAATAAATCCAATATATTAAAGATAATTGCCGAATCTTCGACATCAGTAATCGAACCTGTTACCAATACTACTCCCCACGTAAAGAGTCAACAACACTTGCACACATCTAGTGCGTGCAAATATTGTTACTAGACAAACTTTTACTTGGGTGGGACCCCTTTTTATACATTTTTTCGGGTACCATCAGGAATCAAATCCGAATTCCTGAAGGGGAAGTCAAACGTTTTTCAGGCCACGGAGACTGCCTTAAGAATTTTCAAAGTGGCATATATGGGCGAAAATCGGAAATAGGTGGATTGTTTAGTTATAGCAAATTAAAAAAGTTTTCTTAAAAAAACTGATTAAAAAACTTACTTAACCATACCAGGGCACGGTCTATGGCCTGCACGCCAAATCTGGTCTGCGAGCTTATGGTTTTAAAGTTTTCACTATTTTAAATTTGAAAAAAATACAGAAATCACCAAAATTTAACCTCAACTAAATTAAATGTTCAAAACATCCAACAATCACTTTCATTTTTCTCTTTAGTAGACCCGTGTTGTCAATTTATATTTTTATATTTCTTATGAATTTGAACTGCCATTCCACATATCGGAAAATCTACCAAGGTTTCTATGTAGTTTGTCTTCTCTTTGGAAGTTTTCTACTGTTTGTATCTCTTTGTAATTTTTCTACGGTTTACATCAAGTTTTCTACAGTGTAAGGATAAGAAGGTGGTGGCAGCAGCCGGCACTTTCCTTTCATTACACTCAACGTGTATATATATTTATTTTGTAATATTTTTAATATGCCAATAATACGGAGTTCGAATCCAGATGAAAAGTGCTCCTGATGAGAGTCGGTTCAGTAAACAGCGCTATATAAATTGTGGTTTTAGTTTTATTCTTTTTTACCGGTATCTATTAATTAAAAGAAACCCGTTTAACGGAGTCGAAGACAATATTGTTCGCATCACCAATTTGGATTTGTTGAAGGATAACGAATGTACATAGAGCTTATTTTTACAGACTTATTTGCACATATCGATGTACGGTGTTTACACGTATCAGGTATCAAGAGCGCATAAGTAAGCAGAGAACGGAACGATGGAGGCGAAAAGGAGCAAATAATTGGCAATATAAATCAAGGGCCGGGCTTAGTACGCTGCAGGGTCTTGCCGAGAGGGACAGGAGAGTTGGAGACAAGGGGGCACGACACAAGCACCCAGTGCAGGGGACTTCGCAGAAGCCCGCGCCATATCCGATACTATTCAATCTACTCTCTACACGACAACGGTGCACTGTCGCTGCGCACGTCCTTTAATTAAAGATCAACGGTTTTCAATTGGGAAGGATTTTCAGTTCAAGTTATTGAAATGGAACAACACAATTAATAGTATAACTAATTATTTCCTTTGATTGATTCATTCATTCATCTTACTTACAATAAAAGATTTTATTTATTTTTATATGGTACCCATCAACATATCTAAATTGACGATTCGGAAATATTGAAGAGCGTGGCTAGGAGGCAATATTATATTTAGCCCCAATAATCGAGTTTTCGGGTTAGACACCAACGAAGTAAGCACGGAACTCGTGATTATTTATTGGACGTGTTGACAACTAATATAAGACTCGCTCCGTCCTTGTCATGCTTTAAGAAGCGACTGAAAAATCTCTTAATTTCTAGTCAGTAAAATAACGTGCTTCATAACTGTTTTCTTTCTTTTCCTTTCCTCTCCACCATCCCTTCCTTTTTCTTTGATTGATGATATCTGACTGTATATGAAACGGAATGTTCGGGTGATTGTCCGTCTTTGTGGAGTTTGTGGGCATATATTCACGTAAGTGTATATAGATTTCGTGGGGATGGATATTCATTTGAATGATTTATGCGACCATGTAACTTACTTAATTTACTTTTGTCTGGTTTGTTGGAAGAGATTGCCGCTTTGCAATAAGCTTGCCAGATTGTATTTGCAATAAAAGTGTTAAATAAATCAATTGATAACAGTATGGCACGTGAATTGACAACACTCGTTTAAGTATTCGGCGCGTGCAAGTATTCTTACCGTGGACCTCTTTTACCAAATTAGGACCAATTTTTTTTAATATCATAGTTAATCGAATCCGATAATTATGTGTAGAAATCAAGCGCTTGCCAATAAGACCACGGAGATCGTTTAGTTGATAAGATGTAAGAAAAATGAAGGAGTATTAAGATGGATTTGTGTGGAAAGAATGAAAGAGGAATGAATGACTAAGGGAATAAATTAGGCAGAAGTACATTGAAGAGATAACTAAAAAACGTAGCTGATTCAAGTGTAAACTGAGAAACACGAATAATATAAAATTGTACATGACGAGATTAATGAACGTAGAGAAAAGAAAAGTTGTGCATTTGGATATAATCCACACAACACTAACTTGCTGCAGTGCCCGGAGAACCCAGTGTCTTGTATCAGAGAGGACTTGATTCATGGAATGTCTAAGTGACAGATTTCTGGACGGAAGTAGTAAAGTGTATTTGACACGAAAAGGAGTATTCTTCAAGTTAAAAAAAAATGATGATATAAGTTATCGGATGTTAAAATGAAAGTTGTGAGTTAATAAATGAGGTTAAAATTTGTTATTAATAAAATTAAAACTAAGTAAATTAATAAACAAACAATCTAAATGTAGACAAAAATAAAACACAAATAGAAAATCTGGTCTCTTAGCAAGGATACGATTAGCAAATAGTTTTTTTTATGGAGAAATGTTATTCCGGGTGATTGTAATTCTAGCCGTGAAGACTGAACCCACCTCATCCCATTCCAGGTCCATTGCGGTACATCCGTAAGGGTGATTGATTCAACCGATATTAGTGGCTTTAACATCTAAACATTACGAAAAGAATAAGAGAACTGTGGAAACGTTCAAAAAATACGCCGCACATGAAAGTAAATTTCTAAAAACTTACATACTTTAGAACCATTCACTTATTAATTTCACAATCCTATCGTCTGTCACAGAAAAACTTCACTCCGAAGAACTTGTATATTTAAGATAAATTCCATTCCAAACCCGAAGACTGCTGATTGATGAGTAAACAATCTATTATTCCCAGTTGAACGACAGTTCTGAATGATGCGGGCGCGGTAAATACAATTTACGATTATTAAAGTCGTTGATCCTTTCATGTGAGAAAATTTCTTACATGTAAAACTTCAAACGAAACGTATTTGAGGATTTATGAATCGTCATAAAAACTGAGTGCCAGTATGTCAAGAGATGTGTTTTATTTCATAGATATGTTATACATCTGTTAATATAAATCCCTCACTTAATCAAATAATGATATTAAACTACCATATTGTCCCGACTATAAGGCGAGGTTTTAATTTAAAAAACCATCACGATTATGCAAGTATTACCTTATATTCGAGTCTTAAACAACTGAATAGTAAATTTACTACCGCGCGATGACTGAGACAGCTATATTACTCCAAACATAGTATAAATAGGCCAAAACCCATACGGCTGTCGCCAAAGAAAGAATACGAAAATTGAATTTTGAATACAAGAGAGCGAGAGAGCAATACATACTTGGATTCTCTCCGAAAGTAATTCGAAATTTGAATCTCGGTGGGTCCGTGATACTGAACGAATTTTAAATACCTAGCTAACAATTTTTGAACCGGTGTAAAAGGGGACGATGTATAAATGATATATATATATATATATATATATATATATATATATATATATATATATATATATATATATATATATATATATATATATATATATATATATATATATATATATATATATATATATATATATATATATATATATATATATGTTTAGGTATAAATTTTCACGATGGGGTAATAAATTTTTTTGTTTATTTTCGGGTACATCGCGTACTTTGTCATTTATGTGACGTTTCGAGTACACCTGGGTACTCATCTTCAGACTTTTGACGGATAACCTCTCGGTTTGTTCGTCGTTTTCTTACTGATTGTTTCGAGTATTGGTTGGTAGAGGCGTTAGTTTCTGTGTCGCGCTGATTGTTAGCTTGGTTACCTGGGTTACCTTGGTTACCTTGGATACCTTGGTTACCCTGGTCATCGGTAGAGGCGTTAGTATCTGTGTCGTGCTGATTGTTAGCTTGGTTACTTGGGGCACAGATAATTTGTTGTTTGTCGCTGGTACTTTTTTTCAGAGTTGGTATATTATGTAACAAATGATGATAGGTTTTCGGTAATTTTTGGGTTACCCAAAAATTACCGAAAACCTATCATCATTTGTTACATAATATACCAACTCTGAAAAAAAGTACCAGCGACAAACAACAAATTATCTGTGCTCCAAGTAACCAAGCTAACAATCAGCACGACACAGATACTAACGCCTCTACCGATGACCAGGGTAACCAAGGTATCCAAGGTAACCAAGGTAACCAAGGTAACCAAGCTAACAATCAGCGCGACACAGAAACTAACGCCTCTACCAACCAATACTCGAAACAATCAGTAAGAAAACGACGAACAAACCGAGAGGTTATCCGTCAAAAGTCTGAAGATGAGTACCCAGGTGTACTCGAAACGTCACATAAATGACAAAGTACGCGATGTACCCGAAAATAAACAAAAAAAAAAAATATATATATATATATATATATATATATATATATATATATATATATATATATATATATATATATATATATATATATATATATATATATATATATATATATAATTATAATTATATATATATATATATATATATATATATATATATATATATATATATATATATATATATATATATATATATATATATATATATATATATATATATATATATATATATATATATAAACAAATTTTACATTTATGAATGTATATTTTCATAAATGGAGAATTTGTTTTACTTCCGTGAATATTTCACGGGTTGCAACTAGTACTTATTAACTCTCTCACAATATTTTAAATGTGTTTGGTAAAACAGACATCATTCTTTACAAACTGCTGGCTTGCTGTTAGTTTCCAACAATTATTTTTCATCTCACTTTTGAGCAATATTCTCATATTCTTAAACCCTCGAAAATATGATGAGTTGAATCAATATGGAAATACGAGGAGCTCGAAAAAATGAAATAAATCAAGAAATTCGCAGGCATAACGATTCTTATTTTAGGGTTACAATAGCAATATTGCAGAAGCTATAAATAACTAGGCGGTTGTGTTACTGAAAACAATGTTAGATATTGGCGACAGAAGAACGAAGAACTAATGAATATATTACGTTATTTATTAATATAAATAACATAGTATAAACAAAACATTTAGGACAATACTTTGCCTCTGGACTTGAGTAACCCTGCATCAACATGTAGGAAGGTTTTAATTCTGCAAAGCAACTTGCATCTCGTTCTACTAATGAGGCCGTGTGTTTTCTATACCCATCTCAATATCTATACATAAAATTCCCACAAAATTCTCAAAAAATCCAATATTTGTTCTATGTATGCGTTATTCCACTAAAAACAAATCTGAGTTCTTTACCTTTATAAAATAAGTCTTCGACAATTACATAAGTCTGCTTGGTGAAGTTTGGTAATATTTTGTGGTAACATAACATACATAACATATATCGAACTTAAATATACATATAATTATTAAATAATTTTAAAACAATGACTGTAATTTATTATTACTACTGCTTTTATGTTAGTTTAAGATAAAGTTGTATTATTTGTCAATAATTTTAAGTACTTTACGAGTATAACCTATCACATGTTCATTTGTATATAAAGACACTGTTGTGTCGTTAATTAAATAAATAAATACATATTCTATAAGAAAGCATTCCGAGGACTTTAGAAAGCATATCTTGAATCAATCAATAAAACATAAGTAAAGTATTATTTTTTTTTTAAAACCGTTCCAAAAAGCGGTAGTCACTTTATAATCAGTCACACTATAGTCAAACCAATATGGTAGATTGAAAAGTTTGAAACTGTTACCATTGTCTCATGTTTTGTGAAATCGTTTTAGTTTTTAATTGGGAATCTGTAAATACTTGTTATTTATTTAATTTTACATAGTATCAGATAAAAAAAATTTAATAGATAAAAGTCTGAAAAAATAACAGAAACAATTATATTAATGCTTCCCTGTGAAGTTGCTCAGTTACGTTGGCTCGTATGTCTACAAACTTTATTAAAGCGCTCAATTCTCAATATATCCACTGAAATATTATGGAAGATACCAATATCGGGAAATGATATGGTGACGTTTTGAATAGCTCATTTCGTGTGTATTGCACCGAAAACAATTTTAATTCAAGATTGCGTAAATAATTGTTAGATAAATTCAACAAAAGTTTGTCAGACAACAAGAGTTTCGCAATTTTTCCTGTAAACAATTTGTATATGTACAAACATGTACGCAGATTTATTCCAACGCTTAAGGAGTAATTTGCAAATATACCCACTAAATAAATATGGGATAGAGTAGAATATAAGTGAAATCCATACTCCACAATAAAGGTGTCGCAAAAATCTCTGATTTGTAATCCTCTCGAGTTCCTCACGATTGAGCCGCACTCCAATCTACTGCGAACCAGTAAATTACTAAGACATCTGATAACAGTGCTGCCGCAATATACGAGTACCATAGAGACTTATAACAGACCTCAGAACTTTATTGACAGATTTACACATACCCTCTACCATATATTACAACTGAATGTAACTTTATTGTTGAACATGATAACAAGGTAATTGATAGTGTCAATACGTACGATAGGCTGTTTATTTGTTCAGTATATCTGCTAATTGGGTGTTTCAATGAAATTTCGCCAGTATATAATTTTGTTGTGAATTGTTAAATGTCATGAGCAACTGCAGCTAGAACTTGTTGAGTTGACTTGTTGGTAAGACATTATACGTATTGGTAGCACTACCGCACGTAAAGACGTAAATATCATACTCTAGAGCTAGTACTGTGCATATGCGAGTATTGTTCCAAGACGGGAACCCTTGGCAACTCGATACTAGAATTTTATAATTTTTTCATTAATCTGAAATCTTAACATCGTAAATGTCTTTCTTGAATCTTAGAAAAAAAACGGTTGTTTCACTTTGTAATGTCATGTTTATAAATTTTCAATAAAATAAATAAAACAATTTTTTTTTATTTTGTTTTCACCACTGTTTTATTTGAGTTCACTGCCTGTTTCAATGACCTGCGTCTTCCTCGTCAGGTGAAGATGAACTAAATTGTCTAAAAAATAAATATAATAGGTACAGTAGAAGGGGAGGGGGGAGTAGTTGCTAATAAGAGCAGGAGAGTAGGTAGGTGTCAAAAGGATGGCTTTTGAATGAGAAAACTCATATTAAGAAAAACTTTGAAAAAATATTTGGAGAACATTTGATATGTCAAAATAACAATATTTTATCGGAGTTTGCTAACCACTTAATTGAAAAAAAAACGTTCGTTTGATATCGATCGCGGTTTGTGGATTCTGCACTCGAGTCGGGGGATTGCAGCGTGAAATTAAGTTTCAACACTATAAACAACCATGTTAATTAAGTCTCAACATTATAAACAACCATGTTAATTAAGTCTCAACATTATAAACAACCATGTTAATTAAGTCTCAACATTATAAACATCCATATTAATTAAGTATCAACATTATAAACAACCATGTTAATTAAGTCTCAACATTATAAACAACCATGTTAATTAAGTCTCAACATTATAAACAACCATATTAATTAAGTCTCAACATTATAAACAACCATGTTAATTAAGTCTCAACATTATAAACAACCATATTGATTAAGATTAAGTATCAACATTATAAACAACCATGTTAATTAAGTCTCAACATTATAAACAACCATGTTAATTAAGTCTCGACATTATAAACAACCATGTTAATTAAGTCTCAACATTATAAACAACCATGTTAATTAAGTCTCAACATTATAAACAACCATGTTAATTTCAATAATAGTCCTCTGCTAAATATTTCCCATTTAAAAGCCCCCTCTCATATACCTGTTACAATAAGAAGAAAAAAATTATACATAGTTTAGTTCATCTTTACCTGACGAGCAATACGGAGGTCTTCAAAACTGGCAGTGAACTCATATAAAACAGTGAAAATAAAAAAAAAAGTGTTCAATTTATTTTATTAAAAATATACTATAATCTTGATCCCTAGCTTGCTACCTCATTTCTCCATGACCACGTCTATCTCTCAAATATAAAGTGATGTTTTTATTATTCCCCATAATAAAGCATGTTCCAGCCCAGAAGAGTTCACTCGCTTAGTTCCGCCACCTCTAGACCATGTAACAAAACTATAAATATGCAAATTTGCTAAATTGCTTTCTCTCCTGCTCTGCTTTCACCCCCATCACTGTTACTACCATTCAAGAGTGGGGGAGGGGGTGAACATATTTACGAAAAAGTCTACAATATGTTTAACGACATATTGTTTATAGATTGAAAAGGAGCGTAAACATAAAATAAGAAGAGTTTAAGATAAATGAAGGAAAATTGAAAAATCTACAGAAAACTTGTAAAAACCCGATAATATTGAGAAGAAAATTGAGTCATTGTACCTTGCATCAAGGCTGCTGCTGGGTACATAAAATTATATGAAATCCTTCAATATATTAGTATTCGTATTTTGGACATATTGAAGAGATGTTTGGACATATTGTAATCGAGTCTTCGGTTAAGAATCACTGGAGTAGGCACAGAACTCGCGGTTCATTATTGAACATGTTGGCAACACTACCACTCAGCGCGTGCAAATATTAGTACCATACGATCTCTTTTTACTACACTGACACCTTTTTTTTGGTACCATCGTCATGCATTATTTATTCGTCTGACACCTTTCAAAATCTTTGATTTGTAGAGCGTGGCTATGAGATAACATTGTCTTCGGGCCCTATTTGTAGAGCGTGGCTGTGAGATAACATTGTCTTCGGGCCCTATTTGTAGAGCCAGGCTGTGAGATAACATTGTCTTCGGGCCCTATTTGTAGAGCGTGGCTGTGAGATAACATTGTCTTCGGGCCCTATTTGTAGAGCGTGGCTGTGAGATAACATTGTCTTCGGGCCCTATTTGTAGAGCGTGGCTGTGAGATAACATTGTCTTCGGGCCCTATTTGTAGAGCGTGGCTGTGAGATAACATTGTCTTCGGGCCCTATTTGTAGAGCGTGGCTGTGAGATAACATTCTCTTCGGGCCCTATTGATGGAACCTTTGGACTAAAAAGCACTTTAATATACACGGAATTCACGGTTCGTCATCGCGCGTGTTGGCAATATACGTGTTTGTACACATCTAGCGTTGTGAATTTTGCTATCGGACGACCTTTTTTTTTCGGGTACCATCTGGAACCGACCCCGAAACCTCTACTGTAGAAAAGTTTTCAAAATGTATACTTTACCAATATCATGGTCTAATGTTGATTTATTTATGATATAAACGTGGTGTTGACTTCAATATAATAGTGTAGGATGGCAGGTAATCCATCGACATTGAGTATTATAGTCAGTCAATCTGAGCGCGAATATGTGCGAGTGTTAAATGTTGATTGTATGCAAATTGTTTCACTTGGGCAACCGTGAAATCTTGGCCAATCAAATCCAAATTTTCGTTGGCAAGGATATTAAACTTCAAGAACAATCTACAGGTTTGATCTTATGCAGTATTTCGTCTTCCAGTTTTTTATAACGCTTTTTGTGGGTTGCTTGAATAAATTCAGATGTAATGTAATCTAAGAGTAAAACTAGTCCGGAAATAAATCCACCACAAATCAAACCTGAGACACCACCTGCTTTCTATGCGTGAATTATTTATCGCCTTGGTACTAGTCTATGTACGTAGTGTATATATAAAATCATAAATGTTAGTTTATCATTTTGACAGAAAAAAATACGTGTACAAAAAAATAACAAATTTCCATTAAAATGTTGGTCTTATAGGAGGAGGTTGTAAATATCTGAGGACGTTATGATCAGGTGTTTGGGAAGTTTTACGATGAACTTGGCTAAGAGATTAGGGGCAGAGAAAGGAAGTGGTAGGGTTTAGGCAGGGGCTTACTACAAATCAATGAAAAGTGCAATGCACCCGAGTGCTAGGAAATTATTTTTATCATTGAAAATTTTAAGAGATAGATCTCCGTAACCTATGTAGTAAAATGCTTTAAATCCATCCAGAGGTTTAGAGCTCGAATCCCGCAAGGACATAAATTAATAAAAAAAGGATTTCATTCTTGTTTTGACTTCAAGCCTCTTAAATATCTTTCCGATTGGTTAAAAGAAATAGCCACACGAAAATAAACATACCAGGTTATACTGTACACAATAAATAAACACACCAGATTATACTGTACACAATAAATAAACACACCAGGTTATATTGTACACAACAAATAAACACACCAGGTTATACTGTACACAATAAAAAGTATAATACATTAAAATACAATACACAGTGCATCGTAATTTACAAGGAAGAAATGTTAGGCCTAGGGAAATGTGAAAAATAAATTGAATAGATGAACAATATAAATCACGGGAAAAGGGGGCTATCAACGTGAACATTTGACTGCAAGTAGAAATATTTGAAAATACAAACTTCATAACATAGTTGATAGAATAGTCTTCATTCACCAGTATTTTAGGATTTAATCATCGATGAAACCCAAAATAAAGAATTCTTGGTTAAAATTATTCTTATTTGTTGTTATAATATGTTTTTAATAGTTTGAAGTAATTGCCGTATGAAAATAAGTTCGCCAACTTGTATTGTATAAAATAGAAGTCAAAAACAATATAACTGTTTTGACTTCTAGTTATCTTAACATTGATTGAAATTATTAAAAAATAGAGGTTTATACTTATAGACTGATAAATAATGTATTTTTTGACCCCTCTTTCGAATTTTTACAATGATGGTTATGTCAATTTATTCGGAACACACCGACAATTATTTAAACCAACAAAAATGTAGGGCTTTATCGTTAAGATAATAACAGGTACGTTATTGAATGGGACACTAGATAAAAAATCGAAAACAAGGGCTGAAGTAACTTCCACTTAAAAAAATATGCTATAGCAATGTAAAGCTACACCATTAAAACATTCAGATGAAAGAAATACAAATATATTCCATGCTGTCGGGAATTAAACTTATAACACCAGAATTTAAGATAATTGATTACCATTAGAAAAGTAATTTACTGAAATGAAAAATCAAGCTTCAAACAAACAAACGTAAAGTGCAAATGTAAGTGGAAGGTTTGGTAGAATAAAGTCAAGTAAAATATAGTTGTTCAAGAAAATAAGATTTTGAAATAAAGAAACATAGAAAGTCGGAGATAAAGTAAAAGTTATATGAGAAAGTGCATACTTGTAAACGAGGTGAAGGATATGTGTTGAGATAAGAAAGTCTGCTGTTCTGTCATCTCTACCAATTCCGACAGAGAAATGGCATGACGGTATGTACATATGTAAAAATGAAGCGTGTTGTTATCACTATGCCATCTTTTGGCAATTTATCAAACCGCACTTAAGGATTAATAACATTGTAATAACTAAATTTAATCAAAGTAAAATCATATTTTGTAATAAGGAAACGTAGAAAGTCACAGATATCGTAAGTGATGTATGAATGTAGAAGAGGTGAAAAATGTGAGTCTGATGCTCTGTTCTCTATACCTACCCCAACAGGGGACTGGCACTATGTTATGTATGCTTTTTTAAATTAAGCGTGTTTTTATCACTATGCCATCTTTTGGCAATCTATTAAGCCACACTTGAAGTTCGCTAACCAACTATATATTTTTAAATAAAGGCGCTGCACTACATTTAACCATACCTGGAGTACAGAGAAAACGAATAGCTCCTGGAAGTTTGTAATAAACGACTCTGGGAAAGAGAAACAGCCAAACTTGGGCATTGGGTTTTTAAGAGAACACCTCCAACATAAATCGTTAAGTTGGAGAGAAATGCTTCACTGTCACATCATATTTGAGGGTATGTCTGGCTCAAGAATACTTGAAAAATATATTTAAAATTATTTACCATCACTAGAACCATTATAAGCATGTTTTTCCTTTCCCTTTCCGAGGTAGACCAAGGAGATAGAACACCAAATTTTCTTATCTCGACCCACATATTAAGCCTCTTTCATACCCGTACACCCGTCTCAAGCAAATAAATAAATAATAAATAAATAAATACAGCTTTTTTGATAGCAACATAGTATGTACATAATACATTTCGACACATTTCAAGAACACATTAAAAAGAGAATATATTAAAAAACAGAAGCTATCAAAAGGTCTGGGCTCATCTAATAACATCCCCCCGGCCAAGATACACCCCACCAATATAGGGCGAGCCCAGCCATGGGGACATGAGATGTTTTTCAGCCCACACCCTAAATAACTACTTAGAATATTTCATTGCAAAACTTTAATTATTTGGTCACGTTTTCTGTTCAATCAATATATTTGACGGATTTATTTGCATAAAAGTTTTAAATAAATAAGTGAAAACAGACTGAAACTTATGTTTGAAAAAAAAAAACGAGATACTTTCAGGAATTGAACCAACGTTTTACTAACTATGTCACAGAGGTAATTATTCAAAACCTATAAAATCAATACAATTTTATGGTATTTGCTGTCATGTACTAATAACTTCTAATAAAATTTATGTTGATTGCTGTCATGTACTAATAACTTCTAATAAATGACGAAATATATTTTAAAAAGTTAAGCTGGAAGAACGAGTAAAAGAAGATTATGCATTTCAAAACGTCGAGAAATGAAGTGTGAATAATTTTTATCTACTTAACCCGCAAGGCATACAAGGTGTATCTACTCGTATGTAACTGGCTTATGACTGCGGTCATATCTATTCTTTTTTAAAAAAAGGAAAAGAACATTATGTTGTGCTCTGATCGTCTTACTTTGGTGTGTCATCAGATCTAATACAGCGGTGTGGCCGGTGATTTTGCTGGTGTGCAACGGATCACTCTCTTAAAGAAGAGAAAAGAGAAAGAAACAAATCTTCAAGGCATAGATTTACTTTCCTACCAAATTGACGTTGAAATGACGAGGGGATTCTCGACTACGACGTTCAGTAACGACGACGATGTAACTTGCAAAGAATATTGTGAGGATGGCCTATATCACTTAAATAGTGTTCATAAATAATAATCACAGTTCATTATCTCTCGAGTATTTATCTATTTGAGCCCCATCCCTTATCTCTAATTTCGCTGGCAAAATACTCGACTCTCCCTGATGGCAATCAATTTATAAAAGCAAACAACCCCTATATTATGCATTACACGCCACGTATTTCCATATCACTCTTTTGTGTTGATTGAAACATGTCTCTTTTATAATTATTAAATCTCCCGAAACACAATAAGGTTATTTCACGTTTTATTGTTTTTTGCCAAAAAATTAAGTCAAAACATAGAAACATGAGATAATTTTTTATATTGTAATAATAACAGCTTTGAAAATTCGAAATAACTAATTAAATTAGATATCGAAATTAATAATTCAATTTAGTTGGTGACGTTACAACTCCCGATGAAATCCCGATTTTTTTTTTAATATTATAAATATGTTCATTTTTCTCAGAAAATGAGTTATTTTCCTTATGTACAAGTAGGTTGTTTTATTTTCACGGCCCTTATGATATTTCATCTTGACCTTCTAATTAATTTTAAGTTTATTCCGTATTCTGACATACAATGCATGGTAACCTTGCGTATTCTTTTAAATGCACACATTTTTAAAGCATTTATTCACGTGCGTATTTTTTAATTGTAAATTATTTTCTAAAAGTTTGTGTGTGTGTTGAGTAGCTTTTTTAATTTGAGTTGTGTTCTTTGTGGTTATTTTGAGTGATTTTATTATATTCATATTATCCGTAATAGCAGCGATACATAAATATTCGAACACATAAAAGTAGAATTGAAAAATTATACGAGTGCTATCTTTACTCTTAACTAAATTATCTCTACAAGCACATAAAAAGCTCTCACGGTCTGTCAAATAAGGCATGTGCTTGACACACGACACCCGAGGTGTCTGTGAAAAAAACTCGCAGCTATTGCGAATCGCTGAAATCTCTGGCGCTTAGTGTCACTCTCAAAGGGTTAACACAAATCACTGTTAGATTGATAAATACATATGAAAAAATAGATTCAAGCCACTTATTTTGAGACATTGGGTAAAAACTTAAAAAACAATTTCTATTAAATCGCTTCAAAAATCTGTATATACCGGCAAAAGCTGGATTATGAATTTTTAAATTCACAAGTCGAAGAGTTTGATAAGTTAATTTTATGGCAAATGCAAAGAAAAATCTGGGAATAAATTATGTGAAAGTCCAAAGTCTTTGCGATAGAAAAGAACGGAAGAAAAAGTATAATCGATATATGGGTGTAAGATAAGAGGAAGTAATGGAATTTAGGTATTTGGGTAGAATTTTGTTATTTGGTACAATTTTCTTATTTGGGTAGAATTTTCTCAAATGATGGAACATTTACGAGATATATCGAACGGCATATAGCAAAAAGAAAAAAAAGTCAATGGGACACTAAAACATACATATTCAACTAAACAGCATCAAAATCTGTTAAGATGGTGTTTTGTATCTAAAAATTGCCATTGACATCTACCATAATGTATATTATTCATTTTGATAAACAATATTTAATAAGTATAATTTGCTGTTTGGGTTGTACTTTCTCAGATACTGGAAGAGAAATGAGAGACATCGATCGTCGTGTAGCGATAGGAAACAAAGTACATAAGCCAATGAAATATATATACTTGAGCCGTACAGTATCAAAATATGCTAAGATGATAGTCCATAGCAGAGTTTTAATACCAACGTTTATGTATAAAATGAAACATGGACGTGAAAAAATATTGAAAGATCGAAATAAATGCTGTAGAAATACGTGCACTGAAAAGAAGACATGTGATAACTGTGTATGATAGAACACGGAAGCAGTTATTGGGGACGAATATGAACTTAACTTTGATGTGTTGAGTAAGATGAAGACCAGAACTCTGAGATGGTTTCGGTATGTAGAACGAATGAAAAACTTACAAAACAAATTTACAAACGCATAGAGTGGAAGGCATGATAGAGGCATACTAAAGAAAGTAGGCTTGGATCAAGTGAATGATATTTTAAATCATAGGTGAAATATATTGTATGTACGAGATGGGAAAGTCTGACAATATGTCCTCTCTGCTTACCCTAACAGAGAAATGACGTGAGGTATATATGTAAAGGGTCTAACAAATTGAACGGTTTTTTTCATTCTTGAATAAAACACACAATTGCTTTGATTTATAAATACGTTTTATTGATACTTGAAGTATAATGTATGACATTTAAACATAAAAAAAACAATATCCGACAAATGTTCACCTCTTGCTGCTCCACAGATGTTCACTATTTTGTCAAAATTTTCGATGACATTTTGGCATAATTGCAGTTCTAAGTCACCAATAACGCGATCATT